>JACEVL010000225.1:772500-787500 GCA_020284085.1 Aporrectodea caliginosa | reverse complement strand
GAAAGACTCCAAAGGAAACAAAGCCTGGGAGGAACCCAATTATCTGACATTTTTATAGCGCTTTATTTAAACGTGGATTTTCTCCCTGCTGTATTGGTCCGATGGTGTGTGGAAGTAGAAGCCACATTGATTCAAGTCGGGAAAAGCAGAGGGAAACTAGGTCACCTAGATACGGCGATTGGTTGTCATGCTACAGCGGGATTCGCTGATTGGTTGAAGTGAAACAATCGGTTGCTACGGTAATCTGTCCAACAGGGGAAAGAACTATCTCCGACTGTTATATTATTGTCTTGACATTATGGAGATGATAAGACCTTGGAAATTTCGGTGTTCATTATTTCGGATATTATTAGGCAATTTTGATAGGAATATATTAAATAGGCTCCGTGACACTGAAAAGTTAATTCCTGCCGGTCCGTGACACTGAACAGTTTGGTATAGCCGATCGATGCTGCTATCTTAATTGTTAGCAGATATTCTCAGTAGGCCTAGCCGCCTAGGCTTTGCAATCCTGTGGCAGACATAGTTTTCCTCAGGTGACTTCGTGTGAGACGAAAAGCCTTGAAATGCTCCTTCTGAAGAACAAGCTGTGAGATGGTAGGGAAAGGGCAACGTTATGCAGAGCTGGCGGAATTTTGAATAACAACACAATTCACTTAATTCCAATCGACAATTTTCAGAGGATCGATTAGAACGCAACCCTGTAGGCTAGGGGTCAAACTGTGAAACTTTATCTCGTAGGCTATGTTATTTATCAACCCCTATTAAGCCATTACTTACTTCTGTTCTATTTTCTTGCCTTTGTTTTTCTTTGTACACCTTCAGCGTTTTGTCTGTTGTTAACTCAATAAACGAATAAAATATATTCGTTTGTTGTTGATTATGATCATGAAGCCTAAATGTCTCTCCACAGTTTCTGGGTCTTGCTGGTGAAGTACGCCAAACTGGGACCGTGGGGTTTTATAAGTCTAGGGCCTATGTGAAATTGTATTGTATTGCATCAATTCGTTGTACTGAAGTCATTTAACTTGATAAGTTGATTCAGTTATGAAAGAGTCAAGACAAGACTCACAGTGGATGCGAGTTATAGACATCCATTACACACACACGTAAGTAAGGAATGAGTTGGAGGAACAAGTTACACTTGCACGGTAGAACACGTTAAGAAATAAAAATGACAATACGAAATTTGATTGGAATCTTAAAAATTCAATGCTGTTGATAATAACGCAGAGGAATTACACTGTTGCATGGACGCTGCATGGACGGCGTCCAGGCTGTGCTGCCCAATAAGTGGCAGGACGGCGTCCAGCCTTGAAAATAAGTTTCTGGACGCCGTCCATGACCGTCCATTCACACTTTAAGCCCTGATGTTGTCATAAGCTGCCCTTAAACTGTGGATCCAATAAGCATATAAACGCCGCCACTACTCCTACTCTGGTAATGCTAGCCCGAAGCCTGGATAAAGGAGGAGGGCGACGCTAATAATCTGTTTTATCACACAGTGTCGTTAACTGTAACTACTACTTAAAGCATATTAAATAGAAGACGAATAGTCCCAGTGTAAGTGTCAAGGCTTCTCTGTAAATTATGCGCTTGTTCACGAAGGTCGAACATGTCATCAGCAGATTTGGCAGCGTAAGATGTCGTCAAAACTAGTACGTGCAATATTTTATTGGCGGATGGCCTAAACACCTCTTTTAAGGTGATTTGTGCTAATATAAATTCTTTGGCTTCACTTTGGTTATTTGTTGGGTATCCAGTAACGGACAATGTGTCATAACAAACATAGAAGAAACTATTGTCGCTAGTTTGTTGCTGCTTAACAACAAAGATGATTAGTGTCGCCGTCCTCCTTTAGCCTGGCTTGGGACTGGCACTAACAAAGAAGGGGCAGTAGGGCAGTTAT
Source organism: Aporrectodea caliginosa (assembly GCA_020284085.1). Taxonomy (NCBI): domain Eukaryota; kingdom Metazoa; phylum Annelida; class Clitellata; order Crassiclitellata; family Lumbricidae; genus Aporrectodea; species Aporrectodea caliginosa. Next base: position 785,591 of record JACEVL010000225.1, on the reverse strand, counting down.
TAGATAATCACTGAACAATACAAAAATGATACGATTATTACCACCTTAGGGTCAGGTGACAAGTACAGTAGTATTCTGATTCGGTCAGCTAGGATCGACTACAGTGAAGTACGGTCAAGTAGGGTTAAGTACTTCGCAATATGTAAAATATAAACGCTGACAAGATCTTAATGTTAAGAGCTGCGCGGAATTGTATGGCTTGAAAACATTGAGAGACTCACGGTGTAAAACATGGTAACCCACTTCGTTACCAGCGTATGGAAAAATAAAGCAATAATATATTAAACTAATGATCATGATAAAGAAATAATATTTTCATACTATATTTCCATGAAACGTAAAATAATATGACAATAATAATAAAATAGTCTGACTTTTCTGATTTTTAGGACTATAATAAACAATCACGATTTTACATTTAGGCCTACAATAAAAAATCGTGTAACAGTTGTAGTAAAATACTATACTACATAATTCAAATTAAATTACAATTATACTAAAATATCGTAGTTGTATTAGGATACTAGTAAAATGCTTTTAATACGCCTATTCTTTTGTTTTAATTAAGTTAATTAGGCTAATTAATTAATTAATTTGGGTCACTTTTTGCCCTATATCTTCAGTTAGAATAAAGCTAGAGCAATAATTTTTGTGTCATTTTGAAGCCTGATGCAAGACCTTTAAAATGATGTATCAAATTCAATATGTTGCAAAATCACCTTAATACTGGTTTTGGTGTGTGGAGCCACAATTATACTAAATTTGTGATGATATTAACAGCTATAATAACAATAATGATGCTGATGTTAACTTTGCGATATGAGTGGCGCCTCTGGCGTGCGAACTCTGGCTAACCGCCTTTTTAAGCAGTAATTTCTCGGTTTACCCTGCTTAAATCTTCACCTTTTAGCTGCGGCTGAGTATGTAACTTGAAGGGGAGCTATACAAATTTTGAGAATGAATGAATAGGCGTTAACCTAACCATCAGCATCAACATTAACATTAGCAGCAGTAAAGCGATTGTTTGGATATAATATCTTTTGAATAACGTTGTCAGCCTCGAATTTTCATGCGCCACAGTAAAAACATTTGTGATACATGTAAATTGTGCAAAAGTGGTTTATAAATAGCATCTGACACTTTCGTTTTCAAGGTGTCTAATAGCCCTCCAACATAATCGCATTAGTGGATTAAACTGTTTAATATAGTTATTGTTTTAACGACTTTATCTTAGTTACAATTTTGATCCTAATACACGCGCATAAGAAATGCAATATTATAATACTACTAATACCACGATGGTGGTGCAGTACCACTACTATTACTACTACTACTACTACTACCATTACTAATGCTACGGCTACTGCTGCTGCCATTACTACTACTTAGCTCACTTTAGCTCGCCGTATTGAAGCTCTTTCCCATGACTTGCATTTGTGGATGTCTTCCAATCGCCTTTCGCTAAACTCTTCCAAAACTCAACTTATTTGGCTTGGCACACCCCAACAACTTCTGAAAATTGACTTTTCGCTTCTCTCTGAAAACTTTGCAATTTTACGTTCTCTACTTGTGTGCGTGACCTAGGTGTCACTTTGGACAGCGCTCTCACTTTTTCTGCTCATGTAACCAACCTTACACGATCCTCTTACTTTCACCTACGGCGTCTCAGGGTTATTCGCAGATCTGTTCCTCTCTCTACCATGGCATCCATTGTCCATGCATTTGTCTGTTCCAGAATTGATTATTGCAATTCCCTACTTATTGGTCTTCCCAAGGTCCGTCTATACCCTATTCAATCTGTTCTCAATACTGCTGCTCGATTGATTGCTCACCTTCCCTAAATACTCCCATATATCATCATTCATGGTTAACCAACTGCATTGGCTTCCTCTCTCTGACCGCCTTCAGTTTAAAGTCCTTGCTTTGGTCCTCAAATCCAAACTGGGACTTGCTCCAAAATACCTCAGGGATGTCATTCGTCCTCCTCTTTCTGCATCTTCTCATCGGCCTTTACGATCTCTGGACCGATCTGACTTCTTTGTCCCACGAGCTAGGACTACGATTGCTCAAACTCGATCCTTTGCCATCATTGGGCCCTCTTTATGGAATGCCCTTCACTTCACTTTGCGTGAGACTTTCCTTTCTGGATCATTGTCTTCATCTCTCTCTCCTTAAAACATATTTCTTCTCTCGGGGTTCTCGCACTGGGATCGCTACTGAATGGCCTCGGCTAGGAGCGGCGCTATATAAATTACTAATTACATTACATTAATACATTGTGCGAAAGCGAACCTTATATTGCTCCTGAAGCTTGCGTTTTAAAGGTGTCGAGTAGACCTCCAACATAATCGCATTAGTTGAATCAACTGTTTAATGTATCTACAGTAATTGTTTTAACGACCCAAGCTTACCATACAATTTTGATCTTAATACATGAATAAAAGACATGGATTTCTGATACTGTTAATAGTACAATCACCACCACTACCACTATTACTACTATTACTATTGCTACTGCTACTGCTGGTCCTACTGCTACTAATACTGCTCCTGCTATTGCCACAACCACCAAACACCACCACCACCACCACCACAACCACCACCACCACCACCACCAACGCCGCCACCACCATCACCAATACCAAGAATAACGATAGCGTTAACGTTTAAAATAATGCGGCATATTTAGTCCTAATCGTATATTTCCTAATGCTATTCCTAATTTCTGTAATCCGAAGGAATCAGCTGTACATATGTGTTTAAAAAATAATAATGATAATTTTAATAATATTAGTTAATGATTAATTATTATTTTGGCGACATTTGTCTGCCGTTAACTTCGTCCTTCCTTCCCGACTTTAGATAATCACAACTTGTTAAACATGCCATATAAATAGCATTTAATGGCTGCGTCTTAAAGGTGTCTAATTGTCGGCCGAAAAGCGTCTACGTTCCCATGCATTGTTGAATGGTTGTTCCAGCATAGAAATCTTAGGTTAGTAATTTCTATTGTTTAGCGACATCTTGTGCCTGCCAGGGCCGTTGAAGTTCAGCGTAACTGTACCTGTTGTTTTTTTTCAATTACCTATGAATCCAGATACCGTTGACGTCGATGGAAATTATTTCGAATGGCGCTCACCGTTTTATTTCTATTAAAGGGCCATTTGAGCAAAGTCAATATAAATAATCGTCCGTTAGTGACTAATAAATAATGCAGAACTCCTATTTAAAGGTCTCTAAAAACGGAGAAAACTTTTACGTTGTAATGTATGTATCCGGTGGTTAACGAATGTATTTCGCCTTCAATTTCTTATCTATCGATGACACTGTTTGGGCACCGGAAGCCGCTTGATTAGGGCGCTGGCCTTGTTGCCCAAAGTGCACGCATTCGATACTCTTCGCCTGAGACGATTATTGTGTAAGGACTTTGAGCAAGTCCTCCACTCACAATTGCTCATCACCATCGATTAATCAGTGGGTAATTAGATACTGACGCTCAAAAACTGCATAAAAATAATCTAATAATAAAAATGCCCGTTTCTAGCGAAGATCTTGCGTTTGTGCAACTCTGACAATAGAGTTTTGGGACCCGGTACACACAATATTTAAACACCTTTTAAAAGGTGAAAATCTACGCTATATAAAACTGACATTACTTGGTAAGTTCTGAACTGAAGATTGCCAAACGTAGCCAGTTTAACTTTCATTATCTCTGCCTTGCTTTACCTTTCGATTATCGTTATCGTCGGATGTTGATCGACTTCTCAGATCGCAGATAGGAAGGCAGAAGGTTAACGACGCCTTCACTCCTTATTATAGGACTCCTCTGGAATTCGGGTCTGTCAGGGTGGCTATGGTGAAGGGTGACCCTGTAAATGGTGGACATATCAAGGGACGTGGTTAAGGTAACCCCTACACTAAAATACAGTACACTACAAATAACAACTCGATTCTATATAGCACCATACTACATTGGGAACGTAGACGCTAACGAAAGTTCTTTACGGCCGACTGTTCGACACCTTTGAAACGTAGCCATCAGATGCTATTTATTCGCCGTCTAATAGTCGGCCGTGTTTAATAAAGGGTGCAGTTTCCTCATCGTTATAAGTCGTCAAACAATTGTTAGTAGTAGAAGTAGCTTACTTTGTCTCAACATGTGAGCCTGGTTGCACGGAGTTGTTATTATCAGCTTCGTCAGCTTCGAGTGGTCTCTCGCTCTCTTTCTCATGATGCGGTCGTGGTCCTTGTTCACGCCTTTGTTACCAGTCGAATTGACAACTGTTGCTCCCTACTCGCTGGCCTTCCTCTTGGGGTTCTGGGGCGACTAGATCGAGTTCTACGCTCGGCTGCTCGTCTCATTGGACGACTACCTAAGTTCTCTCCCTGTCTCTGCATACATACGTGATGTGTTGCACTGGCTGCCTATCTCTCAGCGGATCTCATACCGCACTGCTGCTCTAGTTTCTCGCTGCGTTCTTGGCTGTGCTCCATCTTACTTGCGTGATCTTTGCCGCCCAGTGTCCGACGTTGCAGCGCGTCGGGCGCTTCGTTCTACGACGAGGGGTGAGCTCCTAGTTCCACGGGCACGCTTGGCTATTAAGCAGCGCCGTGCTTTTTCGGTTGTGGGACCTTCCACCTGGAATGACCTCCCGCTTAAGCTCCGCTCTTTACTTGTGAGCCAACCGGCAGGGTTCTATAAGTCCCTCAAGTCTTTTTCTTTAGTCGTGGCTGGGCCGGGAGCGCTTCTGAGTAGTTTCTTGAAGAGGCGCTATATAAATGTTTTGAATGAATGAATGAATGAAGTAGTAGCAGCAGCAGCAGCAGTAGCAGCAACAGCAACAACAACAGTAGTAGGTGTCTCTGAACGTTCTTAAGCCAAAAGGCTCTCCCCAGCTCTTAACAGTTATATCTTTTCAACGCTATCGCTTACATTTTGTTAAGTACTCTGCAGGACTTGACCGTACTTGAACGTAATTAACCGTACTCGATCCATACTATACCGCAACACACCATACCACACCACACTACACCACACGACGCCATACTACAGTACACCATGCTACATCAATCTACACGGCTCTACCCTGCACAACACTAAACTAAACAACTAACCAGAAGAAGAGTCAGCCATTTAACAACTTCTCAACTAAAGGTGTCTAAGACGAAAGAAAATGACGGAACAAGAGCAGATAGACTGTAATCGGCTAACTAACTTTATACAAAAGGTTAACGCTGTTTTAAAGGTGTGTAAGTCGACCGGTCTAATACCGTGTCCCTATTCTAATATATTTACATGCATTTAACACTTTCTCATAAAAAGGTGTCTAAGAGAAAGAGCTCATTAATCGCAAACTCCAAATAACTGAAGCGCCACTCTAATGCTAAGCGTAGGGCACCAGCTTAACCACGAGCGCTACGTCGTGTCATAAGAGTTGTCCTTCGCAGATACAAAGTGAAAATTCGAGTCCAGTAACCAGAGACAAGGGAGAGGAGGAGGAGAATGCAGAAAGACTATCTGTTTGAATGAACCTATCTTGCTTCGCTTCTGTCTGTTTCCTAGGTTACCGTTTCGCACTTCCAGAAAGACTCCAAAGGACACAAAGCCTGGGAGGAACCCAATCATTTGACATTTATATAGCGCTTTGTTAAAACGTGATTTTCTCGCTGGTGGATGGGTCTGTGGTGGGTCAATGGTGTGTGAAAGTGGAAGCCACGTTGATTCAAGTCTGGCTAAGTCAGAGGAAAACTAGGTCACCTAGATACGGCGTCGTTTGTGATTGGTTGTCATGCAACGGTGGGATTCACTGATTGGTTGAAGTGAAACAATCGGTTGCTACGGTAACCAGTCCTAGTTTTGAAGCAGAGGAAGGAACTCTCCGATTGCATAAATATTACTAGGCCTGTTATATTGACTTATGGAGAGCTTATTAGGACTTTGAAATTTAACGTTCGTTATAGGAATATTATTAGGCCTATTTGTTTACAATTTTGAAAGGAATATTGTTGGGCATTGTTGATTTTGATTGTTGACTATAATTCGAAAGTGTATGCAGTGGATTGATTGATGGATGCATGGATGGATGGATGGATGGATGATTGATGGATGGATGGAGGAACGGACGGACGGACGGACGGACGGATGGATGGATTGAGAGTTTAATGACTTATGTGGCAGCAAAGGTATAACGACGTCAACTTATATCATTCTAATCCGCTCCAAATCATAATGATACGAAGCTCAATTGTGCGTTTATATATCATCGTTTACATACGTTAAAAAGGTGTTTCGCATCAACTGTCATTAATGGTTGGATCGACAGTTTACGGCCATCTAACGTCGGCAGATAGATTTTGAACAATGTTCACCGTTCCGATGACATAAAGTGGTCCTGATTACCACAAAAATTGTATTTTTATTTAAAAACTATTAGAGGACGGGTAAGTAGTTTCAGTTTAACGACACTGTGTGATAACCAAGATCATTAGCTTCGCCCTACTCCTTCATCCAGGCTTGGGACTGGCACTGACAGATTAGGAGGCCCGCTCTTCAGCTTTTAGGCCTACTTATAGGGGAAAATATTACATTGAAAGGAGCTGTATCATTTATATTTGAATGGTTCTCACCGTTCCTATTGCATAATTTGCTTTACTATACAGCAAGAGAGACAGCGAAATCATTTTTTATTTATCCACAGTTTAACGTCGTCTTGTGACATCAAAGGCCATTGACGACAGAATATATACAATACAATCAGAACCAGAAACTTATAGCATCCGAACGACACCATTAAAGATGTTGAAACGAGCTTTACAATTTCACAAATATTCAATATTTTGCAACTTAAAGTATTTAATCTCATACTGTCTGTGATTATTATGTCCTGACAAATTTCATTAATTAACTAACCAAGCATACATGTATTACCATTGATTAAGTTATTCATTTAAACTGTTCATGTATCTAACAAAAATACTATAAAACTCATCGAAATCAAATGTAATTGGCACTTATATGTAGCGTCAGATAAATCTGTTTTAAAGGTGTCTAATAAAATCCTGCACTTTTATCACAACATCACATATTATCATGTGGAATTAATTTAATTATTTTATTATATTTTATTATTATTATTATTATTATTATTATTATTATTATTATTATTATTATTATTATGTGTATTATTATTATTATTATTATTATCATCATCATCATCATCATCATAATCATCGTCATCGTCGTCGTCGTCATCGTCGTCATCATCATCATCATCATCATCATCATCATTATTTTTATAAAGTATTTGTTAAGCTTCACTTTCTCATCGCTACGCATCAATCGATAATAATATTTAGACACCCTTAAAATGTATGTATTAGATGCTATTTATTTCTGATGCGTTAAATTGCACAAGGTCTGCCTTGTTTCGGCAATAGTAATGTAAGGTCGACGTTAACGGCAGACGTAAGATGTCGCCAAGCAATTACGAATTTTTAATCATTATTATTTATAGCAAATGCGATTAGTATTCGTATTTCATTTACTACGCATGCAGGGTTAATAATTAGACACCCTTAAAACGTACTTATCATCACTATTATTAATAGTATTTCATTTATGCAGAGTAAGTAATTCTGATTCTGATGAGGTGAGCAATGATTGTGAGTGAATGACTTGTTCAAGGTCCCTACACTCTATGCGTTACAAGGTGACCGTTCTAACCAATTGGCAACCGATTACTCTAAAGACTGTTTCCAGATGGGAGCATGGCGTTTTTTGGATTGCCATTATGCTGAGGGATTGCCTGGGCGTGGATTGCCATTAGGTTGACAGATTGCCCTTAGTGGGTGGGATTGCCATTAGTGACCATCGTCGTTGTAGGAATGGCAAGTCACGCGAGATGAAAATAATGACAGCGTTTTGAAGCGCGTCACTAACTTCGTTGCCCGCCTCTTTGTCTGTCTGTCTGTCTCTTCTCTTCTATCCATCTGTCTGTCTGGCTGTCTCTTTCTCTTCTTCTTTCCTTCTGTCTGTCTGCTTTCTCGTCTGTCTGTCTGCGTGTGTCTCTGTTTGACTCTGCCTTCGTTTCATTTCCTTTTCTTTCCATGGCACTGTGTTTGTCTCTCTATCCCTGTCTGTCGGTCTTGTTTTTTATGTATCTTCGTTTAAGAAAACCTTTTCCACGTGTTCTTCTCTATCTTCGTGCATTCGTCTATATGTGTGTGTCCGTTCCGTCCGTTCGTCCGTCTCTCTGTAGGCTCCTCTATCTGTCTATCCGTCTGTCCATATGTTTCTATGTTTCTACGTTGAACCATTCGTCCGTCTTTGTGTTGCTCTGTCCGTCCGCCTGTCAATCTGTTAGTTTCTGTCCGTCCGCCTGTCAATCTGTTAGTTTCTGTCCGTCCGTCTGTCTGTCTGTCTGAGTTCTCGAATGACTTTTGTTCCGGTAATCAATCGATAGATCAGATCGATCAGATCGATCAGAACGATAGGTCGTCATTCGATCGATAGGGAGAGAACTCAGAAAGACCGACAGACGGATAGAGAGACAGACAGACAGACAGATAGAAAGACAGACAGACAGACAGACAGATAGAAAGACAGACAGACTGACTAACAGACAGGGATACGGACTGATGGATAGAGAGACAGAGAGATAACGCAAAAAGACAGAGGGAAGAAGAAGAGCAAGAGACAGACAGACAAAGGGAAAGAAGCGGAGAAAGAGATAGACAGAGAGACGGTCAGAAAGGTAACGTTTCCTTAGCGCTATTGTGCTAAACAATGAAAAATGTTAAAATTAATTACACACCTCTTTAAGCGTTATATTCGACCTATAATCACTAGCAGAAGAGAAATGAGTAGGATTATAAATTATAATAAAACGTCACTTGTATACGCTCTAGCTACGGTATCAAGGCAATATTATAATATAGGAACGTTGAGTAGTGTTCCAAATAATTGCACACCTCTTTTAAGTGTAGAATCGAACCCGGACCGCAAGTGTTCAAATACAATACAATACAATACAATATAAGTGAAAGCTACGAACAACGAGAACTATTAATAGTACAATCTGTTGGTACAGGATATCGATACACTGTGGATCGATCTTTTACTGAAATAACAGGAAAAGATCGATTCACTGATTGGAGAATACTACCTTTCTGAAGAGTTATTTAATATCATTATGATTCCAAAGTTTAACGTTGTTTTGTAACATGAAAGGCCATTGACAGCAATTCAGAAATACATGTATATTCAGCGGTTCGCTGATTAGCTGTTATTCAACTACACTGCGTCATACATTTTTTAGCGTCGCCCTCCTCCTTTATCCAGGCTTTAGACCTGCACTACCACAGAACGAGCATTGGATGGATTTGATCCACAGTTTAACGGCAGCTTATGACAACATAGGCCGTTTCCGCCGACAAAGATTATTTTTGGCATATTACAGCTCTTAACGTATTTAGTACTAATAAGTTCCATGTCCAAGGCAACCGATTTTATATAAGTACTAATAAGTGCCATGTCCCAGGCTTATATAGAATCGGTTTTTAAAGGTTTCACATCTTCTTGCTTCAAACGTCGTTAATATCAACGCGAAGAATTTTTCAGTTTATTTGAAGTTATGGAACTAACGATAAACGTGTGTGTGTACTTGGGTTTAACGACACTTTTTCATATCGAAGATGATTAGTGTCGGAGGCAGAAAGCAACCTCGTACTCCACGTTTATATTGCGACCGGATGCCACCCGCAGTAAAGATCCGAGAAATTAATCTCTGATAAACCGACCGACCAGGAATCGAACCCGGACCGCAAGTGTTCAAATACAATACAATACAATACGTATCAACGTCATCAACTTCCTCTAATATCTTAGAAAATGTAGTAAGTCATCTGATGTGCGTATCGTTTGGCAGAATGAAATTAACGGAACGCTAATGATGGACGATAATTTTTGCAATGGATTTTTGTTCAGCCCGAGGACGACTCATTATAAAGGGACTATGCATGTGTGAGTGTGTGCGTGCGTGTGTGTGTCTGTGTGTGTGTGTGTGTGTGTGTGTGTGTGTGTGTGTGTGTGTGTGTGTGTGTGTGTGTGTGTTTGTGTGTTGTTCATAAACTTGCATTGATATGTTTACAACTAAGATTATATTATTATACCGTAACATAGTTAATAGAATAGCTTATTCTTTATTGTAAATCCAATTGCAAACCGCATTTTGGCTAACATGAAAGTTTAAACGATTGTTTTGGATTAGACTATTTATAAATACGTTCTGTAAATTGTATGTTCACATGTTAATTATCATGAATGTTATTTATATTTGATAAACCATCCTAATTATAAAGGTCTTTCTGGTGAGACAGTCTGCCGATGGTATTTCTCGATCATGAGCACAAGGGCGTAGACCATGTCCAGTATGTCTTTTGGGAGGGAGCATTTCATGTAAGACATGTAATTCGTTTCTCTGTACAGCTGAGAATAGGCGATGGTCTGCATTTAGGCATTGCTGTTCAATGGTTAGAATATCTGAGGGAGGTATTGGCCTTTGATAAGTCGTTGCAGCACTACTTCTAGCGCCTCGCGGTCTTTCTTGGTAGTGAATCCCCACCATGCTTGTGAGGCATAAAACATTTTTGAAAGAGTTGTAGCACGTACCACATCGTGCAAACTGTGTCCTCGGAAGCCATGCACTACGAAGGCACGCATCGAGTAAAGTGACCGTCGAGCCTGACAACATAAGTTCTCCACCTCAAATATGCAAATTCTCTATTGGAATACTCGAATTTATATAAATGAAAACAGATATCAGAATGTGAAACAGGTCACCATACAAATTGCCGAGTAACTGAGACTACCACAAGAATACTTGAATAAATTCCACAGAATCGGTTTGCTTTCGCGACCCCAATTTATATAGAATCTGTTATAAGACTTCCTTTAAAGGTGTCTAAAAGAATCATCATAACGTATCGGCTACAATACTTTTTTATGTATTTGAGTGTGTATATATATAATCCAGTATGTCACATGGTGTACAATTTGGCTATAATATGCGATAATGGCCAATATAGAGGGGGCCCGATAGCGCATTGGATAACATCTGGCGTGGAGAGCGAGAGGTACCGAGTTCGAGTCCCGTAGGGCGGATATGCTTTGTAGGCTGCTAATGGCGCCAAAGTTGTATTGCAGGCTGTCTGTTCTGTTAGTAGTAGTTAAGATTTTGTTTGCATAACATGTAAAATGTACAGCGCAGTGCGTTTGTCAGGCGCTTAATAAAGAAAAAGAATCGCTATTATAAACGAGGTATTGAGCGAAACAAATTCAAAACACTATAACCTGGTGCTAAAAAATACAGTGTTTCGAATATCCAAGCAATCACTTGAATATTCAAACCACAAATAATCGTTCGAAAACCCAGCATGACGTCAAATAATCGTTAAACTTCCGAACATCAAAGTGAAATAACCGTTCGAATAGCTCTTTCTATAACTTTTTCTCTTTGTACCTTTGCTGCAACTCCGTCACTACTCATACTTGAGAAACGATGAGGGCGACTCTAATCATTTATGTTACCACTCAGCGTCGTTAAACATCAGCAAACCAATCTTAAAACTTCAGCTCCGCCACTACCCTACCTGTGGTAGTGCCAGTAACAAGGCTGGAGAAAGAAGGAGGGCGACGCTAATCATCTCTGCTATGCCACAGTGTTGTTAAGCGGCAATTAACCAACCTGTATGTATGTATGTATGTATTTTCGTTTATTCAATCAAAGGTTGTTGTCAGAACGCAACAAGTGACAATAATTGTTCTGTATGTAGCAGTTGTGAAACAGATTTTACCTAGTTACTTCAGCTGTCTGTTATAACTAATAAATGTTTTTATACATCATACGAGACAAAAAGTTCTTATTGTCTTTGGCTGGAACTTGGAAGGGCGAATGGATGGGGCATAGAGCGTATCTACTCTCCTGCCTAATCGAGCATAGCCGTCGAAGGACATGTATTCACTTAATAAAGATGGATCCACAGTTTAACGGCAGCTTATGACAACATAGGCCGTTTCCGCCGACAAAGATTATTTTTTGGCATATTACAACCTTCATAATACTTTCTTATGATGCTATATAAGTCGCTTTCACCTTAACATTTAGATTTACATACTACAGCGGGCCTAAAAATTATAGGAACAAACGAGTTCTTGTGCAATGATAGTTACTAAACAAATTCACATCCGCCTAGCAAGGCTTGATGACTTCGTCTTTGCTGGCAAGCCAGCCGGCGACTTTGTTTACCGTTTAGAATTTTGCGTGGAAGTAAATGCGTGCGGGAATTTCTAAACACCTCTTTCAAATTCTTGTATCTCCAACGAACGATCTGACATCAAGCAACTGAACTGATAATAATTATACCTTTTAGTTAACTTCCATAGTAGCCGCATGATGTCGTTAAAGCTTTGGAATGAATAAATAATGTGTCGAAATGTGTGTGGGCTATTGCTATATCGGGAAAGGGCGAGACCTCAACGTATCATTAACACTTAAATCTGATGAGGCGGTGTTGATGATTTACACACCTCTTTTAAAAAATATATAGAAATACAATTTAAAAGGGACCGCGGACTCTTCTATAAGTTAATCCATTCTGCGCTTTTCCTCGTCTTCCGTCACTGTTCGTACCCTGGTAATGCCAGTTCAAAGCTTTGAGAAAGTAGGAGGTCGACGCTGATCATCTATGCTACGACACAGCGTCGTTAAATCGCAACTAACCAACCTTTCAATAGGTATTCTCTTAAAGACAGTCTAACCGGAGATGCAATCGGGCTCCATGTCCCTTTGGCGGTATAATACATGTACGTCTTTAACCTGTGGAAATCCGAAACGACACCACAGTCGTAAGCTCTACGGCGCCAGTCCAAAGCTTGGATAAGGCAGGAGGGCGAATCTAATCATCTTCATTATAGCGAAGAGTCGTTAAACATCAACTATAAAAAACCGTAACCTTATTACAAGTGATGCTGGTTAAGGTCGACGTCAACGATATTTGCAGCCACAAGATGTCGCTGTAAGCTTACAACTACT
>JACEVL010000225.1:760000-767500 GCA_020284085.1 Aporrectodea caliginosa | reverse complement strand
AGCTGGTCGATCAACCACAGGAGGACCAAGACAGATGATAATATATTATGTTGGATGAATACAGATGAATATGAAAAGCTCAAAGAAGAGGCTCACAAACTAGAGGAGTGGCGACGTCGGACATTTCAACCTGCTTAGGAAGCAGAGACCCAGAAGAAAAAGCCGACCATTTAATATCTTCTCAAATAAAGGTATCGAAGACAACGAAAAGTTTGGAATGAGTGGGGAGGGAATGCTTCATCCACCGAGTTCTGTAGTATTTATAAGATCCTTCTACGCGGTTTTAAAGGTGTGTAAATCGACCGATCTAACTAATCCCATAAAAATTATCGTGTCCATATTCTGATAATTTTGCACCAATATAACACCTTCCATTATAAAGGTGTTTAAAAGAGAGAGCCAATTAATAGTAAAGTCCAAACTTTTGAAGTGCTTCTCTAAACCTAAGCGAAGGGCACCAGGTTATCCACGAGCGCTGCGTCGTGTCAGATGGGTTGTCCCTCACAGATACAAAGCGATAATCCGACTCCGGTTACCATTAAGACTAGGGAGAGTAGGAGGATGCAGAGAAGCTACCTGTTTGAATGAACCTACCTTGCTTCGCTTCTTTCTGTTTCCTAGGTTACCGGTTTTCCACTTCCGGAAAGACTCCAAAGGACACAAAGCCTGGGAGGAAACCTATCATCTCATATTTATATAGTGCTTTGTTAAAACGTGGTTTTTCTCGCTGGTGGATGGGTCTGTGGTGGGTCAAGAGTGTATGCAAGCGGAAGCCACGTTGATTCAAGTCTGGCTAAATCAGAGGAAAACTAGGTCACCTAGATACGTAGTCGTTTGTGATTGGTTGCCATGCAGGGGTGGGATTCGCTGATTGGTTGAAGTGAAACTATCGGTTGCTAAGGTAATCAGTCCCAGTTGTCAATTAGGGAAGGAACTGTCTCAGATTGTAGACTTATTATTAGGCCTGTTATTTTTGACAAACGGTGGGTTTATTAGGCCTATGAAATTTCAATGTTCGTTATAGAATATTATTAGGCCAATTCGTTTACAATTTTTTATAGAAATATTGTTAGGCTTTTTGATTTTGATTGTTGATTACAGTGAATGTATAAGTTTACTACAATTCGAAAGAGTATGCAGTGGATGGATTTATGCATGGATGGAGAGTATAACGACGTCGACCTAAATTACCGTTTACTACATACGGTACGAAGCTCAAGAGTACTTTTTTATAGCGTCAGATACATATGTTAAAAAGGTGTTTCGCATCAACAATCATTAATGGCTGGATAGAGAGTTTAACGACATCTAACGTCGACAGGTATATTTTGACCAGTTTTCACCGTTCCGATGGCATAAAGTGGTCCTGATTACCAAAAAAATTCTATTTTATTCAAAAACCATTAAAGGACGGATAAGCAGTATGAGTTTAACGATAATGTGTGATAACCAAGATCATTAGCTTCGCCCTTCTCCTTCGTACAGTTTTGGCAGATTACGAAGACCGCTTTTCAGCTTTTACTTATAGGGCAAATATTACACTGAAAGAAGGTGTTTATTAATTTTGAATGGTTCTCACCGTTCCTATGGCATTATTTGCTTGAAATTGCAGCAAGATATAACGTAATTGAATGTATTGGCAAGTACATGTAGCGCCATTTAAACCTGTTTTAAAGGTGTCCAACGATAGCCTGCACTTCATAACGACATCTCATAGCTACGAAGACAATATTGGCATAGACCTTGCGATGTCAATATAATTAATTATTTATCATATTTTATTATTGTTATTATTATTATTATTATAATTATTACTATTTTATTTATTTGTGACCTTAGGTACTTCATTCCCCAGGGACTTAGATATTATGTAATTTTATTATTATTATTATTATTATTATTATTATTATTATTATTATTATTATTATTATTATTATTATTATTATTTTTATTATTATTATTATTATTATTATTATTATTATTATTATTATTATTATTATGGAGTGTTGGCTAAAAGTAGCTCTATTATCGATATCCTCTGTTGGATCTGTCCAGAGTTCGCCGCTCGTCGGCTCCCGGCAGCCTTGACATGGTGCCCTGGAAAGCCACCGCGTTGAAGCGTTGGATAATGACCGATAGGTCTTGGAAGAGGAAGCTTGTTTCGCGAGTGTCACCGGTAGTCTTCGACAGTCGGCTTCCGGTCTCCGATAAGAAGTCGAGGCCCTCTCTGTTGAAGGGACCGAAGGTTTCTATGGCGACAGGTACGAACTTTCCAGCTCCGAGTACCTGACGTGCTTCCTTGCAGCG
This sequence comes from Aporrectodea caliginosa, assembly GCA_020284085.1. Classification (NCBI taxonomy): domain Eukaryota; kingdom Metazoa; phylum Annelida; class Clitellata; order Crassiclitellata; family Lumbricidae; genus Aporrectodea; species Aporrectodea caliginosa. Next base: position 765,193 of record JACEVL010000225.1, on the reverse strand, counting down.
GCCATCTCTGCCGCCCCACCAGCCGCTTTAAAAATTTGGAGATTACGATTACGATTACGAATGACAACCATGCAGAAGGGAATGCGATCTATTGTGAAAATGACAGTCTTCGTCCCTTATTTATAAAAAGATGATAGCCTTAAAAGAGGTGTGTAAGGGGCTGCCCTTCTTCTATGGGAACTAGTCTAATGCTCGCGCACACTCGCATTGCCAAACCAACCGATGCCCAACTAGAGTTGTCAGATTACAGCTATTAAACTCCGCCACTATCCTACTTGTGCTAGTGCCAGTCCCACGGAGAAAGGAGGAGGGCGACGCTAATCATCTTTGTCGTGACGCCGCGCGGTTATATAATATATAAACTACCTATCCAAGCGCAACAGGTTTATGCACTACACACACCTCTTTTTAATTTGTGACTCTCTCTATAAGAAAAAGGCGACGACATAGCATTGCGCTGTAATATGGCAATAAAATAATCTTTGTCGGCGGCAACGGCCTATGTTGTCATAAGCTGCCGTTAAACTGTGGATCCATCCAGCACAAAGAGCTGTAATATGCCAAACTAATCTTTGTCGATGGCAACGGCCTATGATGTCATAAGCTGTCGTTAAACTGTGGATCCATCCAGCACAAAGCTCGTTACACACTGCGTTAAAATCGTCTTTTCGAAATCAAAGAGGCACAAAATATCAGCATCTCCAGACATCGTGCTGAGGTTCTGTCCTAAGGATGAAATAAGGCCAAGCCTTCAGAACTCACCGGGGATTATGGTTATTATAATAATTATTATTATTATTATTATTATTATTATTATTATTATTATTATTATTATTATTATTATTATTATTATTATTATTATTATTATTATTATTATTATAATTGTCATTGTCATTGTTAAAACACGGTAAGGCTTAGTGTTGTTGAGGTGGTCGCTCCTCAGCGCCGGGCAACCTCGACATGGTGCCCTGGAAGGCAACCGCGTTGAAACGCTGGACCGTAACCGACAGGCGCTGGAGGATGAATCCTGTCTCTCGGGTGTCTCCGGATATTTTCGTCAGGCGGCGACCCATCTCGGAGCAGAAGGCGATAATAATAATAATAATAATTATAATTATTATTATTATTATTATTATTATTATTATTATTATTATTATTATTATTATTATTATTATTATTATTATTATTATTATTATTAAACGACACACTACGTGATAACAATGATCGTTAGCGTCGCCCTCCTCTTTCATCCACGCTTGGGACTGGTACTGTCTTGCACCAGTTGCACTGACTAGCAGTTGTGGAATTTCATCCTTTGGTTAGTGATTTCCAGCGTTCAACAACATCTTATGTCTATCTCTTTTCATCTGGCTTTTCATCTGCATCGAAGATGATTCAGAGTTTAACGACATCTCATGACATCAAAGGCCGTTGCCGTCGACATAAATTATTATATCGAACTTCTGAGCGAAGATGAGGCGATTAAAACATTAGACGGATTCCATCTAAACAGAGCTCTATGAATTTTGCTATTATTAAGCGTTTAACGCCATCTAGTGTCATCACAGATGGAAGACGGGTTTCGCTCTTTCGTCCCCGTACTCCAAATCAGTATGCTTCTCTTCTATCTCATCTCTCAGAACAGAGCTGGACATTTGTTAACGAGTGTTCATCTCCGGCAGAAGCTTTCGAGGCCTTCTACACATACATAGACGCAATCATTGACCTCTATTTTCCGACGAAAAGCATAACCATCAAAGAAAAGGACCCACATTTCATGACTCCGATTGTTAAACATCTGATACGCAGACGAAATAAGCTGCTGAGGAAGAATCGAGTTGAAGCTGCCTCCGCCCTCTCAACGAGGATCAACCAACTAATTACGAGGAGCAATGCCACCACATTCGAGAGAGTCAAGCGAGGGTCGCGAGAAATGTGGAACGAGGTCAACAGGCTTAGGGGTACAGGCCGGAGTCAGGCCGTGTCTACGGACTGCAGCGTCACGGCTACCAACTTAAACCAGCACTATGGGCGCATTTCAACAGACGAACATTACTCAGCTCCTCATCTCAAATCAACAGTTGTGGACAGTACCAAAGTGATCATGGATGTACTAACCACATTTAAATTGCTTGAAACTGTGGGGGGAACAGCAACCGGCCCTGATGGAATGACCGCCTGGTTTCTCGAGGCGGCCGCTCCCATGCTGGCAGAACCAATAACCCATCTCTTCAATGTTTCCATTCTTTCGTCATATGTACCACCACAGTGGAAAATAAGCACCATTACGCCAGTACCTAAGGTTCCTCACCCGTCTGATGTTGCAGATTTTCGCCCTTAATCAGTCACCCCCATTCTATGCCGTCTCCTTGAGAAATTTATTGTGCGCCGTTTTTTCTATCCTTTTTTGACAGAACCACTCCAAAACCAGGACTTCTTGGATCAATATGCATTCCGTCCCACTGGTTCTACCACGGCAGCCATAATTGCCTTAACCCACAACCTATTGGAACTTCTCAAAGAAAACCACTATGTTCATCTGATCGCACTTGATTTCTCCAAAGCTTTCGATACAGTCAGTCATTCATATCTTACAGAGCAACTCGCCAGATTACCCATCCCTGACTGTATTTATAACTGGATAATTGCCTTTTTAGACAATCGTAAACATGCAACCAAATTCAATGGCTTACTTTCCGCAATTATTAGTATCTGCGCCAGCATAGTTCAGGGATCGGGCTTGGGACCAGCTAACTTTATAACAGCTATTTCAAAACTCAAGACGGTCCACCCTTCAAACAGGTTAATCAAATATGCTGATGACACTTATCTCCTGATACCCGCCTCACACAGTGCAACGATCTCAGCAGAACTAGACCACGTCACAGATTGGGCTGCAACCTGTAACTTAAAACTGAACTCAAAAAAGACCTTTGAAATGGTGATTCGTCGGCCACGGGGGCGTGCTGGGCGAGACGCGGTTCCGATTACTACTCCGGGACTGACAAGGGTCTCCAGCATGGTCATCTTGGGCGTTACAATGAATGAAGCTTTGAGTTTCGAGTCACACATCACCCGTATATGTTGTCAGGCCAGACAATCGCTGTATGCCTTGCGCATCCTCGTGGCGCATGGTCTTTCAGGCCCTATGCTATACGACGTGGTTCGTGCTACAACGGTGGCCCGAATGCTCTATGCTGCTCCGGCTTGGTGGGGATTTGCAGGGCAGCAAGAAAAGAACCGCCTTCAGTCGGCGATGCGGCGTCTGATTCGTCTGCGGTACCTGCCAGAGGACAGTCCATCGTTTGAGCATCTTTGCAACACTGCCGACTCACGCCTCTTCTCTGCGGTCCTAGGAAACCCGGGGCATGTACTCCATGGACTACTCCCCCCCAAAAAGCCGCTCCCCTACACCCTGCGCCCGAGATTACATGACCGTTTTATTCCACAAGCTGACAATCTTTCACGCAGATCGTTTATAATAAGAATGTTATACTCTGTATAAATGTATGTACACCAAAGTGCGGATATGCAATTGGTTGAATAAAGAATATACTTACTTACTTACTTACTTACTTATCAAATGCCGTTGACGTCGACGCGAAAATGGTTTAAATTGAGCTTGCAAAAAGCACCCAATGATCGAGTCGAAATAAATATATAACGTGTAAACAACGCAATAAAAGGTGTTTTAGCAAAGCTCATTAAATCTACTACTATGTATTACTCAATGTTTAAAGACATCTTGCTGCAATAAAGGCTGCGATATCCATTGGAATTTTTACAGATCTTACAGTAATAAATCTTTCCAGCTACTTTATTTAATATGTAATTGAGCGGAACATTCTTCGCTGGAATCTACGTATGAAAAAAGAAAGCGTAACGGTCATTACGTGAACACAATGGATTATTAAGTAGTTTTGCGATCAAGTGCAAAAGTTTTGCTAGTGTCATAATTCTATTTAAAATTGGTAATTATGCGTTTTTTAATAAAACCAACGCGCCCCTACAAGATAGCTCCTGAGCGACTAAATGCAAGGATAAGTATGGTCAAAGTCAACTACCCTGGCGGACATTATGCTGTACGCGTTTTAGTTTTCAGGCGGATTTTCTGAACACCCCTATTTAGAGAGTTAGTTCCTATAAGAGCCGTAGCCTCGTTGGTTAGATTATCTATTAATTATCTATTAACTGATGTCGATCTCGTCATTAATAACTTGGCAGCCCCAAGATGTCGCTAAAACCGGTAGCCCAAGTGTAAAAGTTTTGTGACGGATTTTTTAAGCATCACTTTTAACATGATTAGTACCAGTATAATTTATGGCTACTCGTTGAAAGCATATAGAAACTCCGCCACTGTTTGTACTCTGACAGTGCCAGTCCAAAGCCTGGATGAAAGAGGAGGGCGACGCTAATAATCTTTGTTATCACACAGTGTCGTTAAACTGAAACTACTACTAAAAGCATATTAAATAGAAGACGAATAGTCCCAATGTGTCATGGCTTCTCTGTAAATTACGTGCTAGTTCACGTAGGTCGAACACGTCATCAGCAGATTTGGCAGCCGTAAGATGTCGCTAAAATCTAGTACGTGCAATATTTTATTGGCGGATGGCTTAAACACCTCTTTTTAGATGATTAGTACCAATATAAGATTTGTGGCTTCACTTTGGTTAGTTGTTTAGATTCAGTTAACCGATGATGTGTAATAACAAAGATAGAAGAAACTATTGTCGCTAGTTTGTTGCTGCTCAACAACAAAGATGATTAGCGTCGCCCTCCTCCTTTAGCCTGTCTTGAGACTGGCACTAATGAAGAACGGGCAGTAGCGTAGTTATTAGATAATCACTGAACAATACAAAAATTGTACGATTATTCCCACCTTATGGACCAATACAGTAATATTCTGATACGTTCAGCTAGGATTGATTACAGCGAAGTACGGTCGAGTAAGGATAAGTACTTTCCAACATGGAAACGATAAACGCTGACAAGATCTCGATGTTAAGAGCTGCGTGGAGTGTTATGGCTTGAAAAGGTTGAGAGACTCTCGGCGTTAAACATGGTAACGCACTTCTTTACCAATGTATTGAAAAATAAAGCAATAATATTTTAAACTAACGATAATGATAAAGAACTAATATTTTCATACTATATTCCCATTAAACGCAAAATAATATGACAATAATAGCA
>JACEVL010000225.1:402500-755000 GCA_020284085.1 Aporrectodea caliginosa | reverse complement strand
TAGAGGCAGGGATTAGACACCTTTAAAACGGACGCATTCAATGCTATTTATTCAGCAGGCGTTCAGTTGCAATCAGTGTGGAATAGGAAAGGACCAGAATAAGGTCAACTTAAGATGTCGCCAAGCAATTACGAATTTGTAACGATTACTGTTAATAGCGATTAGTATTTCATTTACTACGCACACAAGGTCAGTAATTCTGATTCTGATGAGGTGAGCAATTATTGTGAGTGAATGACTTGTTCAAGGTCCCTACACTTTCTGCGTTACAATGCGACCGCTCTAACCAATAATTGGTAACCGATTACTCGAAAGACTGTGTTCAGACGGGAGCATGGCGTTTTTTGTATTGCCATTATGCTGAGGGATTGCCTGGGCGTGGATTGCCATTAGGTTGACAGATTGCCCTTAGTGGGTGGGATTGCCATTAGCGACCATCATCGTTATAGGAATGGCAAGTCACGCGAGATGAAAATAATGACAGCGTTTTGAAGCGCGTCACTAACTTCGTTGCCCGCCTCTTTGTCTGTCTGTCTGTCTCTTTCTCCGCTTCTTTCCCTCTGTCTGTCTGCGTTATCGTCTGTCTACATGTGTCTCTGTTTGCCTCTGCCTTCGTTTCATTTCCTTTTCTTTCCATGGCACTGTATTTGTCTCTCTATCTCTGGCTGCCTGTCTGCCTGTCTTGTTTTTTGTGTCTTCGTTTAAGAAAACCTTTTCCACATGTTCTTCTCTATCTTCGTGCATTCGTCTATATGTGTGTGTCCGTTCCGTCCGTTCGTCCGTCTCTCTGTAGGCTCCTCTATCTGTCTATCCGTCTGTCCATATGTTTGTATGTTTGTACGCTGAACCATTTGTTAGTTTCTGTCCGTCTGTCTGTCTGACTATCTGTCTGAGTTCTCGAATGACTTTTGTCCCGGAAATCAATCGAACAGATCGATAGGTCGTCATTCGATCGATAGGACGAAGACTCAGAAAGACAGACAGACTGACTGACTGATGGATAGAGAGACAGAGAGATCACGTAAAAAAGACAGAGGGAAAGAAGCGGAGACAGACAGACAGACGGAAAGAAGCGGAGAAAGAGATAGACAGAGAGACGGTCAGAAAGGTAACGTTTCCTTGGCGCTATTGTGCTAAACAATGAAAACTGTTAAAATTAATTACACACCTCTTTAAGTGTTATAATCGACCTATAATCACTAGCAGAAGAGAAATGAGTAGGATTATAAATTATAATAAAACGTCACATACGCTCTACTTACGGTATCAATAAAAGGCAATAAATTATTATAATATAGGAACATTGAGTAGTGTTCCAAATAATTGCACACCTCTTTTAAGTGTAGTATTCGCCAATAAGTGAAAGCTACGAACATCGAGAACTTATTGATAGTACACTAAGTTGGCCCAACATATCTAAAACTTTGGATCGATCTTTCCCTGTTATTTTAGCGGGAGAGGAAACTATCTCGATCTGTCGCCAATAAGTGAAAGCTACGAACAACGAGAACTATTAATAGTACAATCTGTTGGTACAGGATATCGATACACTGTGGATCGATCTTTTACTGAAATAACAGGAAAAGATCGATTGGAGAATACTACCTTTCTGAAGAGCTATTTATTATCATTATAATTCCAAAGTTTAACGTTGTTTTGCAACATGAAAGGCCATTGACAGCAATTCAGAAATACATGTGCATGTATATTCAGCGGTTGGCTGGTTAGCTGTTATTCAATTACACTGCGTCATAAATTTTCTTAGCGTCGCCCTCCTCCTTTATCCAGGCTTTAGACCTGCACTACCACAGAACGAGCATTGGATGGATTTGATCCACAGTTTAACGGCAGCTTATGACAACATAGGCCGTTTCCGCCGACAAAGATTATTTTTGGCATATTACAGCTCTTGGATTTCTAAATGAATATTATGTAGCGCCGATTAAACGCTTTAAAGGTTTCACATCTTCTTCCATCAAACATCTTTGATATCAATGCGAACATTTTTCAGTTCATTTGAAGTTAAGGAACTAACGGTAAGCGTTCTTGCAAGGTCACTTATATACCACTGAAGCTCACACTATAAAAGGTGTCCATCTAATACTTAGATACTTGCTGCATCATTATAATAAATAGTTGTAGTATCCATAACTGAATTATAATGCACGATGTACATAATAAAAACACGATTACTTGGTATAAATTTAAACCAAAAAAGTGAATTAGAGTAAGTATCTACATGTAGGGTACGAGCAATTGCGGAGTTTCATAATAATAGCGTATTCGGTTTGTTGCTGTTTAACTACGCTGCGTCATGACAATGATTATTAGCGTGGCCCTCCTCCATTTTCCGGGTTTGTGACTGGCACTGCGAGAGAACAACAGACACACATACAGACAGACGAACACACACGCACACACGCGCGCACACACACACACATATATACACACACGCATACATACACATACGTATCAACGTCATCAACTTCCTCTAATGTCTTGGAAACTGTAGTAAGTCATCTGCTGATGTGCGTATCGTTTGGCAGAATGAAATTAACGGAACGCTAATGATGGACGATAATTTTTGCAATGGATTTTTGTTCAGCCCGAGGACGACTCATTATAAAGGGACTATGCATGTGTGAGTGTGTGCGTGCGTGCGTGTGTGTGTGTGTGTGTGTGTGTGTTGCTACATAGTTCATAAACTTGCATTGATATGTATAAAACTAACATTATAATTATTATTATACCGTAACATAGTTAATAGAATAGCTTATTCTTTATTGTAAATCCAATTGCAAACCGCATTTTGGCTAACATGAAAGTTTAAACGATTGTTTTGGATTAGACTATTTATACATTCTATAAATTGTACGTTCACATGTTATTTATAATGAATGTTATTTATCTTTGATTAATCATCCTAATATAAGGTTTTCTGGTGAGACAGTCTGCCGTTGGTATTCTCGATCATGAGCACGAGGGCGTAGACCATGTCCAGTATGTCCTTTGGGAGGGAGCATGTCATGCAAGACATGTCCTTCGTTTCTCTGCACAGCTGAGAATAGGCGATAGTCCGCATTTAGGCATTGCTGCTCTATGTTTAGAATGTCTTAGGGGCGGTATTGGCCTTTGATAAGTCGTTGCAGCACTACTTCTAGCGCCTCGTTGTCTGTCTTGGAAGTAAATCCCCACCATGCTTGTGAGGAATAAAGCATTTTTGAAAGAGTTGTAGCACGTACCACATCGTGCAAACTGTGTCCTCGGAAGCCATGCACTACGAGGGCACGCAGCGTGTGAAGTGACCGTCGAGCCCGACAACATAAGTTCTCCGCCTCAAATATGCAAATTCTCTATTGGAATACTCGAATTTATATAAAACAAAATAGATATTACAAAGTGAAACAGGTCACAATATAAATTGCCGAGTAACTGAGACGACCACAAGAATATTTGGACCTTTTCAACCGAATCGATTTGCTTTCGCGCCCCCACTTTATATAGAATCTGTTTATAAGACTTTAAAGGTGTCTAAAAGATTCGTCATAATCGGCTACAATTTTCTTTGCTTATATAAAATTATACAACTGCGTTTAAAAGGTGTTCAAAAAGAGCTCTTAACCAACGGCTATTTTCTGCGACTTTGGCCAACCTCGATATGGGGGGCCCGATAGCGCATTGGATAACATCTGGCGTAGAGAGTGAGAGGTACCGAGTTTGAGTCTCGTAGGGCGGATGTGCTTTGTAGGCTGCTATTAGCGCCGTTGTATTGCAGGCTGTCTGTTCTGTTAGTAGTTTAGATCTAAATTGCGTAACATGTAAATGTACAGCGCAGTGCGTTTGTCAGGCGCTTCAATAAAGAAAAGATTATTATTATTACTATTACTATTACTATTATTATTATTATTATTATTATTATTATTATTATTATTATTATTATTATTATTATTATTATTATTATTATAATAATTATTATTATTATTATTATTATTATTATTATTATTATTATTATTATTATTTTTTTTTTTTATTATTATTATTTATTATTATTATTATTATTATTATTATTATTATTATTATTATTATTATCATTATTATTATTATTATGAACAATCTAGCATGGTAATGTCGAAGAAAAACAGATGGCGTTTCCGCGTTGGAGAGCTACCGAGAGTCTTTGAAACAGGTAGCTTGTCTCGAGCGTGTCATGTGTTGAATCGGTTAACCTACGTCCTAATTCCATAACAAAGTCCAGTCCTTCAGAACTCCAGGAACCGCTGGACTCTAATGCAACAGCCACAAAAGCATGCGTTCGGGTTATTGTGGCGTATTTTAATGTCTTGGCGGCGGCTGCCCGGTTTGCGGCCACACCCGCTTCGGTTGATGTTGTTGCCAGATGTGACACAAATGTGTCCGAAACGGTCACCATGGGATAAGTGTCACGCCGTCTGGTCGTTTGCCGTCTTATTATTATTATTATTATTATTATTATTATTATTATTATTATTATTATTATTATTATTATTATTATTATTATTATTATTATTATTATTATCTCCTCCGACTCTACGACCTAAGTTTGCTGATTTTATAATCTATTATACGTATTAATAATAAATTGTCCAAATAATAGAGCGCCTTTTGGTCGAGAAGAGATCCTTCAAAGACGTTAAGAGGGTTTCTGACGTTTTCAAAATAGCTCCAGCGATATGATACTGTTGCTAGATCCGATCCTATGGCAGTTAGTCAATAAGTCGGTCAATAAATCCGTTAACCAAATGTATAATCAACAACATTTCATAATGTCATGTGACAAATGCTTAGAGGAAAAATTCTATTTTGCCATCAGTAATATAAAATTAGCTTTTGCAAGGTCACTTATATATCACGGAACCTAACACTAAAAAAGGTGTCCATGTAATCATTAGATAGTGCTGCATAATTCTAATAAATAGTGGTAGTATCCATAATTTAAATATAATGCGCGATGTACGTAATAAAAGCACGATTAGGCCTTTATGTCGTATAAATTTCAACAAATGAATAATGTGAATTACAGATAATACTGTCACATACATCACAAATCGAAAGTACGAGCAATAATATTATAGCGTTTAGTTTAACGACGCCTACTACTATTCCTTTATTTCAAAAACTCGTTGACACAAACTTATTTTGTCTCTCCTGCTTCTACCCATGATTCTCCTCAACCACCCCATTTCTGCCACCAGTAGTAGTCTTCTCTCATCCTCTTTCCTCAGGCACCAGCACTCCGATCCGTATAGTAATACTGGTTCCACCAGGGTATAGTGGAGTTTCATCTTGGTCCTGATTAAGAGGCTTTTCGCTTTCCACATTTTGTTGAGTCCTCCAAAGGCCGCACAAGCCAGCCCGATTCTTCGTTTGATGTCCTCTTCGCACCGACCATCCTCCGTCATCATGCCTCCCAGATATACAAACTTTGTGACCTGTTCCAGTGTCTCTCCCCTATTGTCACTCGTAGATCTTCATGTTGTTTCCAGATGATCATCGTTTTTGTTTTCGCCACGTTGATCTTGAGTCCCATTGTCCTGCTAGTTCTGTCCACTCTGTTCGTCAGGTCCTGACCGGGTATTGGCCAGCAGATCGATGTCGTCGGCAAATCTCAGATTGTTCAGCGGTCTTCCATTAAGGCTGACTCCTGTCTCATTCCATTCCTTCGCCAGCCTCATCACTATTTCCAGTAATAGGTTGAATCAGCTTACACGACTTTAAAGGTGTCTAAAAAAATTCATCATAACCAATCGGCTACAAATTTCTTTGTATATATAGGATTATATAACTGCGTTTTAAAGGTGTTCAAAAAGAGCGCCCTAACCAACGGCTATTGTGTGCGGCTTTGGCCAACATCTAAAATTTCTATCATCAAAGATTGACCTACGTTTGCTGATTTTATAATCTATTAGACGGATTAATAATAAATTATCGAAATAATAGAGCGCCTTTTGGTCGAGAAGAGATCCTTCAAAGACGTTAAGAGGGTTTCTGACGTTTACACAATTGCTTCAGCGATAAGAAACTGCTGCTAGATCCGATCCTACTGTATGGCAGGTAGTCAATAAGTCGGTAAATAAATCCGTTAACCAAACGTTAAAACCATAACATTTCAAAAGTCATGTGACAAATGTTTCTATAAAAAAATCACTTTTACCATCAGGAATATATTATCCGCCAAAAATCTATTATCTCGAAGCATTGGTTACAATTTTATTATAGTATATAAATCTGGAATCATTTTATATTTTATACACATGCTGCGTCTATTTGATTTAATCTATTATAAGATTCAAGTAATTTTTACTCCTTGTTTCCTTGGCGCTTTGATGCATTGTGTGCTCAATCATACCACTGCGCTTCTGCTTTTACTTATAAAGCAAAGAGATCCTGAGTGGCCGAGTGGGTTGGTAGCCCGCTCGCAAAGCCGGCCCCGGCGGGTCGGTCGCTTTATCAGAGATTAATTTCTCGGATCTTTACTGCGGGTGGCTCGGTCGCAATATAAACGTGGAGTACAATACAATACAATACAACACAATACAACTGGGGCGCGGTGGTTTAGGGTATGTTCGGTGCCTTGCAGCTGGAGGGTTGCGGGTTCGAATCCACCTCAAAAAGAAGAAAGAAAGCTGCCGCGTAGAGACCCTGGGCAAGTCCTTCACTCGCAATTGCTCATACGCTTCGGCGTGAAACTCCGATTCAGCGTCCGCGCAGTAGTCGAGAGCGCCTCTGAATAGGCAACCTGGTAGGGGCGCTATAAAATACAATACAATACAATACAATACAATACAAAGCTCACACGTAAACGAGGCGTGTAATTATTCCGAATCGAATTATAACATTTTCCTTTAGTTTCAGTATCGCATTCATGTTGCCATTAAAAATTGAATGCCCTTTAAATAAAGACTATATTCCATTTAATCTAAACATTATGTGGACTTAATATCAGGTAATTCCAGACTTTGCCTGGCAAAAAAATCTGCCATCTCATTTCCGACATTGCAATATCATTTGGAATAAGGGGGTGACCGCTTTGCATTTTTTGCCGATTTCCGATTCCGATTACTGAACCTGTTTTTACTTATTTGCTCTTTTGCCGATTCTGGTTCCTATTCTGATTCAATTAATCGGCAATATTCAATTTCATTGGTTCTAGACACTGTTTGTTACTTAAGAGCCCGACTGTCCGCCATTTTGATGATGCGTCGATTCACAATTTTATCACTTTACTGACTCTTAATGTTGAAGGTTAAATATTACCGCAGCAGGTCGCAAAAACAGGATTCTATTTTTGTATGAATGAAAAAAATTAATTGGTTTTGGTAAAAAAATTACATCTTTTGGTAATCATAGTTGTAGTCGTAGGATGCGCCGATTGCGATTAATCGGTATAGGGAAAAAATCGGCCCAAATCGGTTTCCTACTCAGGAATCGGTCATACCCTAATATATATAATACGGCCCTGGAAAACTCGGCAAACAACCGCAGTGCCATGCAGTGCCAGTCCCAAGCATGAAAAGAGGAGGAGGACCTTCTTAGGTGTCAAATTGAACAACTTCGGAAGTTTTTCCCAACCGATTGTCGTTTTCCCGAAATAGACTCCGTCACGGGCAAATTAGGGTTAAGACGGGACAACGTTCTCTCCCTCCCATATTACTGAAGGAATGAACCTCGCTCCACTACCACAAATCCCATTTCTCAGTCATCCAACGTCACATTAAGTCTTCCTACCAGTTCAATAGAGTGTCGTTAGCCATCTGTTGGAGCGCCATATAATTGACTCATCTGGTTCAGAACCAGCGCTGTATATACTTGCTATGTGAGCGATATTAGGGAGCGTAACCTGTCCGCGGGCGTCGGTCGTTACTGCTATTGTTTCCGGTGTCCTGGTGTTGTGGCGATTCGGGAACTTGTGTTGCAGTCGTGCGCCTCAGAGGTTGATTGCGTTAGGCGCATGTATTGCCGCAGGGATTTATTACGACGCTTTTGTTAAGCGCCGCAATATATTGAATAGGCATCAATAGATGGCGCTGGGGAATTGCGAGTGAAGGTCTTGCTCGAGGTTCGTACACAGTAACCCAAAGGAGGAAGGTCAAACCCTTATAATTGTCCACGTTACAAGGCGAATGCTGTAACGTATAAGATATTATTGCATCCCACTATGAACATTTCAACACATTATATTAATCGCTTAGCGTTTCCCATTCTTATATAGTATTTGTTGAAAACGTTTCAAAGGTGTCTAAGTAGTTCTGACTAAATGCATGGCCCTAGTATTAGTGTTAATTGTTTAACGACATCCTATGGAGGTCAGGACCGTTGATATTGACTTTAAATTCTCGTACACACGTTATTAAGTCTTATGGATGGATCGAGAGTTAATGACATCTTAGTGGCCGAGTGGGTTGGTAGCCTGATCCACGCGCCGGCGCCCCGGGTTCGCTTCCCGGTCGACAAAGGCCGTTGACGTAGACAGACATTTTGTTAAACAGTTTTCACTGTTCGTTTCGCATTATAGAAAAAATGAAAACAAACTTATTTGGGCAATCAAGTCCAAGATTATATACATCTGTTTTATAATGTTTTAAAGGTGTCTAAAGAGAGCATGTTAACCAAACGGCAATCGTGGCCCCCTAACCACACAAATATAAGATGGCACGCGTTGGAAAGGATTGTGCTTTTTGATGTTCATGAGGCGTAGACGTAGAAGATCTCGAGTATTATATTGAAGGAGTTCTGACTGCGGCTAATTTGCAGTGGGAACACACTAAACATGAATAAATAATAGTTGAAGTTGAACACCTTTATAATGTATTCAACTAAGACTATATAAGGCTACATTTTAGATTGAGAATCTCAGATGAAATTTCGGTTATTTTTTATTATCAACGCAGTAGCATAATAAATGATAACGAATTGTCATATTCACTGTTTATATATATTTCTTTAATAATGCTTGATTTTACTAATTGATGACTTCTTAAAAATTCAAAAGTGGACTTCATATTGAACTTTTGTGTCTTTTAAATTTTTGTAAAATAAATGTTATTGATAAAAATAGATTAAGAAGTAAATATGCATTAGGAATGGTGATCAAGAATTAATTTTAAGAAACATTTCTTGTATACTACAATTGCTGTTAAATATTGTTAAATTTGCATCAGATACCAAATTGCATGTATCAAACTGTATATTTATGAATTGCCATTTTTTTATGTCGTTAAACAATGAACACTATGTCATTTTAGGGTTATGTTTGGACTGTCTTAAATGGTGTCTTTTGGACGCTATGAATTCATTTCACTGCACTGTATATGTTTTAAATTGTCGTCAACGGCCTTTGATGTCATATGACGACGTTAAACCTTGTTCTAAATAAAAAAATAAGACTGAAACCGACTCAAATCTTACAGGAACTGGTTATCGGAGCAAACAAGGCCAAGAGTTACAAGTAGGAAGCGGATCGATTCGCTCTACCTCTCAAGGTTTGATTCAGCTTTCCATTCGCAGGATGGCGTTGGTAAAATGAGCAGTAGGAAAGATGGGCGCCCCGCATGGCAGCCATGCGGGGCGCCTGATCCTGAGTGGCCGAGTGGGTTGGTGCCCGCTCTCCGCGCCGGCGCCCCGGGTTCGCTTCCCGGTCGGGTCGGTTTATCAGAGATTAATTTCTCGGATCTTTACTGCGGGTGGCTCGGTCGCATTATAAACGTGGAGTACAATACAACACACAACACAACACAATATACTGGGGCGCGGTGGTTTGGGGGTATGTTCGGTGCCTTGCAGCTGGAGGGTTGCGGGTTCGAATCCACCTCAAAGCCGTCGCGTAGGGACCCTGGGCAAGTCCTTCACTCGCAATTGCTCATGCGCTTCGGCGTGAAACTCCGACTACAGCAGTAGTCGGGAGCGCCTCTGAATAGGAAATCTGGTAGAGGCGCTTTAAGAAGTGTTCAAATACAATACAATACAATACAATGCAGTTAAATTCGACTCCTGTTAAACTTCTTATCGTCTGTTAATACTGTTTAATGTAACCTTACTGCGTACTTGTCAGTTATAATTAATAAAGAAAAATATTTTTATTATTTTTTTACCCGAGGTATATATGATCCCTCAGGTTCTTATTCTTATTATCATCATCATCATCATCATCATCATCATCATCATCATCATCATCATCATCATCATCATCATCATCATCATCATCATCATCATCATCATCATCATCATCATCATCATCATCATCATCATAGAAACAAACTGAATATGATTTAGTAATTAATTACGGTTGTTGAACACCATTATAATATGTTCACACTAGGCTGTATAACGTTCCTCTTTAGTACAACGTTAAGTGACCCTTTCTGGCTTCTTCTTTATTATTATTGCAACAAATTAGTACAATCATGTATAACGGTTGTTATTAAACAAATTTATAGCACATTTATAGAGCGCTATAGTTTGCTTCTGCAGCGTTCATCGACCATCTTCCAACACGGCAAATATTTTTAATACTCAAGTTATCGTTCGAATATCCAAACCGCGAATAATTGCTCGAAAAATCAGCCTCATGTCGAATAACCGTTTAACTACGGAACATTGCGTCAAATAACCAGTCGAATAGCCCAACATCACGTTTGATAACCGTTCGAACACCCAATATCACGCACGAGAAAGGTGTTTCATGTGTTGATCAGGTATGTGCTAATGACAATGATGTTGAGGCATGTGTTTCATGTGTTGATCAGGTATGTGGTAATGAGAATGATGGGTTGAGCCTGCTCGTGTTACGCCCCGGGTTCGCTTCCCGGTCGGGTCGGTTTATCAGAGATTAATTTCTCGGATCTTTACTGCGGGTGGCTCGGTCGCATTATAAACGTGGAGTACAATACAACACACAATACAACACATCACAATACAACTGGGGCGCGGTGGTTTAGGGGTATGTTCGGTGCCTTGCAGCTGGAGGGTTGCGGGTTCGAATCCACCTCAAAGTCGCCGCGTAGGGACCCTGAGCAAGTCCTTCACTCGCAATTGCTCATGCGCTTCGGCGTGAAACTCCGATTCAGCGTTCGCGCAGTAGTCGGGAGCGCCTCTGAATGGGAAATCTGGTAGGGGCGCTATAACAAGTGTTCAAATACAATACAATACGTTAAATTAGCGTTCAAATACCGAACATCAAATAATCGTTCGAATACCTAACGTGATGTTACGTCAAATAGCCGTTCAAATACCCACCATTACATAACCGTTGAAATACCGACAATCAAATAACCGTTCGAATACCCAGCATCACCTCAAATAATTGTTCAAATACCCACCATCAAATAACCGTTCAAACACCAACCATACAATAACGGTTGAAATACCGAACCTCAAACAACCATTCGAATACCCAACATCACGTCAAATAACCGTTATTCGAACGGCTATTTGACATCGCGTCAAGTAACCGTTATTCGAACGGCTATTTGACATCACGTCAAGTAACCGTTCGAATACCGAGCATCACGTCAAATAATCAACGCACACGTCACCGACAGCTCATCCATTTATAGCGCGAGGCGTCTCGTCAAATTCGTCTCCTAATTTGCCACGGATCGCCAATAAAAACGGGTCTTTCCCGGCAACTTCCCGACGTGCCTAAGAGAATTTTCCCTTTTACGGTTCCCACGGCAGCTATGCTGTTAGCGGGAACGTTTCGTCCCGTCTAACAAGGCCTGATGGCTTCGTCTATGCGCTTACAAGGCGTGCTCCACGACGTTATCTGTTTACCGTTTTCGCGCCAATCGATAACAATGGTTTTGTGGACCGTGCAAAGACGTTTATTCGGCCAGATTGCTACGCCTAATTCGACGATTTGGACGACGCCGAGTGACCGAAAGACGAAACTAGATTTCGGTCCGTTGTGAAACGTCCGAAAAAGGAATGGCGGCTCTGTAATGGCATGTCTGGAAGTTCGGGACATTGGTGTGTTTAGAATTGTTGGTGGAAGGACGTAACCGGGCGCGGGTGATTTTACGAACCTCTTTTAAAATTTTGAGCTCTTCTATATAAGGAGCTCACGCTATGCTCAAGCTATGTCTGAAGAATCGTTAGCAGCTATGATAATTTAAACACCTGTTTTAAGAGCTACAGAAATGCAATATAAAGTGTGTTTAAAATTTTTGGTGGAAGGACGTTATAACCGCGCGCGGGTGATTTTACGCACCTCTTTTAAAATTTTGAGCTCTTCTATATAAGGAGCTCACGCTGTGCTCAAGCCATGTGTAGAGCTGTAATATGCCAAAAATAATCTTTGCCGGCGGCAACGGCCAATGTTGTCATAAGCTGCCGTTAAACTGGGGAACCAATCAAGCCATGTCTGAAGAATCGTTAGCAGCTATGATAATTTAAACACCTGTTTTAAGAGCTACAGAAATGCAATATAAAGTGTGTTTAGAATTATTGTTGGTGGAGATGCTTTGATTGTCATGTTGATATTGATTGATTGATTATTGAATCTGTTTGTACTATTCCTGATGGACTAAGAATATTGAACATTGATTGATTGTAAATGTAAAATTGATAGCTTGATGTTAATTTAGAGAGATAGATGTGATGCTCTGCAAATATTGTAATTAAGAATAAGAATTAGATTAAATTAGAGTAGTAAAATTGAGGAGAAAACAGTTATTAATAGAGCCTATATGGTCGCCAAAAAAAATTAATGAAAAGCCTGTACGGCTAGAAGATTAATTTTGTTTTCTTTTAATATCAAAAAAAGGGGAAAAAAGGAGAAAAAAGAACAACCACCTGTCAAATTTCATCTTTGCAACTTCCTGTCAGAAATGAAGCAAAGACAAGAAAAAGAGAAAGAATTCTGATGAAAAACATTATTCGAAAATGAACTTAAATACGTCAAAAACTTTAAAGTCGTCAATATCCTTTCAGAAATAGAATCCAAGACGGAAAAAAGATAAAGAAAACTGATGAAAACACTACACGAAAATGAACTGAAATGCATCAAAAACTTTAAAGACGTCAACGGCCTTTGTTGCTAAAAGATGTCATTAAACATTGGATAAATAAATAAAATTGTTGGTGGAAGGACGTAAGCGCGCGCGGGTGATTTTACGCACCTCTTTTAAAATTTTGAGCTCTTCTATATAAGGAGCTCACGCTGTGCTCAAGCTATGTCTGAAGAATCGTTAGCAGCTATGATAATTTAAACACCTGTTTTAAGAGCTACAGAAATGCAATATAAAGGCGATTGCGGACTCTTTATGTAACTCCTTGTTTTTCTGATTTCCTTAACTTCGTCACTATTCGTACTCTGGCAGTGCCAGTCCCAAGCTTGGAAAAGGAGAAATGCGACGCTAGTCGTCTTTGTTGTGCAAGTATAGTAAAACAGCAGCTAGCCAACCAACCTTTCAATTGGTATTCTTTTAATCGTTATCGCAGTCGTAATCGAATATTTATATAGCGCCACTCAAAACAGAGCCGGGCCAGTGTCTTCACTGGTAAAACAGACCCGGGCCAGTGTCTTCACTGGTAAAGAGAGGTCTTCAGGCGCTGACGGAACTGGTCAAAAGAAATAGAGGAAAGGTCAGGCCTGAGGGACTGAGGTAACTGGTTCCAGCTAGTGGGACTAACAATAGCGAAACTCTCTAGACTGGTCCGTAGAAGTACGAACCCCCGGTACAACCAAGTAACCACGGGCCGAGGACCGAAGGGAGGAACGACTGTGCAGAGAAGATACTGGGGTACAAAGAGCCCTAAGATAATGAGGAGCACAGCTAGCAAGACAGCTTCGCATGAGGGAACAGGCCTTGAATTGGATGCGCTGGCGGATGGGGAGCCAGTGAAGGGGAGTCACGGATAAAATAGGAGATATGGTCAAACTTTGCAATGCCCCTATGAGGCGGGTGGCAGCGTTTAGGATGGCCTGAAGTTTAGATGTATTTGTAGAGGAGAGACCAATGTACACCGCTTTCCCATGATCAATCCTAGAACAGATCAATGCATGGACCAAAGTCGTGATAGCGTGCAGTGGTAGTGATTGGCGGATGGCACGGAGTTGGCGTAGGTAGTAGAAGCAGGAACGAGAGACACTATTGACGTGATCAGACAGAGAGAGGACAGGATCAAGACAGAGGAAGAGAAGTGCATATTTGGAAACTGAAGACGAAGGGAGTCAGCATTAATCTCGGGAAGCTGGGCACGACTGCCGAGCCATATGTAATGGCGGTCTAACCAGAGCTCTACAAAGCTTTTTTATTATTATTATTGCGCCATGTAATCATTATGCATTTATTAAGCGCCACTAAAGACCAAGTATAATCGATGGCGCTAAGCAATTGTGAGTGAAGTTCTTGACATGGGTGTGTTTAGAATTGTTCGTATAGACATACAACGCGAGCGGGTGTTTTTACGCACCTCTTTTAATATTTTAAGCTCTGCTATATAAGCAGCTCGCGCTGCGCCCATGTATGTCTCATGAATCACGCAGTGATGATACATGTAGTTTAAACACTCAAGGACCCTATATCGAAAGCATATAAGGGGAGGATCGAACCCGTGCTCTCCACGTTACAAGGCGAGCGCTTTTACCAATCAGTCGCCGTGTCCCTGTGTGAATCCGGCGGTCTAGATGAAGGAGCAGGGTGAAGTTAGTCATCTTCGTTATTGCGAAGAGTCGTTAAAAATAAACTACAAACAATCGTCAACTACCATTCATAATTACAAGCGATGCTATAGCGATGTTAGCTCAGTTGACGTAAATGATGCTGGCAGCCGCAAGGTGTCGCTATACGCTTAAAGCTACAATCTCCTGTTTATTAAACTTTTCGAATAGCATGGCTGGAGACAGCAGACATTAGTCTATCGCAGAAAGCCCGTAAAACATAATATGTCTGCCGATAACGTGGAGAAAGGGTCAGATGTGCGTCAACAGTCCTGTTAGTCATAAAATGCCGTTAAACGCTGGAAACTTTTGGACACCTTTTCTAAACTCATTAGGTCTTTATATATACACAGTCTCTCCGCTCCTGGGTTGAATAATTTAGCCTCTTTCGAAATTGTGGTCATAGTCGTTGTAAAAAATGCGCTATAAAACTTTCAATTATTATTAAATGTGCATTGCACGAAAATCTTTGGGTTCGTTCAAGCTAAGTTGTTGGACCCAGCGTCATTACAGGACTTGTTAGAAGAAAATCGGTGACAACGGTAAGGCTTCCGACTCTCAGTTTCTCCCATCTCTCTCCGTATCTCACTCCCTCACTCTCCCCTGTGTGTCTATCCCCTCTCCCCCTCTCTATTATTCCCTGCATCGCTTCCTCACACCCTCCCTCCCTGTCCTTCCATGTCTTTTCAGTCGTTTATTCGGCCAGATTGCTACGCCTAATTCGACGATTTGGACGACGCCAGGTGTCCGAAAAAGGAAACGCAACTCTGAAATGGCATGTCTGGAAGTTGGCGACATTGGTTTGTTTAGAATTGTTGGTGGAAGGACGTAAACGCGCGCAGGTGATTTTACGCACCACTTTTAACATTTCATGCTGAGCTATATAAGCAGCTCGCGCTGTGATATGGTATGCATTGTGAATTGTCGTCAACGGCCTTTGTTGTCATAAGGCGATGTTAAACCTTTGAGTAATAATAAAATAATTATGTATGTATCTAAATCTTCAGCCGTGATGATAATTTAAACACCTCTTTTAAGGGCTACAGAAATGCAATATAAACGAGATCGCGGACCTTTTATGTAACTTCTTTGCGTTTTGCTGTTTAACTTCACCACTGTTCGTCCTCTGAGAGTGCCAGTCCCAAGCTTGAAAAAGGAGGAATCCGTCTTTGTTATTGCAGTGTAGTTAATTAAACAGCAGCTAACCAACCAACCGTTCAATGGGAATTCTTTTAAAGGCAGTCTAACCTGAGCTTTACGAAGCCTTTTTTCAAATTATTATTAGGCCGTATAATCATTATGCATTTATTAAGCGCCACTATCTAAAGACCGAGCATTATCGATAGATCTGAGCAATTGTGAGTGAAAGACATGCTCAAGGTCTCTACACAGTAACCGCCTCAGAGGAGGAGGATCGAACCCGTTGTCTCCGCGTTACAAGGCGACCGTTCTTACCAGTCGGGCGCCGTGTCCCTGTGGGTATACCCGGCGGTCCGTAACGTCACCACAGCCATAAGCCTATGGTGCCAGTCCAAAGCTTGGATAAAGAAGGAGGGTGAAGTTAATCATCTTCACTATGGCGAAGATGTCGCTATACGTTTAGAGCTACAATTTCCTGTATATCAAACTTGACCGGAAGCAGAACACATTAGTCTATCGCAGAACGACAATAGAAATAATTATATGTGTGCAGATAATGAGGAGAAAGAGTACGGTGGGCGTCAACTGTCCTTGTTGTCGCAAAATGCCGTTTTACGCTGGAAACTTCAGGACACCTTTTCTAAGCTGATTATGTCTTTATATATAAGGTATTTCCGCGTCTTGGTTTAACTTTCTGCAAAGGGAAGGCCTTCTAAAATAAGTTGAGACACTAGTAACTGTGGACATAGTCGTTGTAAAATGCGCTATAAGAACTGTACTGCATCAATGTGCATTTTTTTGGGTTCGTTCAGCTAAGTTGTTGGATCGAGCTTATTTACAGGGCCTGTTAGAAGGGAAATCGGTTACTACGGTAAGGAATGTCTTTCTCTTCCAGTTATCTAACTGACAATTTTGGTTGGTAACCGTTGGTTAGTTGCTCTGCGTTTCTCTGTCTCTGTCTCTGTTTCTGTCTCTCTGTCTCTCTCTGTCTCTCTATCTCTGTCTGTCTGTCTCTCTCTCTGTGTCTGTGTCTGTCTCTCTGTCTCTCTGTCTCTGTCTCTGTCTCTGTCTCTGTCTCTGTCTCTGTCTCTGTCTCTGTCTCTGTCTCTGTCTCTGTCTCTGTCTGTCTGTCTCTCTCTGTGTCTGTGTCTGTCTCTCTCTCTCTGTGTCTGTCTCTGTGTCTGTCTCTGTGTCTGTCTCTGTCTTTGTCTGTCTGTCTGTCTCTGTCTCTGTGTGTGTGTGTCTCTGTCTGTGTCTCTCTCTCGCTCTGTATGTTTCTGTCTCTGTTTCTCTGTATATTTCTCTCTGTTTCCCTCACTCTTTTCTCTCTCCGTATACCTCTACCTCTTCCTCTCTCCCTCACTCTCCCCTCTATGTCCCTCCCTCTCTCTCCCTCTCCCTCCTTCCACCTCTCTCTTAATCCCAGTATCCCTCCCTCACACCCTACCTCCCTGTCCCTCTTCTGTCTGTCACTCTCTGCATCGCTCCCTCTATCCATCCGTCACCATTTCCCTGTGGTCACTCCACTTCTGTCCCTCTTGAGTGGAAAGATCCGTGGGTGGTCACTTTCGTTGGACACAAATGGACAGTTTAAATAGTTATCAGCAATGACATCTGATAAACCACGTCCAACGTCGATAGTACCCCAGGTCGTGACATACGGGCAAAGGGGGCAACACTTCAGAGGTGACCCAATTTGGTCAACTTAAATAGACCCAAGGACCAAACATTCATTTATTTGTTGACGGGGGTTGGGGGTTGGGTACAGGTCACCCGATTACAGGGACTAAAATTAGACCCAAGTACCAAACATACCATTTTGCCAAAAATAATAGAGATACTTTAATAAATTTCCGAATCATTCATTCTCAATCGTTGTCGTTTGTTATTGAAAACTGACACACTACAGAATGATTACAATTCTTAGTATGAACGGATGATCACAAGTTATTACAGGAGTCTAATTTAACTGTATACGGCAGCCATACAAGGCGCACATCACGTTCTACTGCTCAATTTACCAACGCAATCTGGCGAATGAAAGGCTGAGTCGACCTTTTGGAGGGTTGCGGGTAGCAATCCCGATTCCAATCTGATCTTCTGCAGCAGTGTTAACCATTGCCCTAAACCCTATCCAGTGCAAATGTAATTAATAACATAGCGAATCCCATCTTTATATAGTAATATTTTATACCATTTTGAAGGTGTCTAACTCGGCACTCCCATGCTTATTATGACATAATTTAGCAGCATTTTAAAGGTGTCTTAGATTGACCTCGGTTACTCTTAAACCCTCTTCCATTCATTTATTTATTTGTTGAATAAGCGTTCATTCATTCGTTCGTTCGTTAATTCAGAACATTTGAATAGCGCATTTTACAGATTTATGCTAAGAGCTACATGACATTGTGTTCGAAGGAAAATAACGAATGGCTTAATGTAAGACGACGACGACGACGACGACGACGATGATGATGATGATGACGATGACGACGACGATGACCATGACGACGACGACGACGATGATGATGATGATGGTGGTGATGATGATGAGAGGAAGGAGAGGAAGGAGATGATTATGACGATAGTTATGAAGATCGTGAAAAGAAGAAGGTGACAAAGAAGGAAGAGGAAGAGGAGAAGGAGGAGGAGAATAAGATGATGACGATAACAACGATGATAATCGTAATCGTAGACTCAAAATATTTGAAGCGACACTCTAAAGATATTCGCAAATATATACAAAAGCGATGATGAAGGTTTCCCTCCCGCAGACAGTAACAGTATCGCCATCACGGTGGCCATCGATGCTCATCCTTCCTCAAAACACATCACGGGCGCAATCGATGCGCATTCTTACTCAAATCATCACGGGCGAAGTCGATGCGCACTCTTCTTCAGAACACATCACGGGCGCGATCAATGCGCTTTCATTTCAGACGCTGAGGCCGCTGTTCAGAAGAGCACCTAACATCAAACGTATCGCCGTCAGACATGCGAGAGAGAGGAGGTTATGGTAGAGTTGTTGAAGGCGGCGAGTTCTAAGCAGTGATGTCGTACGGTTGTCGATGGGAAAACAGGTAATGGCCGCTTTTCTCTTCTAGTCATAGTGTTTAGGGAAAAGATGCGCTTTTAAGTTTAGATTTAAAATATTGATCGAGGAGAATATTCGGATTGGTTATTACAAATGTTGTAATTTTTATTATTATTAATTGTGTGTGTGTGTTTCCTTTTTAACGACTAGCTGTGTGGTAACAAAGACCATTAGCGTCGCCCTCCTCCTTTATCCAGGCTTGGGACTGGCACTGTCAGAAAGCGAACAGTGGCGGAGTTATTATTAATTGTCTTGTGTCCCACTCTTAAATAGCATCAGTTGACACCGTTTAAAAGGTGTCTAAAGCAAAGCCTCTAACCAATCGAATAGCCTATTGTACAATGTCCCACAATGCCTGAAGCAGAGATCGATCTGAATTAACTTGGTGTTTAAGACGCAGGCTGTACCGAAATAACTGTGTTTATCATATAACTGTTTTTTATCAATATAATATTTTCAGCAATACTGTTTATGATATTGCCCTTCTTCCAAAGTTCAGATAATTGCACACACGGTCACACGACAGAACATCGACGGCGCTGAGGAATTGAGTAAAGGTCCCTACACAGTAATCGTATCAATACATTACAACTTGGATTTATAACGCGCCTTAATGGAAGAAATCTTACTCCAAGGACGCGCTACAATGTAAGTAATTAAGTAAGTAAGTAAGTATTTCCTTTATTGAGAAGCACTAGCAAACGCACAGCACTGTACATAGCAAGATTAATACATTCAAACAAATAAACAAAAATTTATATATACAACCATAGAATTGAATGAGAGGCTTTATTGTACAGAGGAAGAAGAGCTAGAGCTATAGTCATAGGGGAAAATGAAGGGCTTAAATAGCCAGATCTAGGGAAAACATAGTTTATTTGTATAGCATCCGGGCAAGGAAGCATTTCTAAGACAGATTGTCAAACATGGGAAGCTCACGGTTATGGGACCGTGGTCGCAGGGAGTAGCGCAATTGCTTGATCGGCGGCAACAATTTATGCAGAACATGACAAGGATTGTGCAGAATACAGGCAAAGAGTCTAGTATCCGCATTGCTGCAGAGAGTCTCAAATGAGGGAGAAGATGGAGGTAAGTACCCCTGGCGTACCAACCTTCGGATAATTCCCTCAAGGGCCTCCCGTTCCTGCACTCTCGCAAAGCCCCACCACACAGGCGAGCAATACAGCATCATACCAACCGTAGTGGCACGAACTACATCAAATAAACTGTCCCCCGAGAGCCCGTGCGACCTCAGGATCCGAAGTGCATAAAAGGACTGCCTTGCTTTTATGGTCAGACGTTTAATGTGACTGGAGAACCCAAATTTCGCTGTAAGCTCAACACAAAGAATATTTAGGGTTTGCACTGTAGTAACTAGTCAAAGAACTTAGAGAAAAGATGTGTTTAAAATTTTAAAATATTAATTGAGAATGATCTTCGGACTAGTTCTCAGTGACGTAACGAAGGGTTTCAGCGCCCGGGGGCAAGGGTTGATGACTGCGCCCTCTATTAATTTTCTTGTTGACTTTTAAATTTTTTAAATTTTTTAATCGTTCTTGTCATAGTATCGTGTACCACTGAAAGCTAATTTTGCGTCCCTTTAGTGCTGCACCCGGGGGCTGCTGCCCCCTATGACTCCCCATTCGTTACGCCACTGCTATTTCTGGTAGAGCAATCCATTCAGCTGGACCAGCTACTTCAAACATTCCGTTTCCAAATTGTTCTGTTGATTACTAAGTCTCCCTTTGAATATGATCGCAATCCACGTCTTGACTCAAGAGTAGCACATGGTGTGACTAAAGAGGATAAGTAATGAGGAGCAGAACATGACATTACTTTGAACATTAAAAGATATATCCGAATCTGCATGGGTAACCAGTGCAATTGCTGAAGGAAGTTGGTGATGTGATCTCTTTGGCCAAGGATTTTGACTAGACGAGCTGCAGTGTGGATAACAGAGGTAAGCGGGGAAAGGGTTGATATTGGCAGACCACAGAGTATTGAGTTACAGTAGTCAATCCTGGATAATACAAGTGAATGGACTAAGACATGAAGGCAATGCTTATTTATAGGCTGCGTTCGATTTGACGTTTTAGTGTTAGAACCAATATGATATATATATATTAGGCCGGATCATAAATTACAAAATATTGTCATATTTCTGAGAGAATATCCATTTACTGTCTCTTAGGTACACTGATTCCATTGCTGCAAACCATTTGTCTCTACTACTTTGCTCTACTTTGCATTTTTTCCTTAGAAATTTCTGAAAAGTTCACTAAAAACGCTAATTTGTCAGATATAATTTTCTGTACAATCGTTCCAGAACAAGCAACTTACATCAACTTCTGAATATGGAATATGATTCAGAAACAATATGGCATTAGTACAATGTAATAGAAGACTTTTATTAAATTTTTCTGAATTGAGACTTTGTATCGAAGTGAGGCATCACTTTGCGGCGTTCCTGGAGAACGCGAATATAGCCATCACGTCTATCGTGACCATAAACTTTTGTTGCTGATTCCGTTACAACTTTAACTAAACGCTCAACAGCTTGGTTATGGCATGGAAATGGCTGAATGTCGATAACATCGTCTGTATCTGACGAAAGCCACGCTGAGATTTGCGCAGTTGAAATGTGTTTGGTCAAAACGGGTTCCAAGCGAGGCGTTTTTTGCCAGTCAATCAGCTCGTCGTAGCTCTTCGCTTGAAATAGTATCTCAGGTAATTGGAATTTACGGTTCGGTACTTCATCTTCACGAGCACGTAGAATTCTTTTCATAGCAAGCCTACGTATATGTTTACGATTGTCTTTCAGCATAGCAACAAGGATGCCCTCAATATGAGCCGGATAGCTATTGCGCTTCAAAACCTTTTGAACTAAAATTCTGTACCGGACAGGAAGAAATCTGGATGTTTCTATCATTTTATAATAGTGCGGTGCAGCGTCCCAGCATTTAGAATTTCTCTTAATGTCAAACCAAACAACTGCATAAGAATTCACAATGAAGGAAACTAAGACTTTAAATTCCTTCGAAGGAACTTCTGTAGATATATAAAGCCGCAGAACGCGGTTGGCAAGTGTCAACCACCTTGCATGGTTTAATCGCCCGGGCATTCTGGAATCGAAATTCTTTGGCACAATCCCAGTCTTTACTACATTCACAATTTCAAAGAAGTACAGTTGATCGCTGCTCAGCAAATGTTTATCGCAACTAATAGGTTCACCAACAATTACGCCGAAGTTAACTAGAGGTTGTTGCAACGACTTTGAAATAGATTTCCCGATTGGCCCGTTAAATGAATGTGGTCCAGACATTGGACCATCCAAGGAAATAAAGAGATGTCGCAAAGGCAGCTCGTTCAGATGTAGAAGACAAATGGACCAGTGAAGTGGACGACCAAGTTCAATTTCCATTCGACGTATAACTCCATTGTTGAAACCAGTGTTAACGTTTGTTGAATCTGAACCAATACAAACAAGGTTGGTGCAGTCGACAGTATCAAGAATTGATTCTGTAATGGATTTGGCTGATCCACTTGAAGGCGTACAATGACCGACATACCTTGATCCTGGTTCTGATAATATTGAAATGTGTTCCTCAGAAACGACAGTTTTGCGATTCCCTACAATTTTTAAAGTCTGATCTTTTCTTCCATCAAAATACAGTCCCGAAATTCTGCAATCATTGTCTTTATATGCTGATCTCAATGATTTCCGTTCTCTGCGAATCTTATTCCGATCAACTGGTCCCATTTGTTCAAAACCAAAATCAATCAGAGTTGCTGATACTATAGCAGCAACTGCTCGATCTGATACGCCAAAGCCATCTGCCTGCAGGGCAACATTTCTTAAGCCACGTTTCTTGAGACGAGGAGTTTCAGGTATTTCATCCGATATGTCGTCTGGAATATTATCTGATACACAAGAGAAAGATGTTTCAGTTTCAGTTTCTGAATCGTTCGATGTTCTATCTGAATCATTACATAATTGTTCAGCAGTTCTCACACATTTCCTTTGAAATTCATTCTTTGACTTTGAATATAGATCTAATTTTCGCTTTAGCCGCTTCTCGCGAAGAGCAGAGGCCTTCTTATCAACACCAGCTATTCGGCCTACCCGAACAGTACGCTGATCTGTTAGGAAATCGCGCTCAGGTACTGGTACCTTTAGATTCAATGGGCAACAGCAAGATGAAAACTGTATGCATTTACAAGAACATATATCAAACAATGTATCAAGATTTCTTTCTAGTTCTTCTCGTTTTAGTGTAGCAGACTTCGATCGGATCACTTTCTGAACCTCACCTATATATTTCTGTAACTGTAATTCTATTCCTCGAAGAGTTATCGTAGGAATTGACGATTTAATCCATAATTGCACAAGTTTCTCTGCCAATCTCTTACAGACAGATGGTAGAGGTTCTGTCCCATAACTCTTCTCCCATAAATACGCTTTGCCCACATCTTTGTGTGTTGGCAAAGAAAAAGTGAGTAATTCACGAGCGTCGCCAAAAAGGATATGACGATTTCTTGCAGCAACAGATCTTGATAACATAATTGGTAACAATTCTGAACAGAATATCAAATAATTTCAGTAAATACGATAAGCAGTTAGCTTAAATAAAGAAATCAGCTCACCAAACCGGAAATAAACATTGAAAAAAGTAAGTAAGCAAGCATAGGCTCCCGTGAAGCTATTTTTGCGAAACAAAACTAACACGATTTTCTAAAAACGTAAAAATGCAAAGTATATTCGAATTTCTATTAACTTCTTTCATCTGTACAGTAAACAACGCCATATAAGGCCACTTTTCCGAAACTCTTAATGCAAGTTAATTTTTATGATCCGGCCTAATATATATATATATATGTGTATCCCAGTTTCCATGGCGATCCGCCGCGTCTTTTTGGTATTTTAACATTAAAGAGTTATGCCGTGGTCGGCGAAAATAAGCTGGCAATTTATTCATTCATTTACCCTCAACATTTAAATAGTTTAATTAAATAGTATCTCTCCAGGAAAGTGTTGGTTGTAATCACAGGCGCTCTCTCCGTCTCAATACAAAGTTACGCCTAATACACGGCGTAAAGTATTGGTAGGAAGATGTGACGGCGAGGGAGATAGCTGGCCACCCGCCCTTATATATGCCGAGGCAAAGAGAAATGAAGTCACTAACACTTCACACCCATGGCTGCCTTGTAGACTAGCTTCTTCTGCTATTACTTATGGACATAAAATTGGTGTGGAAGTGCAAACTTTGTCTTTTAGGCTTCGTCTTTACTTATAGGAAGATGGCAAACTTAAAAGAGGTGTTTAAGGGACTGCCTTTCTACTGTGGTAACCAGCGGACGGCTCATTCGCATAGCCATATCAACCGATGCTCAACTAGAGTTTACAGAAAACAGCAAATAGACTCTGTCGCTACCCTATATGTGGTAGTGCCAGTACGGTAGTACCATGCTTGGGAAAGGCGGAGGGCAATGCTAATCATTTTTGTTATGACACAGCGTCGTTATAAACTGTTAACTAACATCCAAGCGCAAGAGACTGAAATAACACACCTCTTTTTACCTAGTCACTCTTTCCTTGCACACCTGATTAAAATTTTCTTCTGTAATATAAATAAGAGACGCGGTAATTATTATTAATGTTCCAGTTGTGAATTGGTATAAGTAGGCTATTTCGAATGATCTGGAGCTGTAATATGCCAAAAAAATAATCTTTGTCGGCGGCAACGGCCTATGTTGTCATAAGCTGCCGTTAAACTGTGGATCCAATCCATCTGGAGCTCATATTCATAATATGAATATTACCAATAGGCAACCAATAGGCACATTATAGGTCATATTATGACCTATAATGTGCCTATTGGTTGTTGTTTACTGTTTAACGACCACTGTGTGATAACAAAGACCATTAGCGTCGCCCTCCTCCTTTATCCAGGCTTGGGACTGGCACTGTCAGAAAGCGAACAGTGGCGGATTTAATGTGCCTATTATTGTTCACAATTTCTACTTATACAAACAGCCTAATATTCGAAAGGTCCTATTAAGAATACCTGCATTATCTTCCGTTATTGTTCGCAATTTGTCAATATATGACCTATGATGTTTCGATAATGTTCCAAGTGTACATTGATCGTAATCGTAAATTTATATAGCGCCACGTCGAGAGATATAAGCATTTCAAATGTTCAGGAGCTTGTAATGCCGCTACTAATGTTACTAATTTGTACTGCTATGCTCCTTAAACGCAATCGTAAACTGCAAATTTCAGACCACTAAGTAAGTCAGTAAGTAAGTGTATTCTTTATTTTACCAATTGCGAACCGCATTTTGGTTTACAAAGCAGTCACTTTAGTGGTTTAGGGAAGACTAACATACCATAAAAATCGAAATAAGCCAACTATCCCTGGCGTTAAACTACATCGTAAAAGCCCAATCACAGGGCATCAGCTTATTTACGAGCGCTATGTCATGTCAGATGGGGTTGTCCATTTCGTTCTCCTGTTCTTAGTAGGCCCAACCGTTAGCGGTCTTGCACTTAGGCGAAGCAATGGAAACACGTAGCCATTCGATTAGAGAAGTAACCATCTCTCTTTCCTTTCCTTTCAATCTCCTCTCACAGGCAGACGCCTTGACCACCCATTCCAGGAACAACCGTTTTCTAGGACATATTACCAGTCTGGTCGCCTCGCCATCTTGCGGACGAAAAGCGCCGCCTAGCGATGAAAAACTCTCGTCAGATGTCGCGTTGGATGAAGAGCGGCTGAGAATTGATTGTTGACGTTGCTAGGGGCAACCGTGATGCGATATCTTTGTCGTATGGGAGTTTTGATATAAGGGCCTAGATGATCAGGTTTCTCTAATGTGTTACATGGTTGTTTCTCTAATCAATATTTATATATGTATTGTATATGTATATGTATATATACGTGTATATATATGTATGTATTATATACATGTCCAGCCATTATATATATAAAATTTTACGAACAGGTTCAGTTATTGATCTGTTCCCTCCACTAACTGGATTTCAGAATAGGATAGACAGTTAGGCATCTCTGCGGAATTACAAGTCTTCAATCTTCACTTGCTTACTTATGCGACTCCGCTAGAATCCACGAAACGGAAGAATTCGTACAGGAAATTGTATTGTATTGTATTGTATTTGAACACTTGTTATAGCGCCCCTACCAGATTCCTATTCAGAGGCACTCCCGACTACTGCGCGGACGCTGAATCGGAGTTTCACGCCGAAGCGCACGAGCAATTGCGAGTGAAGGACTTGCCCAGGGTCCCTGATGATTTCCATTTGTTTAACGACATCCTTTGGCTACTATGGTCGTTGTCGTCTTTGTGTTTCTATTGTATTTCCTTTCTGTTTGGCCCAGGGTCTTTGATGATTCCATATTGTTTAACCACATCCTTTGGCTTTCTATGTTTTGTTGTCGTCTTTGTGTTTTCCAGCTATATGGAACACACTTACTTTCCTTTCTGTTTGGCGGCCATTTGATCTTTTTATTTCGTAAATTCTCAATATTTTTGCTGCAAGGCTTTTCGTTTTACACCGCGCCCCAGTGTATTGTTTTGTTGTATTGTATTTATTGGAAACGTCTTGTAGCTATGGTGGATTCAACCTGCATGTTTCCAGCTGCATGGCACCAGAACATACCCCTACACGGCTTTTTGGATGGATCGAGAGGTGTATTGACATTGTATTGGATGAATAAATACATAATGTCTTGTAGTATTGTATTGGAATTGTTTTGTAGCAATCAAATTATGTTTCCAGCTTATGGTCCACTAACTGCAAAGCACGGCTTTTTGGATTATCGAGAGGTTAACGACATCCAATGGCATGCTAAGGTCGTAGAAAGAAGTTATTTTTGAGCAATTCTCGTTTTTCGTTTAGGCATATAATTATAACAATCTTGACTATTGCAGCCACAGCTATTTCATTAAAGGCGCCGCCATTTTTTTATAATCAACCGGTGTGTCCCAGGCAACGACTATACGTAAAAGAGGTATGTAATTTTTATTCAACAGGTCTCAACGTTCCTATGGTATAAAACATTCATACTTATCCGGGTTGATCCAAATTCCATTAATAAAATACCACTGTTCTCATTTTAATTATATGGTAAATACCACACGTTAAAAAGGTGTGTAATTATTGTCGAAGAGTTCTAAACGTTCCTATGGCATGAAACAGTCGTACTTATCGGACAACTGCCACATAATCATTAATAAAAAGACCGCGCTTCTGATTTTACTTATAGGACAAATACTTTCCGTAAAATAGGTGTCTAATTGTTTTGAGCAATCCTCACCGTTCATAATGCAACGATGACGTGTATTCTTTGTTGTATGTGCATTTACGTAATTATTGGCCTACATGATCATGTTTCTCTTATATGTTACACGTTATATACACAGACAGATAAATACACCATAATATATACATTTATTAACCCTAGGGCTACCAAGCTTTTTTTGTAACACGGACTACCAAGGGGGGGTGGTTACCACCCCCTGGATTTCGGGTTTGGTTTCACATATCATAACTTGTAATATAGCAATGGATTCAGCATTCATTTTTCTGCACAGAATGGTATATTTAGTTGTACATTATGTGAATGCACCTCGAAATTACATCACTTTTAACAATGGAACCCATTAATTAGCAATATTTTATATTATTGCGTACATTTTGTACTTTTTGGATAAACAAATATAAGATTATGTGTGTTTTGAAACTAATCTATGTATAAAAGATACACAAAATCACCCCTACACATGTTTATATAGTATAAATGTACATCCATACATATATATCCACACATATATATATCGGTTTACGTTGTAATGCTGTATTCAACCATTTTCACACAGATTACGCGTATTATTATTTATTTTGATCACTTCCGGTATTCAAAAGACAAAGATGTAGGTATGCAAATGAAGCCCTACATTCCCTCTAAAGAATGGTATCTTTGTTTCTCTTCCAGGAAGACAAATGAATATGCTACAGACAAAAAACTAAGGGGGGAGTGCTTCCATTCAGCCATTTTTCACACATATTACGCGTATTATTATTTATTTTGAGCACTTCCGGTTGTCTCAGGTCAACTCAGTTACCATAGAAATGTAGCCACACATTCCCTCTATAGAATGGTAAAATTTGTGTCTCTTAATATTAAATGACGGATAAGATATAGTCGAAAATCTAGGAGGGGGTGGTATCCACCCCTTTGGTGCCTCGGGTATATTGGCTATAACTTTTGAACGGTGTGAGATATCATCTCACATTTTACCTCAAAACGTGTGTAAATGAACCCCTACAGATACCTAAAAGGTCAAATTTTTATTCCATACGGAAAAAGTTTGAGATGAAAAAAACCTAGGGGGTGGCAACCACCCCCCCTTGGTAGCCCGAGGGTTAATATAATATTTAATTTAATATAGAATTCTAAGAGGTGGGGAGGTGGTTCAATACGTCCACGTCGTCTCCCTCGGGCAACGGGACTAGGTCCCGGCTAAATCTGAACCAAGGAGGAGGGAGAGACCTGATCAGTCGCCTTCATCCCATTGATCATGAAACTCAAAATGGAGGACACAACTATTTACTCTCGGGTTGAACAGAGAGGGATGGAGGTCTTCCATAAACGAGCGGCTTATGCGTGCGGGAGCATCGCCAAGGCCATAAGTCAAGTCAGAAATCTAAGAACGGTATCAGCCATTATTAAACTCAAACAGAACTTGTTGGACGTCCGCTAGAGTCGGGAGTGCATCTAAAGACTCCCCTTGACGGAGTGCTGTATAAATTTATGAATGAATGAATGAATGAATGAATGAATGAATGAATGAATGAATGAATGAATGAATGAATGAATGGATGAATACATACATACATACATACATACATACGCACACATACATACATACATACACACAACTAACTGGTGGGTTTAGTGCTCTCTCTTTATGCACCTTTAACGCATAAGGTATTGAATGGGTATATAAAGTATTAGGATTATAGTGGGACACGGTGACCGATTTGTTACGGTGCTCGTCTTGTAACAGGGAGAGTGAGGGTTCGATCCTCCTCCACTGAGACGGTTACTGTGTATGGACCATGAGCAAGTCCTTCGCTCACAATTGCTCAACTCTCGATGTTTTGTAGCTTTAACCACCCGTGTTTAATCAGTATCTGTGGACTCCTTTGACAATAATCGCCCGGCGTGTCCCATCCTGATATAGAAAGAATGACACCGTTTAAAAGGTGTTTAAGGTGTCCGCTCCCATCCTTAAAATATTAGCATGATGCGTTTTGGATAGGTAGGTTGAATTTTGGTTTCTATGACTCATCGACCTAGATCAGCATGTAGCACAAATTGGGACTGGTACTGTGTGTGTGTGTGTCCACAGTTTAACGGCAGCTTATGACAACATAGGCCGTTGCCGCCGACAAAGATTAGTTTTGGCATATTACAACTCGATCCTATATATAGCAGTACAATTGCATTTAACCTTTAGTAAATGTAATAGTAAATTAGTAAAAGACCAATCAAATATTTACAGATTTGAGTAAGATACAAAACCATTCACATTGGGTTGTATTACTAATACATTGTTATTATGCAATTATATACTGTGTTGCAATGTAAAAGAGTACTTTTAACAATTATAATATGCTTTGTTGGTTAATGGAATTTTTATTATGTATGTTAGATACATGAACAGTTTAAAAGAATAGGCCTACTTTAAACAATTATAATACATGTATACTTCTTTGGTTAATGAACATTTTTATTATAGTGTTTTTGTAAGATACATGAACAGTTTAAAAGAATACCTTAATCAATTATAATACATGTATGCTTTGTTAGTTAATGAAATTTGTCAGTGCATAATAATCATAGATAGTATGAGATGAACTACTTTATGTTGCAAAAATATTGAATATTAGTGAAATTGTAAAGCTCCGTTTGACACCTTTAATGGTGTCGTTCGGATGCTATAAGTTTCTGGTTATGATTGTATTGTATATTTTCTGCATTGTCGTCAACGGCCTTTGATGTCATAAGACGACGTTAAACTGTGTGGTTATAATAATAATTTAACCTTTAGATGTTTCGATGATTGCGACTACAAAAGCAGAAATTAATGATGACTTGGAACGAAAGATATAAATCAAGATACTGAACTGATCAGCTCATACATTCCTTGGGATTTTTCACAAGATCCTGGGATTTTGGGGGTCAACTTCTGATCTGGGGATTTTTCATAGCAATCTTGGGATTTCTCTAAGATTTTAAAGTACTTTTCAACAGTGGCAGGGACTCAGATTAGAAAAAAACTCGCTCACTGGGTCTGCCTGAACGACGTTTATTATTATTGTTACTTGTAAACATTGCAAATTGTTAATTTAATGCTATATACTCCGGCCTTTTCGCCAGTTATTAGCTCGGCATTTTTTGCGAATAACTGTGATTGTTAAAACGCATTATTTTTATATTTCATCACAACGTTTTCCTTTTCAGTAACTTGGAATTTTTGGTACACGTTTTGACCAATCTTGGGAATTGTATGTGAGGATCTTTGGATTTCTGAAAATGGAGATTGGAAGCACTGGAACTGATAATCATGCAATTAATTTCTTTTTAAAAGACGTCAACGGCCGTAGAGCTATTAGTAGTCGTTAAACTTTTGATATAATAATTGCATTATATTAGAATAGACTATATTTTAATTAGGTTGTCCCAGAGGCTAAAATCTGTACATAACTTTGAGGGACAGATTTTTTCGGGGACTGGATTTTTGCATGGGGGGGGGGTACAGATAGGCCCCAGTCAAAACTTTGGGGGACAGTCCCCTCTGTCCCCCTATGATTTACGCCACCGGGTAGTCCAAAATTAAAAGTTGAAGCTCTACAATTTCTTTCTTCTTTAGGGAACCGATGTCTCCAACGCGGTCTCAGCCCCTGGTAGCCGCTCCCTTCCCAGAGCGGCCCAACTCGACGCTCTACCACTCACAGCTCGACGAAAGCCTCTACAAGACCTGGGAACTGATCATCCTCGGGATTCTCGCCGGGTGCGTCAGCCTGGTGACCATCTTCGGGAACATCACGGTTCTCATGTCCTTCTTCCTTGAGCGATCGATCCGCCAACCGTCAAACTACTTCATCGCCTCCCTGGCTGTCAGTGACCTCCTCATTGGGACCATTTCGATGCCCTTGTACACGACCTACATCTTGACGTGGAAGAACTGGCCGCTAGGGGAGATACTGTGCGATCTGTGGCTGTCCATTGATTACACGGCTTGTCTCTGCTCCATCTACACCATCTTCTGTATTACCATTGATCGCTTCTGTTCCATACGGCTGCCGACGAAGTATCGGGTGTGGAGAACGGAAAGGAAGGTAGGGGTCTCACTTACTTAGTTTATTAACTTGTATTGAAGAAGAAGAGGAGGAGGAGAGGAGGAGAAAGAAATAACGATAACAATTAAAAAGATTGTGAAGAATGCGAAGAATGTATAGAAGAAGTAAGAGAAGAAGAAGATAAGTAGGAGAGGGAGAAAGAATAAGACCATGATGAAGATAAAATAATGCGAAGAAGAATGCGAAGAATGCGAAGAAGAATGCGAAGAAGAATGCGAAGAATGCGAAGACGATTGCGAGGAGTACGGTGAAGAATGCGAAGAAGAAGAAGAGCAGTTCCTTCAATTAGCAGTTCCTTTAATTATCAGTTCCCTGAGTTAGCAATTCTTTTAAATATCAGTTCCTTAAGTTAGCAGTTCTTTTAAATATCAGTTCCTTGAGTTAGCAATTCTTTTAAATATCAGTTCCTTGAGTTAGCAACTCTTTTAAATATCAGTTCCTTGAGTTAGCAATTCTTTTAAATATCAGTTCCTTCAATTAGCAGATCCTTTAATTATCAGTTCCCTGAGTTAGCAATTCTTTTAAATATCAGTTCCTTAAGTTAGCAGTTCTTTTAAATATCAGTTCCTTGAGTTAGCAATTCTTTTAAATATCAGTTCCTTGAGTTAGCAATTCTTTTAAATATCAGTTCCTTGAGTTAGCAAATCTTTTAAATATCAGTTCCTTGAGTTAGCAATTCTTTTAAATATCAGTTCCTTGAGTTAGCAGTTCTTTTAAATATCAGTTCCTTGAGTTAGCAATTCTTTTAAATATCAGTTCCTTGAGTTAGCAATTCTTTTAAATACCAGTTCCTTGAGTTAGCAATTCTTTTAAATATCAGTTCCTTCAATTAGCAGTTTCTTTAATTATCAGTTCCCTGAGTTAGCAATTCTTTTAAATATCAGTTCCTTGAGTTAGCAATTCTTTTAAATATCAGTTCCTTGAGTTAGCAAATCTTTTAAATATCAGTTCCTTGAGTTAGCAATTCTTTTAAATATCAGTTCCTTCAATTAGCAGTTCCTTTGATTATCAGTTCCCTGAGTTAGCAATTCTTTTAAATATCAGTTCCTTGAGTTAGCAATTCTTTTAAATATCAGTTCCTTGAGTTAGCAATTCTTTTAAATATCAGTTCCTTGAGTTAGCAATTCTTTTAAATATCAGTTCCTTGAGTTAGCAATTCTTTTAAATATCAGTTCCTTCAATTAGCAGTTCCTTTAATTATCAGTTCCCTGAGTTAGCAATTCTTTTAAATATCAGTTCCTTGAGTTAGCAATTCTTTTAAATATCAGTTCCTTGAGTTAGCAATTCTTTTAAATATCAGTTCCTTCAATTAGCAGTTCCTTTAAATATCAGTTCCTTGAGTTAGCAATTCTTTTAAATATCAGTTCCTTCAATTAGCAGTTCCTTTAATTATCAGTTCCCTGAGTTAGCAGTTCTTTTAAATATCAGTTCCTTAAGTTAGCAGTTCTTTTAAATATCAGTTCCTTGAGTTAGCAATTCTTTTAAATATCAGTTCCTTCAATTAGCAGTTCCTTTATTTATCAGTTCCCTGAGTTAGCAATTCTTTTAAATATCAGTTCCTTGAGTTAGCAATTCTTTTAAATATCAGTTCCTTGAGTTAGCAAATCTTTTAAATATCAGTTCCTTGAGTTAGCAATTCTTTTAAATATCAGTTCCTTCAATTAGCAGTTCCTTTAATTATCAGTTCCCTGAGTTAGCAATTCTTTTAAATATCAGTTCCTTAAGTTAGCAGTTCTTTTAAATATCAGTTCCTTGAGTTAGCAATTCTTTTAAATATCAGTTCCTTGAGTTAGCAATTCTTTTAAATATCAGTTCCTTGAGTTAGCAAATCTTTTAAATATCAGTTCCTTGAGTTAGCAATTCTTTTAAATATCAGTTCCTTGAGTTAGCAGTTCTTTTAAATATCAGTTCCTTGAGTTAGCAATTCTTTTAAATATCAGTTCCTTGAGTTAGCAATTCTTTTAAATATCAGTTCCTTGAGTTAGCAAATCTTTTAAATATCAGTTCCTTGAGTTAGCAATTCTTTTAAATATCAGTTCCTTCAATTAGCAGTTCCTTTAATTATCAGTTCCCTGAGTTAGCAAATCTTTTAAATATCAGTTCCTTGAGTTAGCAATTCTTTTAAATATCAGTTCCTTGAGTTAGCAGTTCTTTTAAATATCAGTTCCTTGAGTTAGCAAATCTTTTAAATATCAGTTCCTTGAGTTAGCAATTCTTTTAAATATCAGTTCCTTGAGTTAGCAATTCTTTTAAATATCAGTTCCTTGAGTTAGCAAATCTTTTAAATATCAGTTCCTTGAGTTAGCAATTCTTTTAAATATCAGTTCCTTCAATTAGCAGTTCCTTTAATTATCAGTTCCCTGAGTTAGCAATTCTTTTAAATATCAGTTCCTTGAGTTAGCAATTCTTTTAAATATCAGTTCCTTGAGTTAGCAGTTCTTTTAAATATCAGTTCCTTGAGTTAGCAATTCTTTTAAATATCAGTTCCTTAAGTTAGCAGTTCTTTTAAATATCAGTTCCTTGAGTTAGCAATTCTTTTAAATATCAGTTCCTTGAGTTAGCAAATCTTTTAAATATCAGTTCCTTGAGTTAGCAAATCTTTTAAATATCAGTTCCTTGAGTTAGCAAATCTTTTAAATATCAGTTCCTTGAGTTAGCAAATCTTTTAAATATCAGTTCCTTGAGTTAGCAGTTCCTTCAACTAGCAGCTCCACGAGTAAGCTATATACTATCATAAACCGGCCCTACAGAAATTATTAATTACTAACAATAACATTGTTATATGTTATGCCAAGGTTTTGTTCGTCGTTTTCCTGACCTGGGCAATTCCCATCGTCGTCTTCTTCACATCGATCTTCGGTTGGCAGCACTTCGTCGGTCATCGATCGGTCCCTAACGGGAAATGTTACGTTCAGTACATGGATGACGCGTTCTTCAACTGCTTCCTACAGGTGGGATACTTCTGGACGACACTGATAGCCATGTTCGTCCTCTACGCCGGGATCTACCGCGTTGCGCTCGATCTCCACCGAAGATCTGACGAGAAGAGGCGTCGACACCTGAACTCGCTCGCCACGATGGCAGGGTGTACCATAGGGCAGCTGGGGACGGTGATCGGGATGTCGCATGGTCCGAAACAGGTACGCAGTGTTGGGAGTGTTGCGGCGAAGGAGCAGGTCCGGACTGGGTCTACTCAAGAAACGGGACCAGATAATGGATGTGGCCAATCGGGGGACGTGCGGACGATCTCGGAGACGGTAAATGTTACGAGTGCGTCGTCCTCCCAGAGGGAGATGGTGGGAGATGCTACTTCTGTGGCGTACCCACCCGATGATAGGTTTCCCTCTCGGGAAACGCGGACAAACTTGGAGACAATCATTATTAGAGGTGCTACAACTAGGGAGCTGCCGTCACCAAC
Organism: Aporrectodea caliginosa; assembly: GCA_020284085.1. Classification (NCBI taxonomy): domain Eukaryota; kingdom Metazoa; phylum Annelida; class Clitellata; order Crassiclitellata; family Lumbricidae; genus Aporrectodea; species Aporrectodea caliginosa. The sequence goes on along the minus strand of JACEVL010000225.1, from coordinate 720,199 downwards.
AAAGCACCACGGGTATCAGCTTAGAGAGTCAACGAACGTTCCGGGTATATCCCCAAAGAAGCTCCCACAAGCCTCGCAGACGAAGAAGGCTGGGGAGCTGCCGTCACCAACAAAGCACCACAGGTATCAGTTGAGAGAAGCAACGAACGCTGCTTGTTTCTACCAAAAGAAGCTGCTACAAGCCTCGCCGACGAGGAAGTCTGACGCTGGCATACAGGCGCGCCCGCTGAGACCACCATCAGACTCGATCACGCCGCTTAAGACTTTTAAGACTCGTAAACGACTCTTTGGAAAGCAGAGGAGAAACTCCGAGCTCGGTCTGACGGCTGCCGCGTTTTTCAAAGCAGTCGAACACATCCAGGAGTGTCTTATCCTCTCCGCTGGACAGCCATCAACACGAGGAACTGTGGATCTACCACGAGGTAAGGAAACTGGAGAAATGACTGTTGGAGATCGCTCAGGAAACGTCACAGTGTATCCTGATAGCTTGAGTGAGAACTACCCACAAACGTGTAGGGACGTCGGGAGAGCAAACATAGCGGTGAGTGATGAACTCCAAGATATCATATCCATTAGTAAAAACGACCAGGATGTTGAAGCTATGAATGGTGGATCTTCAAATATCCCTGGCTCTGATGACGAAGGAAAACATGAAACGACATCTGGCGTCTTTAACACCAGAACTTACAGTCTCTGCTCCGATTCGCCAAAAAGGCGTTTTGCCATGAAACGGCAAAACGGTCGAAATCTCACGAAACTTCAAGGACAACGCCTACCTAACCTGATTCCCTCCTATTTTGAAGCTAATGCTGGTGTGGCCGCTGGATACTCTGACCCTGAGCTCGTCATATCTCCGAAATTTCCGAATCTTGCCAGGAACAGTCAGAGTCTTACACAAAGGCAGAAACAACCTCTCCCAAATCTGATCCACCCAAATTCAGAGGTAAACGCCGAACCGGTCGGCTGCGGGTACTCGGATCCTGCACTCCACATATCTCCGAGTTCTGCGGATCCGGCGAGAAACGACGTTGAACTCGTACAAGCCGGGAATGACCCTAACGACTTCGAACAGAACAGAGGGCAAGTTACGGAGGGTGATTTCAACAATGGACAGAACAGCGTGAGATGTTTTGCATCGGATGCCCAGTCGGGTGCTCCTGCTACCGTTCGTAACCTAAATTGTTCAACGTTGCAGAAGTACAGAACAGAAACTCACCTGGAATGGTGTTCCAACCTGGAACAGTGCTCCAGACCTGCCCGTATCGTCCATGGGGACCAACAGACAATCCTTGATAACAGGGGCTTCCTGGAAGGAGAGGATCTCCCGAAGAACGACAGACTGCGCTTGTGCGTCTCGGAGGCTGACTTTCCCCAGCGACAGAGAGGAGCAGATCCCAGATGGGAAAGAAACGGACTTCATGGAACCTACAACGCATCTCCTCCGAAAAGACCGAACCAAGTTCAACGTGGGAACGATTCAATAACACCCGGACCAGACCCTCAAATATATCCCGCAAGATCTGCGCGTCCACAACAGAGTGAGGAGCCGAGACAAGCCCACGAAATCTTCTTCACTCAGACGTCATCCGAACATCCAGTTTCAGGCATCAAGACAAACCCATCCAACGCTACTCCAGCATATCCAGTTCAGGAGGACACCACAGCAAACCCTACCCACACGATATTACCCACCATTGTTTCGCCCGATAGCGCAACCTCTGTACCGACGTCACTGAAAATGAAAGATGACGTCAACAATGGCTTCAACAATGAAATCAACAATGACGTCAACGATGACGTCACAAACATATCGCAAAAACCTCAAACGAACGAGAAGAATATCGATTACCTCAAGGTTCCAGGTCTCGAGCCTCCGGCGGCAACCTCGGCAAAACAGGGACCAGAATCGGGGAACGAAATCCGGGAATACGATCCGAGGTTTGAGGACCGCTTCCCGCCCGGGCTGAAGCGTCTCCTACAGGGAAGTCGACGGGGGCAGGAGGACTCCCGGCGTCGGCCGAGCGAGAAGCAGATAAAGAACGAAAACCGGGCTCGCAAGGCCCTCCGTACCATAACGATAATACTCGGAGCGTTCGTGATGTGTTGGACTCCTTGGCACGTTCTGTCCTTGATTATTGGGTTCTGTAGTACATCCGTGGTTTGTGTCTCGCCCGTTCTCTACGACATATCATACTGGTTGTGCTACCTCAATAGTCCCATTAATCCGTTTTGCTATGCGTTCGTTAACCAACAGTTTAAGAAGACGTTTGTTAGGGTTTTGAGACTTCGCTGGCATAGGACGTAGGGTGAGGGGAGGTGGTTGGGATGTGAATGATAGGAAAATGGTGTGTTGTAGGTACTATGTGTGTATGCATGTAGGCATATGTGTGTGTGTGTGTCTGTGTGTCTGTGTGTATGTGCTTGTGTGTATATGTGAAGGTGCAATTATGTACGTATAATTGTATATATGTACATGGTATGTATGCGTGTATGTATGCATGTATGGATGGATGGATGAGTAGATGGATGATATATTGGTATGATGGATGCATCATCATCATCATCATCATCATCATCATCATCATCATCATCATCATCATCATCATCATCATCATCATCATCATCATCATCATCATCATCATCATCATCATCATCATCATCATCATCATCATCATCATCATCATCATCATCATCATCATCATCATCATCATCATCATCATCATCATCATCATCATCATCATCATCATCATCATCATCATCATCATCATCATCATCATAATTATCTTCTGGATGTCGACCTGATTATGTCTTGGGTTTTGTTTGCCATCAGTTGATATGAATTGTTCAATTGATTCCGGTAGAATGGTACTACCGCTATTCTTATTATTTCCAATGTTTAACATCGTCATATAATAATAATAATAATAATAATTATGGCATCAAATACGGTTGAAGACAATTTAAAGCGTATTATACAATGCATTAGGAATAGCAGGAAAATGCAGTAACGGTTTTTACAGGTCAGCTTATTTATACCCTGTAAGATATTCTTGAAAGAGGTGTCTAATGAGAAAATAATTTTCCTTCTTTGAAAATATTTTGTGCCAGCCATGGTCGCTTACATCGACCTTTGCGTATCTTAACACATTCGATTAGTAACTATTTAACGGCATTGTGTCCTAGCAAAGATGATTCGCGTCGCCCTCCTCTTTGATCCAGGCTTGGGACTGGCACTGTCAGAGTACGGGCCGTGGCGGAATTTGAAGTTTAAGTGGTTACTTGATGTTTAACGACGCTGTGTCATAGCAAATGCGAATGGCGTATCCTCCTCCTTTATCCAGCCTTGAGACTAGCACCACCAGGGTTTGACTTCAGCGGTTCCTTTTTTAATGACATCATGTCTGGCAAGCGTATTGTAATGAGCGACGAAGACGCGAACAGCAAAATACTGTACATCGTTACGCTTTTATAACATCGTTTGTGATCAATAAAAAGGTGTGTTAGTAGGTAGTTAAAACTCGAATGAATTATAGAGTAGAGAAAAGTAGAGTTGGGAAAACCTAAATAGGTAGAGTAGGTGTAAGTTAGAGAAGGAAAAGGTAGAGTAGAGAAGAGTAGATTAAAGAAAACCGGAAAAAAGTAGAGTAGGGTAATGTAGCGTAGGAAAAAGGTAGAGTAGGGTAATGTAGCGTAGGAAAAACGTAGAGTATGGTAATGTAGCGTAGGAAAAAGGTAGAGTATGGTAATGTAGCGTAGGAAAAAGGTAGATTATGGTAATGTAGCGTAGGAAAAAGGTAGAGTATGGTAATGTAGCGTAGGAAAAAGGTAGAGTATGGTAATGTAGCGTAGGAAAAAGGTAGAGTATGGTAATGTAGCGTAGGAAAAAGAAAAGGTAGAGTATATGGTAAGGCAACAGCAGCGCATAGGACAACCGGACAACCATCTCAGAGCCAACACAGCTCGACAACAGGAATCGAATCCCAGACGTAGCACATTGGAAAGACCGAAGCTCACATACGGTAAAGTAAGCCTACAGTGAGACATGGTAAGTGTCTTTTAGAAGTTCGTTAACGAATGAATGAAAGAATAAATTAACAAGTGAACGAGTGTGAATTAGTTAATTAATTAATTAACGAACGAACAAGCAGTATGAGCCGCAATGATTAATCACGCTGCATGCTTTGAACCTATATAGGCTGGTTAACAGCGTTTCAAAGGTGTCTAAGGATAAACTATTTATTCGGTTGGATCGCCTGGATGTATCGAGAGTGTCACGATATCTTGTGGCAACACAGGCCGTACGGTTGATGTCGACAGAAATTATTTCATCATAATACAGCCTCGCTCTTTTTGTTTTTCACTAATCAGTTAGTCAATTCGCGCAGGAACCCTGGACAAGTCATTGACTCGCAATTGCTCATGCGCTTCGGCGTGAAACTCCGATTCAGTGTCCGCGCTGTAGTCGGGAGCGCCTCTGAGTAGAAATCTTGAAAGGGCGCTATAACAAGTGCTCATACATACATACATACATACAAACATCACACGAAGCATCAATCGATGGCTCTGAGAAATTGTGTCTCAAGGACTTGCTCTTTACACAGAAACCGTCTTAGGGGAGCAAGATCGAACCCATACTCTTCACGTTACAAGACTAGCGCTCTAGCCAATCGGTTATGGCTGCCAGATCCTTTGACGTCGAATATATACCTTACCTAAGAGCATCTTAGTCAGAACCGATTCGATACGGTGTTTCCAGTTTTATATAGACTGGGTTTATACGTTTTAAAGGTGTCTAAGGAGAGCGCTCTCTCACCAATAGACTGACGGTCGCATGCCTATATAGCAAAGGTTCAAATAGTTTAAAGGTGTTTTAGAGAGAGTAGGTGTGCACTATCTAATGGCGAAGCATCAATCGATGGCGCTGCGCAATTGTGAGCGAAGGACTTGTTCAGGGTCCCTACACAGTAACCGTCCCAGGGGAGCAGGATCGAACCCATGCTATCCGCGTTACACAGGAGTGTAAAGAGAGTGCTGTCATTTGGTGGGTCCTCAGATTAGCTACATCTTTTGACAACAGAGGTCGTGGATGTCGGTAGAAATTATTTCGGAACAGTTCCATCCTTCCTTTGGCATAAGGCTGTTTTGATCATCCGGGCTTTGTAATTATATCGCGTTGTAAATACATGGCGTGTGTGTGTCCACAGTTTAACGGCAGCTTATGACAACATAGGCCGTTGCCGCCGACAAAGATTAGTTTTTGGCATATTACAGCTCATTATATACATGGCAACTCGTCTGCTTTGACTTATATGGTGCATACTACGCTTAAAAGAGGTTTGTAATTATTTTTAATCATAACAAAACGTTCATTTGGCATAACACTTTTAGCTCACTATCTCTTCCGTTACCGCTACTACGATTGCAATTACTATTACTATTATTATTATTATTATTATTATTATTATTATTATTATTATTATTGTTATTATTATTATTATTACTATTATTATTATTATTATTATTATTATTATTATTATTATTGTTATTATTATTATTATTACTATTATTATTATTATTATTATTATTATTATTATTATTATTATTATTGTTATTATTATTATTATTACTATTATTATTATTATTATTATTATTATTATTATTATTATTATTATTGTTATTATTATTATTACTATTATTATTATTATTATTATTATTATTATTATTATTATTATTATTATTGTTATTATTATTATTATTACTATTATTATTATTATTATTATTATTATTATTATTATTATTATTATTATTATTATTATTATTATTATTATTATTATTATTATTAGACTGTTATTTATAGCGCGCCTAAAAAAAATTGGAATCTTGCACAAAAGCGCGTAACAGAAAAATCAATCATAGTAAATCTTAAACAGATGTGTTTTAAGGTTAGTTTTGAAAATCGATAAAGTTGAGGATTTGCGGATAAAGACAGGGAGTTTGTTCCATTCAGCCGGGCCGGCTAGCGCAAATGCCCTGTTACCAAGTTTTTTGAGTGATCTTGTCACAACAAAATCACCTTGAGACGATGAACGTAGCCCTCGTCTGGATTGGAGAGAGGAACAGGGTGTAACAAGTGAAGAAAGGTATGCAGGAGAACAGTTTGTGTAGATTCTGTACATTAGAAGACAGATTTTGAAATTGATGCGAGCTTGTATGGGAAGCCAGTGTAGTTCACGGAGGGTCGGTGTGACGTGATCACTGTTATTATTATTATCATCATCATCGTCATCATCATAATCATAATCATAGTCTTATGTTAGTTGCTGTGTCATAACAAAGATGATTAACTTCGACAATATAAGACAAATTTAACTTCTCTTGATCAAGCATTAATCGATAAAAATAATATAATTAGAGACACCTGTAAAACGTTCGCATCGTATGCTATTTATATCTTACGCGTATAAATGAATTCTGATTCAAACTCAATTACAGCGTTTGATGTCATATGATGACGTTAACCTATGGAATAAAAAAACCTAAATAATTCTTCAGTATTAGATAACAACTGATTGCTGTATATAAGTGGATTTGATGCAAATGTATGTGTTGCATATGTTGCAGTTTTTAAAAATATCTGTAAATAATTTTCTTATTTTGAGAGAAGTCATAATAGCAACAAAATAACCACGAAAAGAGCCTGTACGACCATCGAAAAGAGCCGAAATGGCCACTGGAAAAGGGCATAACCAGCCACTAAAAAGAGCCGAAATGGCCACTGGAAAAGGGCATAACCAGCCACTAAAAAGAGCCGAAATGGCCACTGGAAAAGAGCATTACCAGCCACTAAAAAGAGCCGAAATGGCCACTGGAAAAGAGCTTCATGGCCAAAACAAGAGCCTTTATGGGTTTTGAAAAGAGCCTTAAAGGTCATTGAAAAAGGAACTGTAAAGGTCAAATTATAGAATATGTATATTATATACTTACTAAATTGGAAGAAACAAATGCTAAGAGATACGAACGATCTCAAGCGAAGAATGAACTGATATGTAATTACTTGTTGTTAAAGACGTCAACGGTCATAGTAGCCATAAGATGTCGTTAAACTTTTGGAATAAATAAATTTCACTTATCAAGCATCTATCGATAATAATAAAATATATCAATATTTCTTTCCTGTCCTGTCCAGTCTCTCTACCAACATCTGTAATCAGTGAGACAATAATCGCCTATCGTATTTTACCATTATATAGAATAAGTTGTAACCATTATAGAGGTGTCAAAGGTTGATTAGTTCCTACTCTGTGTCATTACAAAGATGAAGAAAGGAGGGCGACGCTAATCATCCTTCTAACTAAACAATGTCGTTATAAGCAGCAACTAACTTACTTTAGAGCTGTATTATGCCATAAGAACTGTGGGAACAGTTTATCAGTTGCCATAAAGTGTCGTTAAACGTTAGATTCACCCATCTATCCTGTACGTCAATTGCAAGTTAGACTTAATTAATAGGTATATCAGTGTGTACTGTCTGATAACAGATAGACCGACGCTTTATCAGTCAGCCACATTAGTTCCTCAGGACGTCACCAGGTGGCGGAGGCAGAGGACTGCCCAGCAGACCAAGACCCATTGAAGAGGACGATTGACCCCTGACCCGACGGAAGAGGTCAAGGGCGTGATCGGTGTCCAGGGTCGCCATCTGTCGGGGACAAGTAGATATTCAGGTGGAGACTTTGGGAAGATGGTTCGGCTGGAGTTGATCGAACGGTCTGGGATGAGAGACTCATCAGACAGATCTGAAACAGGAAGGTCAAAGAGGTATGTCAAAGAGGCAAGTCAAAATGGTAAGTCAAAATGTAGGTCAAAGAGGTATGTCATGCATGGTACAGTCACATTCGGTAAAGTAAATCTACAGTAAATCAGGGTAAGCGCCTTTTAAAAGTTCTTTAACAAATGAAAGAATCAGTTAATTAATTAATTAGTGAAGAAGTTAATTAGTTAATTAATTAATGAACGAAGCGACAGATTGGTCAATTGAAATCAGCATGCGTATTCTGAGTCCATATAGCGCTATTTAGCAACGTTTTAAAGGTGTCTAATGCAGAACTAATAAATATTTTGGCTACTACATGCTATGCTTATATATATAGTCTCTGGATTACGTGTTAAAGGTGTCTAAAGACAGCGTTCAACCCAATCGCCCACTGTCTTTCTTAAAGCTTATACCTACTGAGTACAGTGGGTCGTTGTAGTCGTGGAGTGATGAGGAGTGCCACTGTCTTCTGTCCGAGACCAGCCTTCGACGTAGCCTGAACGGTCATTTCGTAGATTTTTGCTTCCGAGAGGTTACTAAGGACGGCTGTTCGATTCTCCCTTCAATAATTATCATAATAATTGGAATAAAATGTACAAGTATAGATGTAAATGGAACAGAAAAAATGATTAATCGCCTAGCGTGTCCTAGCCTCAATATTTTCATGCTTTGAACCCGTTTTAAAGGTGTCTAAGGCTGACTTCTTGTATATCTAGCTGATCGCATTTCGAGTTGGTTTTTTTAATGGATTTTATGACGTTGAACAGGAAATCACCCATAAAAGATATCTTTATTATTAATTGCTTATTGCGACCAAGCCTCATATAGCATCTGTTGACAATATTTTAAAGGTGTATAAGGCAACCACTCTTACCACTTTGACTACTATTTAACTTGAAGTGGCCAATATTTTATGTTTAACGCATTTTATAACGGCCCTTTATAAGTAATTATATCAGACTATAATTGAATAGACTAGACTATAATTTTTAGGTCAGCATTGCTTAACTTAGTCAGGATAATAATCGATTAGATTGGATGAGATTAAGAATAGCTTAGATAATCTGCCTTTGAGAAGATGCGTTGTAATCCTGTTGTGCAATTCTTCGTAGTTGCCTGGTTTGAAATGGTCTCCCATTGGAGATAGGCTTGTTACCTAGGGATAATTCATCTACGTTCTACAGGGCCTACAGGCTCCTTAAGACTTTACTTGTATCACCGTGGTTGGACTGTGAGCGCCTCTGAATAGGCTTCTTTAAAGGGCGCTATATAAATTCATGAAATGAATGAATTAATCAAATAGGTAGGTCAAAGCGTTAGGTTAAAGAAATAGTTACAGTTACAGAGGTTGGTAAACGAGGTAAAACACAGAGGTAAGGTGAAGTACTGTACGGTCAGGAACAGAGAAATATACGGCCTACAGTAAGGCAAGTTAAACGCATTTTAAAAGTTCTTGAATATATTAATGTACAAATTAATGTATGAATTAACGAATTAATTAACTAATTAATTAATTAATTAATTAAGCGAATGAATTAATTTATTAGTTAATGACCGAACAAACTATCAAGAGCACTTACGCTCCATTAATCATCTAGCGCGTTCTGAATGTATATAGCACTGGTTAACAACATTTTAAAGGTGTGTTATGCGAAACTTATTATTCGGCTGATGGATAGAGAGCGTAACGATATCTTCAATTGTTTTGAACATTTCTCAACGTTCCTATAGCATGGATGCCATAGAATGCCCGTTGAAACTTGAAACAGGATTTTCCTCTGTTTTTACTTATCTGGCGAATAATGCACTTATATGAAGGGTGTTGAATTTTTGAAAAGATTATTTTTCTTTTTATATTAAATTTTATGATTGATATGATTGATTATCAAACGTTCGAATAATGCACTATGGGTAATTTTTCAAAATTATATTTCTTTTTTAAATTTATCAAACGTTCCTATGGGTAACAGGACAATAACCAATAACCCGGACAATTACCCCCGGACAATACCCCCGGGACAATAACCCCATGCAAAAAAACCGTCGTCATAAAAATCGTCGTCATAGACACAGGTCTTTATGCACGTCACTGCCAGGCCAACGATCGCAGTCGGAGGAGGGGCATGCGCCAGGTCGAGAGGTCATGACCCTGCGAAGGAAATGACAACTCTCAAGGAAAGGATCATGCATCTGATGCGGGAGTAAGAGGAACATTGCGTATTAATAATCAAATGATATTGATAATGATAATGATTATAATATTAATAATTATCATCGTAGGAAGTTGAATCTTTAAGCACCTTTAAAACGATATTCAGTGTCCTATATAAGAAGCAGAGCACCGCGTTTTAAAAATGAATTGCCATGTTTAATCCGAAAACGTCAACGGTCATAACAATGATAATAATAATAATAATCATTGTAGAAACATGAACCTTTAAACACCTTTAAAACGATTTTTATTGCCCTATATAAGAAGCAGAGAACCTTATTTTAACAATTAATCGGTAGGGCATGTTCCGAAAATGTCAACGGTCATAATTGACGTATGATGTCGCTAATGAGGAAACTCCGCCATTGCCTGTACTCTGGAAGCTCCAGTCTTAAGCCCGGAGCGGAGGAGGGAGCCAGTGATCATCTTGTCACGCAGAAAATACCCTATCAATATTCAACATTGTGTATGTTGTATTGTGTATGTTGTATTGTGTATTATTGTATTGTGTATGTGCTATCGGTTGATGCCTTGTGCATTAGACACCGGCGCAATAGAAGTTGCTAATTACATATGTCAAAAATAAGCTGTAGATTACCATTTTATCCATCTAGTTTAACTTGCGGGAATCTTGCTTGATTGCTTGAATGTTTGAGCCACAGGCTAAAATGTCAAATCTTGCGACGACTAGTTCGATCACTTACAATCATTCAATCGTCGTGAAACTTGGCAGATCGACTCGCCCTCGCACACACTTCATTCTATCAAAATTTCAGCTCCCCAAAAGGCTAGCTTACAGAATCGGGGACTAAACTTTTCGAATCGGGGAATCCCCTTTTCCGATACGGAGCGCTGTGATTGGCCAGCGTTGCCATTGGTCGCAACAGAAACGGGTGCGGTGCTTGATTAAACGGACGCTATGTTGTAAAATGCTATATATTTGTAGAGGTAACTGCTTAATATGACGGATTATAGGATACTAGATGGATATAGTAAAAAACTTTGTTTTTACTATTGGTTCTTTTTATTATTGTATGGTGTGTATGAACCCCTATAAAAACGCAAATGCGGTCCAGAGAAAGAAGCCCTGATCATCCCACGTAAAGGTGAGCGTGCGGATGAAGGCGTGATTCAATTAGAGCGTCAACAGCGAATGGTCACGCGTATAAACCCAGAGCGTCACGAATGCTTTCATTGTACGTGTTCCTCGGTTCCGTACAAAAGTCGTCAAAGACTCGATTGAATTTCTTCGTATATTCTGCGATGCTATTTAGGACAGCAATCCGATTTCATAGACAAACAGTCAGGCTTCGAACCTCAATGAGCTCCACCCGAGGCGGGTTTCAACGCGTCGAAGAATAGTGCTTAGTGTGGCCCATCCATTATATTGCGCCCGTGGCGCTATCAGAGTCTTAAAGAGTGAAACATTGTACAAGTCGGTGATTTTGGATATATAATAAGTTATCAAGTGTAATTGAGGCGTTGAAAATAGCCGCAAAAGGTACCGAAAGCAGATTTTATACAGTATACATTTATTATCACTCAAAGGTTCAACGTCGCCTTATGATATCAAAGGCCGTTGACGACAATTCACAATGTATACCATACAATGAAAACGAGAAATTTAACGTCCAAACGACACCATTTAAAGGTGTCAAAATAAATCCTTACAATGTCACAAAATTCAATGTTAAACGACATAAAGTAATGCATCGGTTAGGCCTACTTTCTGTGATACACACACTGTGATTAAATGATTCGATACAAATTTAATTATAATAATATCATGACGTTAGATTCTTATTCTACTTGTACTCTTTTAAGTGATTATTTATTAATTTTCAGTTTAACATTATCTTGTGACAACATTCACTATTTACCATTATACCATTATACAGTATACAATTCGGTGATCTCGGTATATATAAAAAGTCATGAAGTTTAATAAAGGTGTTGAAAGTGATGGCCGTTTTGTGCGCCTGCATTAATTTCTTGGCTGGTTCGTTGTTGTGTAACCACAATGTGTCATAACAGATATGATTAAAATATGAGAAAAAACTGTAGGCAATAGAAGTGAACGACTCTGGAAGCGACTAGACTTCGCAAAAACTCGGTTTACGTTTCTAATAATTAGACACCTGTAAATGGAGTTTAATCCAACCTACATATAATCCACTTTCTCTATTTCGGAAATACTTTGGGCGGTCTACAACAATAGTAGTAAAGGAAGAAACTGAATTGAAATTAAGAAACTAAAACAAATGTCGCTACTTTGCCATCTGCCGGATCACAGAATTTCTTTCACCTGATTTAGTCTTCTACTGCTACTCCTGCTGCTACTCGATCTGCTGCTGCTGCTCCTACTACTACTACTACTACTACTACTACTACTACTACTACTACTACTACTACTACTACTACTACTACTACTACTACTACTACTACTACTACTACTACTACTACTACTACTACTACTACTACTACTACTACTACTACTACTAATATATACTATATATATATACTATATATATATATACTAATATATAATAATATAATAATAATATATATCTTTTTCTTTAATAAGCGCCTGACAAACGCACTGCGCTGTATATTTACATGTTATGCAATTTAAATCTGAACTACTAACAGAACAGACAGCTTGCAATACAACGGCGCTGATAGCAGCCTACAAACATATCCGCCCAACGGGGGCTCGAACTCGGTACCTCTCGGTCTGTGTGCCAGATGTTATCCAATGCGCCACGGGGCCCCTTTGTCGTGACTATATATACTACTACTACTACTACTACTACTACTACTACTACTACTACTACTACTACTACTACTACTACTACTACTACTACTACTACTACTACTACTACTACTACTACTACTACTACTACTACTACTACTACTACTACTACTACTACTACTACTGTTACTACTTTCTGACTAAGGATCCTGAGTGGCCGAGTGGGTTGGTGCCCGCTCGTCGCGCCGGCGCCCCGGGTTCGCTTCCCGGTCGGGTCGGTTTATCAGAGATTAATTTTCGGATCTTTACTGCGGGTTTCTCGGTCGCATTATAAACGTGGAGTACAATACAACACACAACACAACACAATATACTGGGGCGCGGTGGTTTGGGGGTATGTTCGGTGCCTTGCAGCTGGAGGGTTGCGGGTTCGAATCCACCTCAAAGCCGTCGCGTAGGGACCCTGGGCAAGTCCTTCACTCGCAATTGCTCATGCGCTTCGGCGTGAAACTCCGACTACAGCAGTAGTCGGGAGCGCCTCTGAATGGGAAATCTGGTTGAGGCGCTATAACAAGTGTTCAAATACAATACAATACAATACAATACTATAACCCAGAAGCAACTGAGGTATGCAAATTAAAGAAATAAAGAGAGTGAACTTATATACAATAACTGCTTCTAAAGACATTAACGGTCATAGCAGCCATGACGTGTAGTTAAACAGGTTTTGTGATCGTGTCAGTCCTAAGCCTGGATAAAGGAGGAGGGCGACGCTGATCATCTTCTTCATGACATATTTTTGTCGTTAAACAGCAACTAATCATAAAGTAAGAAATTGATCTAAACGCTCATTTTAGACACCTTTAATACAATCGATCAATTTATTATAATTATCAAAGATCACAGACTTATCCATAGCGCTTACAATCTAAGCACCAAAATGTTTTTATCCAAACGCTCATTTTAGACACCTTTATTACAATCGATCAATTTATTATAATTATCAAAGATCACAGACTTATCCATAGTGTTTACAATCTAAAAACCAAAAAGAAACTGGCTTCGTGAACTGTGCATGATGCAAATATGAATATCATTGTAAAGTAGTACAGAGGCGTGGATCCGCTGCCTTCTTTATTCCAACTCCGCTCTACCCTATCCATTGCAGTGCCAGTCCCATTCCTGGAGAAAGGAGGGAGCGACGATGATCATCTTTGTTATGACACAGTGTCGTTAAACAGCAAATGACCTATCAAACAAATTATTTCAAAGCTATCCGACTTTTCTTTTAATAGCCATTGGTGAATTACATTTGATGGCCTCAAAGCCTTTCTCATCCAGTTTAAAATATTCTTCGCTAATTTGCATTAAGTTTTTGATTTATTGCAAAGTTTAACCTCGTCGTATGGCATAAAAGACTGTTGACGACAATTTGGAAGCATGCACTGTTATTTCTATTAAATGTTGGTAAGCTGCTGTCAAACGATACTGTATCATTAAAGTGATGATTAGCGTCGGTTGCTCTCCTTCTCTATCCAGACTTGGGACTAGCACCACCAGAGTATTTGAAGTTTTAATAATACCTGCATACTTATTACAAATCCAATTTCATGTTTAAAAAGTGATAAATTTCGTTAATATTTTATGTATTCACCATGTAACGACCTCCTGTGGATCAAATGCCGCCAACAATAACTATAATCAAATTTTTTACGTCAGGACAACTTATAACAAATGCTATCTATCGTTAAAAAGGTGTAGTATTTATCGATAACCAGAGTTGATTTTCTATATTATTATTCGTTGCCCAACGAAATCCTTTGACCGCGATTCCCCTCGAGTCGGTCTCAATAATTTCTAATCTAATATAATCTAATCTAATCCGTATGAAGAAGTTGGTACGATTGGCTAGAGTGACCTTACCATGCCCAGTGGCGTAACGAAGGGGGTGGGGGCAGAGGGGCAGCCGCCCCCGGGCACAGCACCAGAGAGGCGCAAAATTAGCTCTCATTGGTACCGTACACAAAACTATGACAAAACGATTAAAAGTCAACAAGAATATTAACAGGGGGCGCAGTCATCAACCCTTGCCCCTGGGCGCTGAAACCCTTCGTTACGCCACTGACCATGCCTATTCAACAGCATGGCTGAGATGGTTATACGTTAAAAGTTACAGAAATCCCGTTTAGAGATAAATGTAATGACTTTCAAAGCGTCGTTTTCACAATGTACAAAGCATCAATAGTGAACTCTCTTCGGGCAAAAGTTCCCTCTGTAAAGTCTGTTCCGGCCTCCATTTCTCAACTAAAAACTTACCAGTTTTCCAGACTATAGTATCCCCCGTAGACTGTTCCTCTGTCTTCTCGAACACTCATCTTTTCTTTCGATTGGACTCATCTGCAACTTGACTTGCACAACATTCTGCACAGTAGCGAAAATCTGTTGATGACTTGAACATCATGACATTAACACTATAGAATTTTTTATATTTGATTTGATTCGTCCTTTTTGTAGGTTGGTTGGTTAGTAGCTGTTTAACGACGCTGTGTCATAGGAAAAATGATTAGCGTCCCCTCCTCCTTTACCTATGCTTAGGACTGGCAGGAAGTTAAATTTAATTACTACATGTATAATGACCCAGCGTTGTTGAACAGCAACTACCAAACGCAGCAACTGACGATTTTACTTGCTAATTTTGGACACCTTTTAAACGAAATTACCTGTACAATAAGAACTCAAAGCACCTTAATTACAAGTGTATCCGACAAACGTCATCTTTGTACTCTTATAGTGAACCTATTCACTTTTAAAAGGTGTTAAACATAACAAATAAAATCGCTATAATTAGTTGCTAGGTAGCTTTCATTTAACGACGCTGGGTTACTATCGTCCTCCTACTTTATTCAGCGTTGGGACTGGCACCATAAAACATGATATTGGTTTTGTAATGAAGTATTCAAGCCCTGCGAAGAAGGCGTCGAAAGCACATGGCGAATGAATTTATCGATCGACACACAAAAATGGATGAATTACTGAATGGAAGCAAAAGTAGATCGATGGATGGATGGATCCATCCATCCATCCATCCATCCCATCCATCCATCCATCCATCCATCCATCCATCCATCCATCCATCCATCCATCCATCCATCCATCCATCTATCCATCCATCCATCCATCCATCCATCCATCCATCCATCCATCTATCCATCCATCCATCCATCCATCCATCCATCCATCCATCCATCCATCCATCCATCCATCATCCATCCATCCATCCATCCATCCATCCATCCATCCATCCATCCATCCATCCATCCATCCATCCACCCTCCCATTCCATCCATATCCCCAATACTCGACGACACAAGGCGTCAACAAGTCTCAACAAATCTCCCAACAATCACTCGTCGCATCCACCCAATCGGGCGAAGCTACCTTCCATGGGTCAAACTATTCCTCAGGAATTGTCTCCTTTGAAGAATGGAAAGATGATGAACGACCTCCAGCCGGTCATCCTCTCACCCAATAGGACACATCTGGAAGGCCTGACATCTCCCTACAACACGGAATTAACATCCGAGGATTAATATCACAAGATTGGTCGCAGTACGTCGGATCTTCCAATTGAATGCAGAAATCCACCGAAATTAACAACTCCATCTAGCGACGTCTGCCACGCTTAACGTCCGAATATTTGAGACACTTTCTGTGCAAGCAGAAACTATAATGTGGTCGGCGTAGTATTACAATTAATGTATGGAAGCAGGTCAATTTTTATTACCGTGTCTAGAAAATTAATAGCAGAACGCCCGTGAACAATTCAACACCTCATTTAGGGTTCTCAATTTCGCAATAAATATTCTATCAGTAGCACATTGTTAATTTCAATCGTGGTTGTCTAATTCACGGCTTCGGCGTTGGTCGAAATCACCGATTAATAGCTAGACTGTCAAACTATAAATTAACGCGTTATTAATTAATTAACGCGATTAAAGGCAGCTAATGCGATTGTCACTGCGTCCAATTATTTCTAGAAATGCGCTAAAACAATTCTTGATAAAAAAAGCTCAGTTTAAACTTTAAACTTCAAGGTAGAAACTAAAAAGTAAAAACAAGTAGTAAAAACAAGTAGTAAAAACATGCTTGCTTTTTTGTCCATTGACAGCAAGAATTTATCTAGCGCATATTCAACGCAACTACTCAGAGTAGGTAGAGTAATTGTACTTGTTATCAATTGTGACATGCGTTAAAAATTAATCGCGTTATTAAAAATTTTAATCGTGCGATTAATTTCGATTAAAATTTTTAATCGTTGCACACGAGGGTCAATGTTTTACTACAGTGTCTAGAAGTATGAGAACGGCCAATGGGAGCCATAGATGAATGGTAACACACTGGTGTGAAGAACAGAACATCGTTTAGGAAGCGAGATCCATACTTGCTACCTCATAAGGTTGACTCCGTCTGGCGTTGTTAAAATGAGCAGTAGGGTAGATGGGTGCCTTACATGGCTGCCATATTGTTAAATTCGACTCCGATTACACTTGTTGTTGTCTGCTAATATTATGTCATGTTATCTATCTGTTTACCTATCAGTTTGAATTAATAAATGAATTAATATTGTTATTATTTATTATTTTTATTACATCAACACCTCTTTTAAATAGTTCCGTTTCGGCATTTGGAAAAATTTCAACACCTTCTTTAGCGTTCCCTATCGCGCTATAAATATCCGATCACTAGCACTCATTATGTTTTATACAGATCTATGTCTTTTGTCTTACTGGTTAGTGTTCGTCAATGTCAACGGTTAAAGCGCTGGACTCTGAGTTGCAAGGCCGTGGGTTGAATCCCTGCCATGGTAGAACTTCGTTTTGAGTTTCTGCCCCACCTCCACCCCTTAGCAAACTCAGCTGTAATGAGTATAACGACCGTATACAGTCGGTGGCAAGATGAGACAGCGAGGGAGAGGACTGGCCACTCACTCTCATCTGCCGAGGCTAAGAAACTGAGTTCGCATACACTTCATACTCATGGATGTTTCTCGGGGTGAAAGAACTGCTCTTATTCTTAACATATTTACAAATTACGAACTCGCCAGTGGGGATCCTCGCGAACAATGGTAGACATCTACTGCTGGTCTCGGAGCTTTAGAGACTACAGTGTCTGCTGTTAATTGCATTGTATTAAAGTTTCCATTGTTTAATTGCGTGGTCTCGCTCCAATACCATTGACGACGGTAACTTATACGACTTGATAATGATATGAACCTATGTAATTTGATGGATGGATCCAGAGTTTAACGGCAGCTTATGACAACATAGGCCGTTTCCGCCCACAAAGATTATTTTTGGCATATTACAGCTCACAAATATGATCGCGATTATTAAAATTTATATAAGTAGTAGTAGTTCCAGTGCTTACCGACATCATTTGGCAGCTAAGGCCGTTGACGTCTTCTGTGTTTTATGGTGTTGTCCTCTTGCTCGCTGCCTCTTTATACTTTTTTCGTCAGCGTCTGTGGGCATCTTCATTTCATTCATTTTTTTTTTTCTTGCCCTTTCTTTTTTCCACCCCTCTTTTCTCGTTTTTTTTTTTTTTTTTTTTTTCCCCTTTCGTATATATATATTTTCCCCCTCGTTTTCTTTTCGTTGTTCACACATGGTCAATATACAGTTAAAATTTATATAACTTACATTTGATCCGTTATAAAGGTGTCTAACCAGATCCTTATTTCACAAAGTAGAATTCATTACTCTGTCTAATGAAGACTTTTGGCTGACAGGACCGTCATCATTGACCTCACATTACTGTGGAATGCTAGTCTCGCATTATTCAAAAATCCTCAATTTCTTATTTATAGTTTAGTTTCAATATACTTTAAAGGTGTTTAAATATATCCGCGCTTTTCATGCAATTGTCTTCACTGTGTAGCGACCTCTTGTGATTGTTTGATAATAATAATAATAATATTCGTTTTATTGGTAACAAAACTGATAGACACACCGCTATCAGGTACATTGCAATTTAACAAAAGTTACGAATGAATGCAAGCAAGATTGTACCATATAACGAGTAGCCAATGTTAGGGAGACAATAAGGCAACAAATTGTTATCAACTATTGCCTGATGAATTGTTAAGTTAATTGAGAGAGTAATGTGGGATGAGAATTATGAGCATTAGTGGTCAGAGGATGGCTTTTTAAACAGGACTCGTGAGATAAAAAGTTTATCATCTTTAGTGGGTAGTACAAAGTTGTGAGGGCGTAGTCTCATTTTGTAATGACGATCAATAATCGGAGGAAAGAGTGGCCGAAGAACATGGAAGTCGTTTCTGGAAACAGCGGCCAGGAGGCGATCATCAGCCTGGTCCGCCATTTCAGCAGCAGTTGGCGAGTCTTCACTCAGGTACCCTGATCGGCGGCACCTTGCCAAAAGACGCTCGATCCTGACCCGATCCATGAAGGTTGTAAAGCCCCACCAGGCAGGGGCAGCGTACATCATCCTGGAGACTGTTGTAGCTCTGGTCACTTCATGTAGGGCCTCAGATGGTAATCCATGTGCCCTTAACGTTCTTAAGGCATGAAGAGACCCGGCACAGGAGGAAAGTGTGGCGTCTACATGAGTAGTGACTCGAAGATCAGAGTTCAGGGTAACTCCAAGTATGTTAATAGATGTTACTCTTTCCATTCCCACCAGCAACTCTGGGACTTTCACATCCCGACGACGAGATATTATCATTTCTCTTGATTTTTGTGAATAATTCAGTAGGAGATTGTTACGCGATGCCCATCTCGTAACGGAGGCAAGTTCTTGACTGATCGTTTCCCGCATCGAAGAACCAATTAGTAGGTATGTGTCGTCTGCGTATTTTACCATGTGATTCTCGGGGTGAATCGGCTGAAGATCTGAAGCGTTAACGATATAAGACGATGGCCCGATCCCGGATCCCTGTACGTTGCTAGCGTTGATAGTCCGCCGCAAGGACAACACCCCCTGGAACTTAGTCACATGCCCTCTGTCCTTGAAAAAAATTTAATAGCCAATTGTAGACAAAGTCTGGAATGTCAAGATTTGATAGCTTCAGGGCAAGGGTTGAGTGTCGTACCATGTCGAAAGCTTTTGAAAAATCAAGCGATATTAGGGATACGTAATTGTTTGTTTGAAGGAGATTTGAAGCGTGATGCATTATAGAGATAATTGCAGAGGTAGTAGAACCTGTAGGACGAAAGGCATACTGGTCCTGAAGGAGGCCAGCAATCGGCGGAACTGTAATCGCCTGGTAAATGTATCGCTGCACCAGTTCTCTCTCCACCATCCTTGATAGTACTGGGGTGACAGAAATTGGGCGGTAATCTGACGGGGTCAAAGGTGAGGGCACCTTGGCCACTGGATGTATAATAGCAGTTTTCCATTGAGAGGGAACATGGTAAGCAGCAAGCGAAAGGTTCAACAAGTAGGTGATAACTTCAGTGTAGATAGGCGCTGCGAGGCGCAAGTACCATGCCGGAAGGTTGTCTGCTCCGTCAGCAGTATGTTGCAGGTGATCAAGCAGATGAAAAACTCTCATATCAGAGAACACTGGTCTGTTGGTGGGCGCTGAGAGCCGATAAGCAGGCTGAATGTAGCTGTTATCTGTTGACACACCAGCATAGTGATCATTTAGTCTGTCAGCAGTGATCGTACTAGAAGGCGGTGGGATAGGCCGTCTCTTCGTAATCTGTCCCTATCAATCACTATTGATGCCGTTGACTTCGACCTTTGTCATAGATATATGGTGCGTGATACAAATGTCTTCACTATTCACAATTACTATTTGTTAACATCTCTAGCAATCACAAGAGGTCGCTATACAGTAATTTAGTGGTAAACTAAACATTATAAACTTAACACTCAAACCTAGCACTTGTAAAGTAGCAGCATTCTATCTGTCCCTAATTGATTTAATAAACGAAAATACAATACAATACAATCCACGATATAATACAACAGAAATGCCATGAAGTCAACTTTTCTGCTACGCCACAGACTTATTTCGTTTCGGTAGGTGGCGCTGCCAAAATGCTATACGTTGCGAAGGTCGTAATAAACAGGACTCATTTCACTTCAATAGGTGGCGCTGCTATCGCACTACGCGCTGGGAACATGGTCACCCATTGTTGTTGTCTCATTTCATTCAGTAGGTGGCACTGCTACTGCGTTATACGCGTTCAGTGAGGCCCGCGGTTTGATTTTTCAAATTGTTTTCAACCGTCTTAGGACGGGCAAACTACTTGTTTATGTTAATTGATTTCATTTCTTTCTATTATGCATTATTTACATTTGCATTAGAACTATGTAACAACGATAACAGTATTTTTCATCGTTTAACGACATCTTGTGGCTGCCTGAGCCCTTAACGAAGACTTCATTCATCACTTTTATCTCATTAATCTCAATATCAACCTAACGACGCTGGGTTTATTTTAACAAAAACGATTAGTCTCCTCCCCTTTTCCAGTCTTAGGACTGGCACTACAAAAATGGGCAGTGGTGGAGATTAAACAGCATAACACGTTTTACACTACTGTATGTTACTGGTATTTAACAGACGCATTTTTAGAACTTCTCATCTAGTTGCTCTTTGGGATATGTTTGTCCTGAGTAATCGTATATTGACGCTTGTGCAAGGATACCAACAAAACACGAAAAATTCATTAGCATAAAAACGAAGGATATCTTCAAAAATACTACTGCAGCGAGGGTAAATGCGACTTTGTGTTCATAATTTAAACACCTTTTTTAAGACTGCTGAAAACTTTATATAAAAGGAATGCGCCACACCAAAAATGTGCAACTGTCGGTCTACTGAAAGTCATGAAAGGTCGTCGTAAACAGACAACGAAGTGTGAACACACTAAATAATTTGTAAGCTATGGTGCCTAATAGTGTAGTGGTTAGTGTGCTGCACTGTCGACTGAGAGGTCGAGGGTTGAAAGCCCCTAGAGCAGGAATCGGAAACCAAATTTCTGCTACACATACGACCCCTAGCCAACTCAGATCCTCTGAATGGCTTGGCCTTTATGTTCCCCGTGTTATAGGACCGCAATGGCTCAATCCAGATCCTTTGTGCACATAGGTCCCTCTCTATGGAATGGACTTCCTCCTTCTCTACGCTCTACAATCCCCTCTGGTAGCATCTCTTCCTCTTTCTCTCAACTTTAAACCTTCCTTTTTCCTCGGAGTTCCTCGCACTGGGAGCGCTTCTGAAAGGCTTATGCCATGAGAAGCGCATTGTAAATGATCAAATGCTATACAATACAATACAAACTCAATTGTAATGAGCATACACTGTCGGTGGGAAGATGAGAAGACGAGGGAGAGGACCGGCCGCCCGCTCTCTTATGCCAAGGTTAATTATTATTGTCATCATTTTATTGCTGTTATTATTAATTCAGGAATATACTTCAGAATCTCACTTAGTAATTCACTCCGGAAACAAATAATCGTCTTTTGTATGCGGCAGTTTGACTTATAATGATATAAAGCCCCTTAAAAGAGGTGTCTAACAATATCAGAAGAGAATTGCAACATTAGTAATAATGATAATAGTGTTTTGTTTCGGGCGTTCATCGCAACTTGTTCGTAGCCATTGGATATTAACTGTCTAATTCATCTACGTTCTGTTTGTTCTTTTGCTCTCAAGAACTAAACTGTTTGCGTTTGATTGCCATATGTAGCCTTTCGATTCTTTCGTTTCTGTTACCTTTACAGATTAAGAACGTCCCATTAATCGCGTATATATGGTCTTTCATCGTTATTATAGCAAAGGTTAATGATCCTGAGTGGCCGAGTGGGTTGGTGCCTGCTCGCCACGCCGGCGCCCCGGGTTCGCTTCCCGGTCGGGTCGGTTTATCAGAGATTAATTTCTCGGATCTTTACTGCGGGTGGCTCGGTAGCATTATAAACGTGGAGTACAATACAACACACAATACAACACACCACAATACAACACATCACAATACAACTGGGGCGCGGTGGTGTAGGGGTATGTTCGGTGCCCTGCAGCTGGAGTGTTGCGGGTTCGAATCCACCTCAAAGTCGCCGCGTAGGGACCCTGGGCAAGTCCTTCACTCGCAATTGCTCATGCGCTTCGGCGTGAAACTCCGATTCAGCGTTCGCGCAGTAGTCGGGAGCTCCTCTGAATGGGCAATCTGGTAGGGGGCTATAACAAGTGTTCAAATACAATACAATACAAAGGTTATCTTCTTCTTCTTTAAGTTCTCTGCCCTTCGGCAGGTTCCAACTTCCAATGACGCCACTCTTCTCTGTGCTGTGCCTTTTCCTTTAATTCGCTGTATCCGTCGGCCATCCATCCCAGCATCATCTGCCTCGGTCTTCCCCTCCCTCTTTTCCCTTCTATTCTCCCTTCTATGATTTCTTTCGGAAGGGAGTTTCCTCTTAATACGTGCCCCACCCAGTTCTTCTGTCTTTCTCTTATTGTTGTTATTAGCGATCGTTTTTGTATTAGCTATCGTTTTTGTTATACAGATAAACGACTAAGCTTACTGCAAAGGTAAGACTTACTAGTCACAGCTTTACAGTAAAACGTTTAAACGATTACACGCAAAGTCGTAATGTTACCTGAGATACTTTACTAGCACTAATCTAATCTCATCTAATAAAAAATCTAGCCACATTAATAATAATATTCAAATTAAAATTTAAAAAATAATAATAATAATAATAATAATAATAATATTAGTGATGATGATGATAATATAATATATATGATAGATATATATATATATATGATATATTAATAATGATAAATGATAATGATGATATTAGTGTTGATGATGATGATGATGATGATGATGATGATGATGATGATGATGATGATGATGATGATGATGATGATGATGATCATCATGATGATCATGATAGATAGATAGATAGATAGATAGATAGATAGATAGATAGATAGATAGATAGATAGATAGATAGATAGATAGATAGATAGATAGATAGATAGATAGATAGATAGATAGATAGATAGATAGATAGATAGATAGATAGATAGATAGATATATAGATAGATAGATAGATAGATAGATAGACAGATCGTCATATTTAATGATGTGCCAACATATACACCTTTTAAACCTTGTTGAACAAATCTATATAAGTAACTTGGTAACAACACAGGCAATCGTTTGACGCCTGGTGTATATAAACCGTTGAGCAAATAGTCACAAATAACCATAACAAAAAACAGCAATGATATCAATTACAGTAAATAGCATTGAAAATAACAATAGTAATTATAAATTATAATAATAATAGTAATAATAATAATAATAATAATAATAATAATAATAATAATAATAATAATAATAATAATAATAATAATAATAATAATAATTGACTTAATCACAGTCATGGGCCGTCACCTGACAAAGGCGACGGACGACGTCAGAGAGACGACCTTCCTCTTCCAAAGACTGTCGTTGACAATTCAGCGCTTTAACGCTGTGGCCTTCACCGGTTCTTTTGTTGACCCTATGCCCGAGATGGAAGAGGGATAGCCCTTCCAGTTACACACTAGATTTTATAATAATAATAATAATAATAATAATAATAATAATAATAATAATAATAATAATAATAATAATAATAATAATAGCCTGAGGGATTATATATACCTCGGGCGAAAAAAAAAACATTAATAATGAAATAAATAATAATAATAATAATAATAATAATAATAATAATAATAATAATAATAATAATAATAATAATAATAATAATAATAATAATAATAATAATAGTATGTCGTATGTAGTAATGCGGCGCCACCTTGTATTTGGTGACTGGAACTGTTGCGTTTTTTGGTGGTAGCCAGTGGACCATAACGGACACGTGACCTTCGAGGAAAGTGACGTCGATCTAAGTCAGGTTAGCATTAGCTTTCCTGAAAAGGAGAAAGTGGGAGGAGAATTTGGATTATATGCAATCACGAGCATTCATTCATTCACTTAATCATTCATTCATTCAGTCTATCAACCACTATCATCATCATTACCAAGCCTGGCACTACTATTAGCACTGCTATAATCAATATTTATTCTCATTATTATTATTATTATTATAATGATCTTTGCAGTAGCTATAAAACGTAATCCAGAAGATCACCACTGAAATTAGTTAGCAATAATTAATTAATTATATATATATATCTGATTTTCGGATTGTTTTTAAGGTGTCTAAGACGAACACTGCCTCAACGTTAAATACATAGTAATAGTTTCAGTTTAACGACGCTATGTGATAACAAAGATCATTAGCGTCGCCCTCCTCCTTCATCCAGGATTTAGACTGGCACTGATAGAGCACGATGAGTGGCGGAGCTAAATAAATAATATAATAAATAATTGAATCATTCTGTATTCACTTGCATTCATTCATTCATTCATTCATTCATTCATTCATTCTTTCTTTCTTTCTTTCTTTCATTCATTCATTCATACAGTCATTCATACAGTCTGTCAACCACTATCATCACCATTACCAAGCCTAGCACGACCACGATTGCTACCACTATAAGTATCATCCCTATCGTCATTTATTTTCAGCGTTTTCATCATCATTAGATAAGAAATGTCTTTAACATCTAGACCAGTGCTGTCCAACCTTTTTGACCCCGCGGGCCACCGAAGACGTTATTCTTGAAGCCGAGGGCCGCACCATTAAACTCAAAAGCCACGACTAAAATTTATTAAACATTATTAACTGTAAATAAATTAATTATGGAATAATAATTATGAATATTGTATGTATGGAATGTATGGTTTGCCTTACAATAGTTCAGTAACAAAAATAAATGTTCACATTGTCAAATGATTAACCAAGTTACGAACGAATAGCTATGCTTTTGCTTCATTTTTACAGAAATTGCAAATATTTAACGAGCTCGGGCGGGCCATTTAGAATCAGCCGGCGGGCCGCATGCGGCCTTGCGGGCCGCGGGTTGGACAGCACTGATCTAGACCGAATGAAATTACCGAGTGTGTGTGTCCACAGTTTAACGGCAGCTTATGACAACATAGGCCGTTGCCGCCGACAAAGATTAGTTTTGGCATATTACAGCTCATTTTACCGAGTACAAATGAATTTTCTTATCAACGTTCGTTCGTAAATGTTTTCAAGGTGTTTAAGTCGAACACTGCATCAACGTTGAATAACTAATACATATTTAAATTATTAGACAACCAGCAACACATACAGACAGCTATTTCTTCTCCCATCCTCCCTTCTCCTCCTCCCTCCTCTCCTCCTGCTCCTATTCTTCCCTCCTCTTCCTCCTATTCCTCCCTCCTCCTCCTCCTCCTCCTCCTCCTCCTTCTCTTCATCCTCCTCTTCCTCTCCTCCTCCTTCACTTCCTTCTCACCTGATCAAACTGTCTCCATGGCAACACATGTAACTCGTGTCCTCCCCTCCTACGCCGACGATGGTTCGTGAATTAACGACGTAGAGTATCATGGAGTTTGAGTCGTCGTCTCCTCCATTGAACGTCGTCGATGGCTCTCCTCAGCTTCTGTCGTCGGTGCCTTCCTACCTGCTGCAGCGGGGCTTCGGGCGTCTCCTGCAAATCGGACAATAATTATAGGAACCTTTTGGCTGCTTTGGCTCACTTTAAGGCTCGATACACGGTATGACTTTTATACAGCCGAAAACCTTTAATTTGCTGTGTGATAACCAATATCATTAGAGTCGACCTCCTCCTTTATCCCAGCTTGGGACTGGCATTGACAGCGTGCGATCTGTGGCGGAATTTATAACTCGCTTATAGAATGGTGTTCATCGATGCTACGTAAGTTCAGTACAACTCTGTTGGGTGCGTGGATCTTAAGAACTTGGAGAAGGAGTTTGAACCTCCTAACCTGGGACGGATCATTAAGACACCTTAAAATGTTGTAAATTAAAAAGCTACATGTATATAAGACTTAAACACAGTGCCAGTCCCAAGCCTGGATAAAGGAGGAGGGTGACGCTAATGGTCTTTGTTACTACACAGCTAGTCGTTAAAAAGGAAATACACATACGATAGCAACTCCGCCACTGTTCGCTTTCTGACAGTGCCAGTCCCAAGCCTGGATAAAGGAGGAGGGCGACGCTAATGGTCTTTGTTACCACACAGTGGTCGTTAAACAGTAAACAAGCAAGCAAACGATAGCATATCGGTTACTTATAAATATAAAAACGTTACGTTAACGCAACGGTGGGAACTGTTCAAAATTAAGGGCAGTATAGTCTTCCAATAACTAAGAGCAGACGAACGTTCCTGTATAATGAGTTAAGAAGAGATGCTGGGGAAATAGTCAAGGCAACTTAGAAGTGGCGCAAGCTGATGCTAAAATAATAACAATTAGACATGGTAAGCGATTGGTTGCTATTAAAAATGTCTTGCATTATGCCATAGAATAATCTCTCGATCCATCCACCAAGTACCGATTGATTAGATTGCTGTCCACAGGAATAAACTAGAATGATATACACCGGAATAGAATAGATTGGATTGGAATCAAATAGAATAAACTAGAATAAAAATAAAAGTAAAATACGGTAGAATAGAAAACACCTCTTTTAAGTATAGAATTTGCTCTATAAGTAGAAACAAAAGAGTGGTATGAGCTGTAATATGCCAAAAAATAATCTGTGTCGGCGGTAACGGCCTATGTTGTCATAAGCTGCCGTTAAACTGTGGATCCATCTATGGATAATGAATATTGAACGTCTCCTGTAAATGCAATATATTGATAGTTTGATGGTAATTTAGATAGATCAATGTGATATTCTATAAAATATTGTTAATAAGATTGACGAGAAAACAGTAGGCTATATAATGACTTATATGAATAAGAGATCGACAACAATCACCTGTCAAATCACAGCATTCTGTCAGAAATGGAATCCAAGCTAAGAAGAGAGGGAGCAAACTGATGACAGACAGTATACGAAAATGAACTTAATCCGTCAGAAACTTTAAATACGTCAACATCCTATCAGAAACGGAATAAATATTCCTATCAGAAACGGAATCAAAGACGATAAAAGAGAAAGAAAACTTATGAGAACATTACAATAAAATGAACTGAAATACATCAAAAACTTAAAGACGTCAACAGCCTTTGTAGCTATAGGATGTCGTTAAATATTGGATTAATAATCATAATCGGTACTGTATGAGAAGATTGCCTATGCTAAAGAAACGGTGAGAACTTTTGATGTTGCAATAAGATGTCGTTAAACTCTCGATCCATCATTCTATCGAATACCAATTGGTTAGAAGTGCTCTCGTTCGCCGCCTTAATTGAATAAGAGCTTTAAATATATATAATTTGAACTCTTGACCTGAATTGAAGAAGATGGCTTATAACGCCCGTGGCTCTTGCTGTCCCCTCACGCTAAGACAGTGTTGGGACTGGCACTACCACAGATTGTTTCAGGCATTTGATTAACAATTATTATTGCCAATTTATTGCTATTATTATTAATTCAGGTCAATCCTTCGGAACTTCAGTCAGGAATCAGACGAATTGTCTCTATATTATACGGCAGTTTAACTTATAACGGTATAGAGCCCTTAAAAGAGGTGTCTAAAAATATCAGCAGGGAATTGCAGCATTAGTACTAAAAATAATAGTGCTTGGTGTTCCTCGTGACTGGTCCGAAGCCATTGGATTTTAATTGTTCTTCGTTAAATAAACTGTTGCGGTTTGATTACCATCAGTGGCTTTTCGTTCCTCTTATACTTATCAGTTAATTAAACACCATCCTTTCCTATTAATCGTCTATCGTCTTTCATCCTTATATAACATAGTTTGACACAGTTTTAAAGGTGTCGAAGGTTGATTAGTTACGACACTGTTTCGTTACAAAGATGGAGCAAGGAGGGCGACGCTAATCATCCTTCTAACTAAACAGTGTCGTTAAGCAGCAACAAGCTCAACTTAAAGAACTATTTTGCCATACGAACTGTTAAAAAATATTTTATATCGAAATTTACTGCATTTTTTGCCATAAGATGTCGTTAAACTTTAGATCTATCAATCCAGCCTCTATTTTAATTGCAATTTAATAATAATATCTTTTCTTTAACCAAGCGCCTGACAAACGCATTGCGCTGTACAGTTACATGTTATGCAATTGAAACAATCTTAAGTACTAACAGAACAGACAGCCTGCAATACAACGGCGCTAATAGCAGCCTACAAAGCATATCCGTCCAACGGGGGCTCGAACTCGGTACCTCTCGCTCTCAACGCCAGATGTTATCCAATGCGCTATCGGGCCCCCAATTAGACTCAATTAATAGGTATATAAGTATGTAACGAAAAACAGAAGA
Source organism: Aporrectodea caliginosa (assembly GCA_020284085.1). NCBI lineage: Eukaryota > Metazoa > Annelida > Clitellata > Crassiclitellata > Lumbricidae > Aporrectodea > Aporrectodea caliginosa. Next base: position 691,032 of record JACEVL010000225.1, on the reverse strand, counting down.
AGCTACAATTTAGACATTTACTTTAAGTAAAAGCAGAAGAGCTGTTAGAACTGTATTATATCACATAACGCTGATAATTTCTAAAAATAATTTATGTGGACGTCAAAGGCATTTGCTACAACACGGAATTAACGTCAGAGGCTTAATGTTACAAGGTTGGTCGTAGTCCCTCGGATCTTCCAATTGTCCATAGAAATCCACAGACATGAACAGCTCTATCTAGCGACGTCTGCTTGGCTTAAAGTCTGAAAATTTCAGATATCGTTGTGTGAAATGCATGCAAGCAGAAACTATAATGTTTCGACACCCTTATAACGGTTCAATTTTATGTTATATATATTTTAATAATTAATTGGCGTGACTTCTGTTTTTGTTCCCGGCATCAAGCGATCTAAAGTCAACGATCAACGTAACGGCCTTGTCGTTAAACAACGGAAATTTAATAGAATGTAATTAGCAGCAGAAACTATTCTGTCTATGCGGTAGCTCGTAGACTCAGCCTACCTCATCAAGTTCAACAAACCCACAACCCTGCAGTTGTGGCAATTGATGTCTACCATTGTTCGCAGTCCCCCCACTGACAAGCTCGTAATTTGTAAATATGCTAAAAATAGGAACAGTCGTTTAAAGTCTGCACTAGCCCCAAGAAACACTCATGGGTATGAAGTGTATGCGGCCCAATTTTCTCAGCCTCGGCATATGAGAGCGGGTGGCCGGTCCTATCCCACGCCTTCTGATATTGCCGTTGACAGTGTACGGTCGGTGTACTCATTACAACTGAGTTGGCTAGGGGAGCAAGTGAAGCAGAGCTTGAACCCACGACCTCACCGTTGACAGGACAACGTTTCCAATCCAGACTGAAGTGGCGGAGTTGGTTGGTTGGTTATGTGACCCTGCAACTTATTTAAAAATATATAACTTAAAAATCATTAGTTTTAATGGTGTCTAAACGAATTCACTGTCTAGCGACATCTTGTGCCTGCCAGGACCGTTCACCTCGACCACACATTACATAGTGTAATTGTAACCTGATCTATCCACCGGTTATTCTCAGCATAACGGTTGGTATTTATAGTTTAGATGTAATCTATTTTAAAGGTGTTTAACAATGATTGGTTTATTTCATGCAATAGTCTTCACTGTTTAGCGACATCTCGTGGCTGCCTCGACCTCACATTACATAGTAAAATAATTGTAATCTGATCGTATTTTTAATCGGCACTATTTAATCTACAATGGCGCTGTGATAGCGTCAGATGAATTGGTTAATGAGGTGTTTACCATGCACTATTAATCTTGTCCTTGTTTCTTCCAATAACTATTAAGGTCGCTTATACCGTCGCATCTAACTTCAGCGTCTTCAGCACACGATTATATATAGTTGGGTGAAGGCGTAAAAAAGGGGTTTACGATCAATGTCGACGTTTCCATAGAGCTTAACTGTTATATATTTATATTGTTATCCTCGGCATATGAGGGCGGGTGGCCAGTCCTCTCCCTCGCCGTCTCATCTTCCAACCAACAGTGTAAGGTCATTGCACTCATTATAGCTGCGTTGGCTAAGGGGGAACAGAAATCACGAACCAAATTTTCTGCCCATGCAAGGATTTAAACCCCCGACCTCTCGACTGACAGTCCAGTGCGCTAACCACTTCACTATCGTGTATCTTAGCTTCAGATAATTCTATTATTAATTCACTTCTTATGTTAGTTGCTGTTTAACGACAAAGATTAACGTCGCCCTTCAAGCTTGCAGAAGAAAAAGTAAACTTTACTTTGTCATGACCAAGCATCAATCGTTTTTTATATTTAGACACCTTTAAAAAGTTTAGATCAGACGCTATTTATTTCTCACACGTTGAAAATAGCTACTGAGACCAAGCAAAGTCATAAAATAATGTAAGGGCCGACGATAACGACAAATGCCAAACAAAATCAAGTTAGTAGTCATTACTACTATCAGCAGTGGTTATTAATATTAGTGATTAGTGTGGCCCGATAGCGCATTATCTAACACACTGGCATAGAGAGCGAGAGGTATCGAGTTCGTGTTCCGTAGGGCGGACATGCTTTGTAGGCTACTATTAGCGCCGTGTATTGCAGGCTGTCTGTTCTGTTAGTAGTTAAGATTTAAATTGCATAACATGTAAATGTACAGCGCAATGCGTTTGTCAGGCGCTTAATAAAGAAAAGATTATTATTATTATTATTATTATTATTATTATTATTATTATTATTATTATTATTATTATTATTATTATTATTATTATTATTTTTATTATTATTATTATTATTATTATTATTATTATTATTATTATTATTATTTTTTATTTTTATTATTATTATTATTATTATTATTATTATTATTATTATTATTATTATTATTATTATTATTATTATTACCCGATCCTGAGGGTCTTGTCAACCTTTGCATTTCTCTCAGAACCAGCGCCACCTAGGTGAGAGAAGGTGAGTTCTGATGAGATATGGTTAGAATATGGAAGATAATGGAAGACTATTATTATCCCGCTATCCAAATAAAACGATTTACGTGGCCTATATAAATTTAATTCTGCGACGCTGTGAAGAGAGCTGTAACATGCCAAAAACTAATCTTTGTCGGCGGCAACGGCCTATGTTGTCATAAGCTGCCGTTAAACTGAGGACTCACTCACTCACGCTGACCAGGTGATTACAACATCCAGAAATGAATCTTATATAGGCCATGGAAAATCGTTTTAAAGGTGTTCAAATTTTCATGTTTTACATGGTTTGTTGTCCGGATGTCATCGAACTCCTCCACTGCACGTCTGTGCCTTAGTGCCAGGCAAGGCCAGTCCCAAGTCTGGATTAAGGAGGAGGACGACGCTATTGTTTTTTCTAATCACACAGTGTCGTTAAAGTGAAACTACCATTACTAATAAGAAGGTCAAGGCGATCAAAGTGAGCGAAGCGGACGGTGTGAGGTGGCGGAGATAGGCCGGCGAACGAGGCAACAGAGGTATTTGGCATTATTAATAAAGGATGAAACCAAATTAAATTAAGAATCTCAAACAAGATGTCGCTTACTTAGCGATATGCCGTACTACAGAATTTGTTAACAATGATTTTGTCCATACTACTACTAACACAGAAACATCTGACAAAATTAATACGCATGCAAACCAAAGATATCAAGAAACCGAACTGATATACAATAACGGTTTTTAAAGACGTCAACGGTTATAGCAACCATAAGGTGTCGTCAAACATTTCTGTGATAGTGCTAGTCCAAAGCCTGGATACAGGAGGGAGACGCTGATCGTCTTCGTCATTACACATTATCGTTAAACAGCGAATAACCAACAAGGCAAGATATTCATCCAAGCGCTCATTTTCGACACCTTTATTACGCTGGATCATTTATTATATATAAATGAAGATCACCAGCTTACATTATAATAATAATAATAATAATAATAATAATAATAATAATAATCTTTTCTTTATTGAAGCGCCTGACAAACGCACTGCGCTGTACAGTTACATGTTATGCAATTTAAATCTTAACTACTAACAGAACAGACAGCTTGCAGTACAATATAATGCGTCGTAGATATCCCATAAACCAAAGAAACGTGATTTGTGCACATTGCACAAATGAACATCATTGTTAAGAAGTACAGAGGCCCATGGTCTTCTATGGAGATGTGGGTGAATTGTGCTTAGAGGGATGGGGGAAATAAGGGGGCGTGACACTGAAATAAAAACTATTGATATACGCTGATATATTACTAGCCACTTATGCACACATATGCCACATTCTCTTCATGTCCCGCTGTAACTTTATAAATGTCTATGGGCTCTCTGTATGCCAAATGACATTCATATACATGGGCTACATGCATTCGCTCAAGAGAAAAACTTGTTTAGCTACGGTACCTGTAATTATCGCTTATTCAATAACCGGGATATGTTTAAACTTAACAGGCTTCCATAATTATTATTAATAATATTATAGATTATTATAAATTATATTGTTGTTAGTATAAATGTTGTTGGGGGAAAAGTTGGAGGAGGAGCATCAGCTGTAGAGGCTTGGTAGTAAGCATGTCAAGAAAGTCATTAGCGGAGAACGCGGGGGTCTCCAAGGGACGAGACGGTGGACCACAGGCGCTTTGGATTCTTGGCGTTACGAGAGACCAACTGTTCCCAGTAGGCAGCCTCCTTGTGGTGGTAGAGATGATGAAGAGCGCGTAGCTGGTTAATCCAAAACCATGACCAGTGCAGACAATGAATTCATTTTTTTTTATCCACAGTTTAACGTCATCATATGACATCAAAGGCCGTTGACGACAATTCAATATTATGTACAGTACAATTGAAACAAAATTGATAGAGTTAAAGGCATCTAAACAGTACTTTATAATGTCACTAATATTAATTGTTTAGCAGCATAATATTATAGTCAGTTAAGATACTAATGTCAATGTTACTTGTATAAGATAACATACTGTAGGTTGGTCTTTCAGACAAATTATAGGCCTACACTGTTTTGCAGCAATTATCACACAAATCTTTTTTAATGTACAATGAAAAGATTCCTGATAAACAGCAATAATGTACATAAGATTCCAAATCCAGCTATTCAATTATATAACAGCATTGGTTTCAAGTTTACAAAACCTGTAACTATGAAGTTTACAAAACCTGAAATTATTATATGAAATTTATATTTTAATTTTAATTTTCAAACATTTCTTTTTTTTATTCAATGCAACCAGACATCATAAATAAAATACATGCATACGCATACATTGAAAACGACAGTTTTTTATCATATGTTATAGATATGAATAGAAAAGATTATTGTAATTTGACCTGAGAGTCTTAATCTTTCACTTTCAATTTTTAATTTCAGTATACCTTAATGGTTATTAAAATTTATTATATATGTTATTTCGACATGAAATTTTTAGTTTAGATATAAATGTTTACATAGGTAATTAATCATTACAAACAAGCAATGTTAGCACGATATATACAAATGGCTTCAAAATAACAAACCCACAACGCATTCACATATCACACCCTAACAACAAAAAATGTCTACACAAGGGCAAAACTAACCATCAACGTCCACTGACATTATAAACACTACACAATAAATTCATTTATTTATTTATCCAATGTTTAATGACATCTTTTAGCAACAAAGGCCGTTGACGTCTTTAAAGTTTTTGATGCATTTCAGTTCATTTTCGTGTAGTGTTCATCAGAGGCTCTCCGTCTTATATAAGCTAACTCGATTTTTTAATAAAGGTGTGTAAAATCTCCAGAAATTACCGCGTTTAAATTATCTTTAGGCTACAGCAGGCAGTGTTATTTTCATTCATTCATTGAAAAATTTATATAGCGCCCCTTTAAGGTATTTAGAAGCGCTACGTGTTGATCATTTGTTTTCAAAATGACATTGTTCATAAAATGTTTAAAAATGGGGGCCCGATAGCGCATTGGATAACATTTGGCGTAGAGAGCGAGAGGTACCGAGTTCGAGTCCCGTAGGGCGGATATGCTTTGTAGGCTGCTATTAGCGCCGTGTATAATTGCAGGCTGTCTGTTCTGTTAGTAGTTAAGATTTATGTCGTCTGTCATTTGTGTTCTTGTGAATTGTTTCAATTGCATAACTGTACACTGTGGCCGGTTGCGGTTTGTCAACCGGATTGTTTGAATAAACGAAAATATTATTATTGTTATTCAAGGATATGTGTCATAACCACTGGCAATTAAGTTATTAATCGTAGCTTTTAATATTTGCTCTTCTGTAGGTATTTAAAAAAATCTAGAGCGTTGATACACAATTAACAATTAATAATTAATAATGGCAGGTAACATAATTCTTTATTTTTTGTGTGGGACTACATTTACTTCTCTGTCAGATGATTATTAGATATGATATATAATTAAAAGTTAATTATACTACCAGAAGAAATAAGGATACGTGTACGCTAAAATTCAAGGAGAAATTCATACCGCAGATCGACATGAAAGGCCGTTAGCAACAATTTAAAAGTATTTATATTAAATTATTGTATTGTATTTGAACACTTGTTATAGCGCCCCTACCAGATTGCCCATTCAGAGGCGCTCCCGACTACTGCGCGGACGCTGAATCGGAGTTTCACGCCGAAGCGCATGAGCAATTGCGAGTGAAGGACTTGCCCAGGGTCCCTACGCGGCGGCTTTGAGGTGAATTCGTACCCGCAACCCTCCAGCTGCAAGGCACCGAACATACCCCTATACCACCGCGCCCCAGTTGTATTGTGTTGTATTGTAATGTACTCCACGTTTATATTGCGACCGAGCCACCCGCATTAAAGATCTGAGAAATTAATCTCTGATAAACCGACCGACCCGGAATCGAACCCGGGCCGCCGACGTGGCGAGCGGGCTACCAACCCACTCGGCCAATCAGGATCTTAAATTATGGTTAGTTTCTGCTAACGGCACTAGCTGTGTCATTACAAAGATGACTAGCGTCGCCCTCCTCTTTTATCCACGCTTGAGACTGTCACATGCAGAGTATTTAAAATTTTAATACTACCTGTTAGTGTTGTTTTAGTTTTGCCTTGAGTTTTAGTTTTAGTTATTATTAGTTTTACATGCTAGGTGTTTTAGTTATTATTAGTTTTAGTTATTTCGCCAAGTTTTAGTTTTAGTTATAGTTTTAGTTAATAGAAACTGACACGTCCTCGTTTTAGTTTTAGTTTCTTCAGTTTTAGTTTTAGTTTTAGTTTAAGTTATTTGCTCACTGATAGTTAGCCGGAAACAATGTATATCAAATTACTGCCAATAGGCAATAGCAACCATTATTCTGACAGTATGACAACATGCCATGTATCATACATGATATAATGTCCCTTTAATGATTAGTGTGGTAAAAATTTCTTGTTGAGCTTTATGTGATTCCCCGATTTTCGCCCGTATGTACAAAAACATTGAATATTCAAGGACGCTAGGTTATCGTTGTGTGTTTTCATTGGGTTTTCGTTAGATGTTTTAGTTATTATTAGTTTTGACTGTTTTAGTTTCAGTTATCATTTTTGGCCGGCTCCGCGAGTTTTAGTTATTATTAGTTTTAGTTATTTCACCAAGTTTTAGTTTTAGTTTTAGTTTTAGTTAACTATAACCTTGAGTTTTCGTTAACGAAGGTTTTCGTTTTAGTTTTAGTTAACGAAAACAACACTACTACCTGTATACTTAACATACATGGAATTTAATGTAAAAGTGTCGTAAATCATCATAAACTTCTCTGGAACGACCTACCTCCTGAATTCCGCACTTTTCGGTTTCTCCACCATTATCACCAATCACCCACAATCACCTCTCTGATCCTCTGGAAACCGATCTCGGACCTCCCTCGGACTGCTCTTTGGGACAACCCCTCTGACTAGACGCAGCGCTCGTGAATAAGCTGGTGCCCTGCTTTTGGCTTTCGAGTGGCGCTTTAGAAGTTTGGAGATCACTAAACTCAGCTCAATAAATTTCGTTAATATTTTATGTATTTCATTATGATAATAATGACCGCTTATGTTAAGACGTCGACTATGAGAGGACATGCACAATTCAACTGTACTAAGTTCATGCGGTTGGAACACTTATAATAAACGGAATTTCATGTAAAAAAGGTGTCGCAAAAATCGATAATCATATATTGCTTTTTTATATTGGTATTTCGTTGTCCAACTGCACCCTTTGGCGGCGAAGATCGATAAGAATTTATTCTAATCTAATTTAACCCGTATAGAGATGCGGATTCGATGGGGGTAGGTGTGACCTCATCATGCCTTTTCAACAGCTTGGCAGATATCGTTATGACGATGGGAGCTACAAATCACGTTAAAAGATAAATCTAATGACTTTCAAAGCGCTGTTTTCGCAATGCACTGGGTATCAATTAACTCTCTTCCGGTTAAAGTCTGTTCTGGCCTCTAGACCTCGACTAAAAACTTACCATTTTAAAGACTCAAATCCCCGTAGACTGTTTCCCTGTCTTCTCGGAAAGTCCAGGCAATCTAGCTCAAATATACCTTCAACCTGGGCAAAATTGCTTCAGAAGCTTTTTAAACGGTTTCCTGCTAAGTTTCCATTGCTGTTTCCCTGTCTTATTGAATTCCCATCTTCTCTTTCGATTGGACTCATCTGGAACATGACTTGCAAAACATTTCACATAGCAACGACTATCAGCTGATGACTTGAGCATCATGACATTGGTGCTATAGAAGTTATTATATTTGATTTGATTCGACCTTTTTGTAGGTTGGTTGGTTAGTAGCTGTTTAACGACGCTGTCTCATAAGAAAAATGATAAGCGTCGCCCTCCTTCTTTACCCATGCTTAGGACTGGCAGGAAGTTAAAGTTAATTACTACATTTATAATGACCGAGCGTTGTTGAACAGCAACTACCAAACGCAGCAAGCGACTGTTGATACCGATTTTACTTGCTAATTTTGGACACCTTTTAAAAGAGATTACCTACACAATAAGAACTCAAAGAAATTGACAAATGTATCTGAAAACCTCTGTTTCTGTTTAATGTGCCCTTATAGTGAACGAAATCAATTGTAAAAGGTGTCAAACATAACAAAATAAAATTGCTATCATTAGTTCGTATACGTAGTTTTCATTTAACGACTCTGGATTAGCATCGTCCTCCTACTTTATTCAGGATTGGGACTGGCACCATCAAAGTATGATATTGGTTTTGTAATGAAGTATTCAAGCCCTGCGAAGAAGGCGTCGAAAGTGAATGGTCAATGAATTTATTGATCGATACACAGAAAATGGAGGGAGCGATAGAGGAATGGAGGATGGATGGATGGTCAGTTGAATTACTGAATGGAAGCACAAGTATTTGGATGGGTGGATGGATTAAAGGATGGACGTATGATTGGATATCATAATTAAGAAGCTGGATATCTCCAACGGAGTTTTTCCATGCGCAGTGGACTCACCTTCGAAGGTCTTTCCCATTGAAGAAATACCCTGAAAGTGTGTTCCAGCGTCTGTCTTGTGTTCATGGAAGTGCCGCATGGAACCGGTTACAACGTTAAAGCCGCGGAGAACAAGTGTCAGCTCTATGACTACATTCATGATTGGATTTCTATTATTACGTATTTTTAAGCGCAACTATTTAATTACGAAGATTCTACAATGGCGTTGTGATATCGTCAGATGAATTGGTTAATGAGGTGTTTACCATCAACCATTAGTCATGGCCTCCTTTCTTCCAATATTATAGCAGCTACCGCTGTGCATCTAATTTCAACATTTTAAGCAAAACTTTATATATACTCACGTGAAGGCGTAAAAAAGGTGTTTAAAATCAACTCATGCCTCGTTTGTTATACCAATCAATCGATGACCTCTACTGACCTGAGTGATGGCGGACATGACTGGTGCCATGTCATTCCATAAAGCCTCGTCAAAAGCACACGATTCAGAGGACCATTACACAAGAATTTTGTCAATGGTTTCGTTTCTCAGAGAACTAGCGCCATCTAGGTAAGAGAAAGTAAGGTCAGGTGAGATAAGGGAAGAATATGGAAGGTCATTATGCAATGCCAGGTAAAATTCGTTAATGCCAGACCAAGACCAGGTGCAATTACATGTGACAACTAAAATGATAATAATAATAATTATTAATTATAATTATAATTATAATTGTAAAGTGTAATTATAATAAAAATTATAATTAGAGTTACAATGAAGACTAGCCATGCCAGAAAAATACTATCTATACTTTTTTGAAATGCTGAGACGTTACAAGTAGTCCACATACTTCAAGTTAAGAATTTTATAATAATGATGATGATCATACTAAAAATAATCATTATTAGCGATGAGCCGACTGTCATTTTTTGCAGATTTCCGAATCCGAATAGTACCCGAGTATTTATCCTGCTTTTTTCGGCCGAATCGGGATTCCATCCGATTAATGAACAATATTACTTTTCATTACAAAAGTATAATAAATTTGTAATTAAAGATAAACCAAATATGAAAATTACATTTAGAACAGCGTTGCTGAAGAAAGAAGCTTGTTTCGCCATGATGCGTCAAGTGATTCGAGTCACAATTTCATCATTTTACACGGACTTTCAATAATAAAGATTAAAGATTACCCATCCATCAATTCATTCACCTCTCCATAGATTCGGTTATCATTTATTATTTAGCGAATTAGCTAGGTTCAAACGGGCGCCATATAAATGAGTTGTGGATCCAATGCACTCTTGGTCTGTCTTGGTCTCGGCATACGACGTAGACCGTTGCCTTCTCGCTCTTTCGTCGCTCACGTTAACTCTGCCAGACTGCTTGGACCAGAGACGAACAGTATGCAAATGAAGGAAATATGCAAATCATCAGTGGAAAATGTCACGTGACGATACACAAATCTGTATAACATGGCTCTGAAGAGAAGAAACTAACCAATGCGTATCTTTTTTTAATATATAACAAGTTGTCAAGCTAATTAAAGGTGTCGAAACTGCTCGTCCGTTCGTGCGCTGGTTTCCATTGTTTACTCTATTGGTTAAAGACGGTAAGTCATACCAAAGATGGTTAACGTCGCCCTCCACTTTTTTCCAGGTTTGGGACTGGCACTACCAGAGTGACGGCTGTTTCAGAGTTAATTAACGGTGAAATCATTTTTGAACTGTTCCGTCGTTGTTTTACATGCGTCGTTTATTGAGACATGATATTTTCAAGCGATTAAAAATGTTTACGTCGTCTTGAACATAAAGACTTCTAAACTGCGTTTAAAAGTGTTTAATATCTAATATAGAATCAGTACCACATTACACACCTCTAAAAAGGAAACCAATTACTTTATATTATATTGATGACCACATTTAAGATTACATCAATGATAAGTTTAATGACAACTCTATTTCGTTAACAGCATTTTATGTCATTCGATGACGTTAAACCTAGGAGTAATCGGCGGCCGAAATCGGTCGCGGCGCGACCGATTTCTGCCGCCGCGGTGGCGAAGCCACAGCATGACGGCTCTTAGCGGGCGCAGACGACGCGCCCGTGTGCCGAAGCGATAAAAAAAGTGGGGCGCGGTGGTGTAGGGGTATGTTCGGTGCCTTGCAGCCGGAGGGTTGCGGGTTCGAATCCACCTCAAGCCGCCGCGTAGGGACCCTGGGCAAGTCCTTCACTCGCAATTGCTCATGCGCTTCGGCGTGAAACTCCGATTCAGTGTCCGCGCTGTAGTTGGGAGCGCCTCTGAGTAGAAATCTTGAAGGGGCGCTATATAAATATCTGAAATGAATGAATGAGTAATAATAATCTCAACTTTATCTTATTTGTTAAATTATGCACGAATTTTGAATGAAAGGTATTAATTAAAGGGAAGTAGTTGAACTTTATGAAATGAATGGTCAATGCTATGTTATGATACATGGACCATGAAGGAGGGAGTAGGATATAAGAAGATTGGAGGCCTTCGAGATGTGGATATGGAAAGGATAGAAAGAGTTAGCTGGATGGAACGCAGGACAAATGAAGAGATACTACAAACGGTAGATGAAAAACGATCCCACATAGGAACACTCAGAAAACGCCAGATAAAAATGAACGAAGGGAGATTCACTCATAAGCACTATATAAATGAGGGAGGAATAGACGGAAAAGCCAAGAGGAAGACCAAGAGTAGTGGTAAAGGACTGGGTGTTAAAGGACGTCTACGGTAAGCTAAAGGAGAGCCATGGACAACGAGAAGAATGGCGACATAGGAAGAAAGAACCTGCCTTGGAATACAGAGAGACGAAAGAAGAAGTGGGTTTTAAATTTATCCAGTGTTAGCGACATCAATTTGCTATTGTCGTAACCAGTTGCGATAGATTAAGTTGTATTTAAAGTGATCGTCCATATATAAAGGATGTTGTCTACATTTTAGAGGTGTGTAATGGGTATTGAATTTAGCGACATCTTGCGGTTGCTAGGCGTCGTCGTTGTTACCTCTGTCATAGAGATTTCTATGACGTAAACACAGACAATGACAGTGTTATTTGCTAACATGCAAATTAAGATAATGTGACTAATTAATGCATCACGCGATTGTTACTATTTGACTCCATACTTCCATCTTAGGTTGTATTTCTGAAGTTCTGCTAAATTCTGATTTTCGATGGGCCTCATACGATTCTAGAGGCGCTATATAAATGGCTAGCAATCGACTTAGTCACCTGGACTTTGTAGATTGTGTCTGCTTGAGTCCGTGAATGCGTAGTGAGTTTTCCTGTCCATATACATTTTGCTTGAAATCCTGGCGACCACGATGCGTACTTCTATCCAGCTTATCAACCGAAGACTCTGACCGTTCACTCCACGTAACCTGTATATAGGTCTATTATACAGGTAAGATAAACGACTTAACTAAGCTTACTGTAAAGGTAAGACTTAATAGTCACACTTTTATAGGTAAAACCATGAAATAATTTCAATGTAAACTCATCGTGTTACCTTAATGTTTGGATGCCTGGCTCAACATTATCACCAGACGATGTACATGTAAGTTTAGTAGTGATTTACTAGATGTTGAACGGATTATGGTGAATTTTGCACTGGCGCTATAGAAATTACAAAGCAAAAATATTATTTTTTAATTATGCATTTAAACACTATTATTATTATTATTATTATTATTATTATTATTATTATTATTATTATTATTATTATTATTATTATTATTATTATTATTATTATTATTATTATTATTATTATTATTATTATTATTATTATTATTATTATTATTATTATTATTATCCATTATTATAGTAATGATGATGATGATGATGATGATGATGATGATGATGATGATGATGATGATGATGATGATGATGATGATGATGATGATGATGATGATGATGATGATGATGATGATGATGATAATGATGATGATGATTGGAATGCGGATGGAAGGAAGAGGAGGAAGAAAAGATTATGAAGAGTAGGTTGGTATGATCGTCATGATGAAGAGTATGGTTCCCGGTCGTGGAAGTGTGGCTGGATGAATTTCTCGCATCTGTACTGTTGGCTCGGTCGCATTATAAACGTGGAGTACAATACAACACAATACAACACATCACAATACAACTGGGGCGCGTGGTGTAGGTATGTTCGGTGCCTTGCAGCTGGAGGGTTGCGGGTTCGAATCCACCTCAAAAGCCGCCGCGTAGGGACCCTGGGCAAGTCCTTCACTCGCAATTGCTCATGCGCTTCGGCGTGAAACTCCGATTCAGTGTCCGCGCAGTAGTCGGGAGCGCCTCTGAATGGGAAATCTGGTAGAGGCGCTATAACAAGTGTTCAAATACAATACAATACAATACAACAATAAGGGTATATAATCGTCCTATCCAATGCTTCATTGGAACACCTTTCAAACGGTATTGAACGAAGCTATATATATAATGGCTACAATACTAGGCAATAACTTTCCGCCGAAAGCGCAGAAAATAGTCGCTAATAACGATAGCAATAACAATAACAATGACAATTATGTATATGAAAAATTAGAAATAATAATAATAATAATAATGATGTGACGTATGTAGTAACGTGGCGCCACCTTGTATTTGGTGATTGTTACTGTTGCGTCTTTTGGTGGTAGCCAGTGGACCATAACAGACACGTGGCCTTCAAGGAAAGTGACGTCACTCTGCGTCAGGTCAGACGGAGGGTCTGGGATTGGCCTTGCTGAAAAGGAGAAAGAGAGAAGAGAATTTATATTATTTGGATTCGTTTGCATTCATTCATTCACTTAATCATTCATTCCTTCAGTCTATCAACAGCTATCATCATCACAACCATGATGGCACTACCATAATCATTATTGATTCTCATTATTATTATTATCCTCATCAATGCAGTAGCTATAAAATTTCACTCCAGAAAAGCGCTCGACTTAGACACCTTTAAAACGGTGTCAATTGAAGCTATATAAACATGGTACACGAAAGGTAAGTAATGACCGATGGAATACGTAAGATCAGAGAAACTCTGCGTTTAATATAAGACACCTTTAAATCTGAGAAACTTTACTCTATATTTAAGGGTGCAACGTGAAACCTATTTGTATTTTCTCACTCCAGTCATTATCAACACCAAAACGAAACTATATTTACATGTAACTGAAGCATAACAGGTTCAACAAATGCTATATAAGAATGGCCGATTAATTCTGGTAAGCTTAGTAGGTGTATGATTGTATACGATTAGTTAGTTGCATAGGTGTGCCTTAATATACGATTGGTTAGAGCGGTCTTATTGCAACGTAAAGTACGGATTCGATCCTGCTCCACTGAGACGGTTACTGTGTAGGGATCTTGAGCAAGTCAGTCACTCACAATTGCTCAGCGCCATCGACACAAATTATTTTGATAAGTTCTCACTGTTCGTATGGTATAACAACGACTACCATGTCTAAAGAACGACAGACACCGGAGAAGCTACGGGCAGTTTGATATAGCGTGAGAGTAGTGCGTTAAAAAGGTGTTTAGCATTAACAATTACTCTTCACTTTGTTGGTTAATATCGTTAAGGTTTATTTATATCTCATAGGTTCCTATAGTAATTTCAAGACCATTTATACATCGCCGTTCACTTATGGCTATCAAATACACTGCTTAGTGACACAGGCACTTATGCACAAATAACTCTCGCCCAAGGGTGTCGAGCCCCCAACCAAGTGTGTTAACGATTGATGGTTTGTCATTGGGTATTGGCGCTTCATAAATGCATAAGAATATGACTAATAATTCAGAGACCGTTTTGTGCGATGATCTTGATTTAGTGCAACTCGAAAATCCATTTGGGGGACAAAGTCAAAAGCACTCTACTTATACACCTTTAAAACGTAATCGACCGAAGCAATATAGATATGAAACACGATACGATAACAGATGCTGAATACCGGCGTGAGTCACGGGATACGATTGTAACGCAGAGATTACGGGTTAGATCTCCTATCTTACTGTGTATGAAGTTTGACCAAGTTCTTCACTCACAATTCTTCAGAGTCATCGATTGATTCTTTGTCATTTTATACTGTCACTTAATTAATGCATCGCAATAATCTGGCTCTACTCTACAATGCTGAAGAAGAATCAGTTTGTATAAGATGCGTAGAAACTGTTTCCACTCACCTTTGACGCTAACCGGCATTTAATCTTCTGCGAAACTGTTTGGTGCCAAGCGATGCTCAAACAGGTGGCCAGTGTCTCTGCCTCTTTTCTCAGCATCCGATGCTAAGCTTCAGTATTATCCACAGCGATGCTGTTCGATCGTTGAGGGCGACAATCTTAGTTGCATTCAGTCTCAACCAACGTTGGCTTTACTCAGTACAACTGTTGTGGGTGCAGAGAATTTAAGAACTTGAACTACGGGTTACTTCTGAACATGTACTGCGTTACGTTAGCGCAACGTTGGGAACTGTTCAAAATAATCACACCTCTTTTAAGGATAGTAATCGTCCTATAAGTAAGAGCAGACGAGTAGTCAGGTATAATCGATTAAACCTTGGCGTGTAAATAGTCAAGACACATTAGAAGTGGTGCAAGCCGATGCTACAGTAAGGATCACAGATGGTAACCGATTGGTTTTCAATTCCGTCACTAATCGTACTCTATCAGTGCCAGTTCCAAGTCTGGATAATAGAGGAGGGCGACGCTAATGGTCTTTGTTATCGCACAGTGTCAATAAACTGAAACTAATACTAGCCGATTGGTTGCTTTTAAAAATGTTTATATTATGCCATAGAACGCTGAAGGATAATTTCTCTCGACGACATACGTTGTCGATAGACTCTCGATCCATCCATCCAGAACCGATTGGTTAGAGTGCTGTCCATTTGAATAAAAATAATGGAAAAGAATAAAGCGGAGTAGAATAAATTAGCTTGGAATAGAATAGAATATAAATAGAAGTAAAATATGGTAGAATATAAAACACCTCTTTTAAGTGTACAATTTGCTCTATAAGTAAAAACAAAAGAGTGGTTTTATAATCGGTACTGTATGATGAGTTTCCCTATGCTATAGAAACGGTGAGAACTTTCGATGTTGTAATAAGATGTCGTTTAACTCTCGATCTATCTATTGGTTAGAAGTGCTCTAATTCGACACCTTAATTGAATAAGACATTTATATACCACAATTAAATCGGAAACATCAAAACTGTTACTACGACAACGTTTACAAAGACTCCCAATTAGATATAAAATGCTTTCGGACGTTTCTGCGCTGCTCTAATCTAATGACGTTATCTTTGTGTTTCAAATTAAATCATCAGTTGTTATAATCACCCTCCATAAGAGTAAATGCTTTTGCGCGTTGCCGTAAAATATAGCGTGGAGTACATCAGATTTAAAGGTGTTTAAGTGAACTTTACAGTGAATATAGTGCTGAGAAATAATTATGAATCTGGAAATAAAAATCTGATGATATTTGCCTATGAGTGGCGCCACATAAATTCCCTTAATAAATTAATTATAAATAAATTAGAGGAACACTGTATTTAGTATACAGTTTCAGCTACACACCTTTAAATCGGTGACAATTCGCGCTATATTCAGAGGGAAGCGCAAAAAAATTGTATTTCCTGCCGCTAGGGCATCTTCGAAAACTGGGTTTATTAAGCTGAAGCATGAGAAGTGCAATAGGAATTGTGGTAATTCGTTAAAATTGTCTTATAGCAGGTTGCAGTCTTACCCACAGATGTCGCCTCGCTTCAATTTTAACGGCTCATATTAAATAGGGCGTTTTAATTACCCACAGGCAATGTCTTACTCTGCAAATCTAAAAATTCGTCGACTCTCCTTCATAGTTGTAACTAACGGTTAGCATCTTTTACGTAAACAAGGCGCGATAACTTTCTCCCCAGAGACGGTTACTTGAATAAGTCCTTCACTCACAATTGCTCAGCACCATTGTGCGGATTTGCTTTGTAGGCTGCTATTAGCGCCGTGTATTGCAGGCTGTCTGTTCTGTTAGTAGTTAAGATTTATGTATTCTGTCATTTGCGTTCTTGTGAATTGTTTCAATTGCATAACTGTAAAACTGTACCGGTTGCGGCAGTCTAACTTATAACGGTAAAGAGCCCCTTAAAAAGAGGTGTCTAAAAATATCAGTTGACAGTAAGCAAGTTATCCACTGGACTATTGCGCAACCACATGCAGATACGATCCTGAACTTCCAAAATGCAGCATAGTGCAACTCCACCACTGCCTCTACTCTGGTAGTGCCAATCCAAAGCCTGGACAAAGGAGGAGGGAGTCAACAGCCCTGGCATTCAACAAGATATTTTTAAACACTGGAATCTACAACAGTATAGTGGAAATTAATAGCTGATCTGAGAGATGTGACTTAATGTACGATGAGAATTTATACAAAGGAACAGAAAGTATGCATAATGAAGATCGTGCAGAAAGGACGGCCTGCCATTGATCAACTGTTATAGAGGTGTCTAATTAATTGCTTTGTAATGTATTCATGCCTCGTAATGTAATTAAGCATTTACTCACGGCCCCAAAACAACAGCCTATAATTGAAGAAGATGGTTTATAACGTCCGTGTCTCTTGCTGTCCCCTCACGTCAAGACAATGTTGGGACTGGCACTATCACAGAGAGTTTCAAGCTGTGGATTAATATTATTATTACCATTTTATTGCTTTTATTATTAATTCAGGTCTAAACTTCTGAACATTTGAGATGAACTAATTGCGCGGCAGTTTAACTTATAACGGTATAGAGCCCCTTAAAAGTGGTGTCAGTTCAGACACCTCTTTTAAGGGGCAGGAATTTCAGCAGCAGTAACACTGACAACAGTGTTTATTTTCGGGTGCCAATGGATTTGACTGTCTAATTGTTTTTCGTTCTGTCCGTTGTTTTGATATTCAGAACAAAACTGTTTCCGTTGATTACGATATATCTTTTCGTTTCTGCTACTTATCATTTCAACAATTAATCGCCGATCGGCTCACACCATTATATATTACGGATTGTAACCGTTTGTAATTGTAATTGTAATTGTAATTACGACGATTTATATCGCGTTGTTGGTAGCAAGCTACTTCTAGAACGCTTAACAAAACTGTCAACTGTCAGCGCAAATGTTAGTGCTCGTGGTTACGTAATAGATGCATTTTTAACTGTTTTTTAAAAGTCGGTAAACTTTTGGTCTCCTGGATGGGTGCAGGAAGACTGTTCCAGGCACGTGGACCAGCGACCCGAAAGGCTCGATCACCCGCTTTGGTCTTAGTGGCTGGCACAAAAACATCAGCGGACTTTGATGATCGCAGCCGCGACCTATTGACATCGTCCGAAAGGGGCCTGATCTTGTCTGCCAGGTAGCCTGGTGCGCAGTTGTTCATACATTTATGAACCAGGATGCAGAGTTTGAACTTGATGCCTACTTTCAGCCACTGAACCTCGTCTTGTATCGCGGTTGAAATGTGGTCGAACTTTTTAATACCAGACGGGCAGCACGTTTAACAGGTGTCGAAGGATGATTAGTTACGACACTCTTTAAATACAAAGATGGAGAAAGGAGGAGGGCAACGCTATCATCTCTCTTATGACACAGTGTCGACAAACAGCAACAAACTCAACTTAGAGCTGTATTATGCCATACGAACTGTGGGGACTGTTCAGAAATAATTTATGTCGACGTCAATGGCCTTTGTTTCCATAAGGTATCATTAAACTTTAGATCCATCCATCCAGCCTTATGTTAATTGTAAATTAGACTCCATTTATAGGTATATAAGTATGTAATGTCCGGCAGCATACAATTTGCCCATTTACTTTAAGTAAAAGCAGAAGAGCTGTTAGAACTGTATTATATTATCACATAACGCTGATAATTTCTAAAAATAATTTCTGTTGACGTCAACGGCATTTCCTACAACATGGAATTAACATACGAGGCTTAATATTACAAGATTGGTCGCAGTCCCTCGGATCTTCCAATTGTTCATAGAAATCCACAGAAATAAAGAACTCCATCTGGGGGCCGATAGCGCATTGGATAACATCTGGCGTAGAGAACGAGAGGTACCGAGTTCGAGTTCCGTAGGGCGGATATGCTTTGTAGGCTGCTATTAGCGCCGTGTATTGCAGACTGTCAGTTCTGTTAGTAGTTAAGATTGTTTCAATTGCATAACATGTAAATGTACAGCGCAGTGCGTTTTTAAAATAATCTTCAATAAAGGAAAGATGATTATTATTCTTATTGGCTTAACGTCTAAATACTTCAGATACTGTTGTGTGAACATGCAAACAGAAACTATTATGTGGTCAGCGTATTAGCCTATTACAATTAATGTTTGGAAGCAGCAAATACTGATACTAAGTCAATGTTTACTTACATTGACTAAGAGCGGAAGATCGTCCATGGCATGAATGTCAGTATTTGGACACCTCTTTTATATTATTACGTTTTAGTATTTAAACGAATTTCAACACCTCATTTAGCTTACTGCATTTTGCAATAAATACCATATCACTGGCGTTTCGTTAATCGGCTTTTGGGTAGATATTAATATGTTGGTTAGAGTTCGTCGATGTTAACGATTAAAGCGTTAGACTGTTGAAATCCCCGCTAAGGGCATACATTAATTTCGCTTTTTCTAGTCCACCTGCCACCACTAACCAACTCAGCTGTTATGAGTAGGCCTATACACCGACCGTACACTGTCAGTGGCAATATCAGACGGCGAGGGAAAGGACTGGCCACCCGCCCTCATTTGCCGAGGCTGATAAATATGAGGTCGCATACACTTCATACACTTTCTCGGAATTAGTTCAAACTCTAAGCGACTGTTCCATTCCTATTCTTAACATATTTATAAATAACGTGCGAACAGTGGTAGACATCAATTGTTAGTCCAAGGGATTTTGACGCAATCGTGTCCACTGCTAATGAAATATATCTAACGACATCAACGCCGTTGACATCGACTTTATATTACCAGATTATGCAAAAAAATTAACAGCAATTTTAAATTAAGACATATATAACTTATTCTAGAACCGTTATACAGGTGTCTGAACATGCCTCAACATTTCACGTAGCATATTATTCACCTAACAGTTCTAACTGCTCACAGCACCGTTGTACATTTCACTGTATTATAAAGCTAAACGGCTGACTTTTATAGCTTAGCTTAAATCTATTTTAAGGGTGTTTAAATGAATCTGTGTAGTTTATGCAATAGTCTTCGCTGCCCTCTTGTGGTTGCCAGGGCTCTTGACGTCTTCCATCGCTTACCATGAATACAAGGTGTACATGACAATAGTTTTAATTATTCACTATAATTATTTGTCTGTTTTGCTGAACGTCTGAAAAACTTAAAGCCATTGCTGTGAAATGTGTGAAAGCAGAACCCATATTGTGTCAGGGTATTACAATGTATTACAATTAATGTATGGAAGCAGCACACACCAATACGAGGGTCACTGTTTTACAACAGTGTCTAGAAGTAGCAGAACGTCTGATGCTAGAGATAGGTGAATGGTAACACACTGGTGTGAAGAACAGAACATCGTTTAGGAAGCGAGATCCATACTTGCTACCTCATAAGGTTGACTCCGTCTGGCGTTGTTAAAATGAGCAGTAGGACAGATGGGTGCCTTACAGGGCTGCCATATAGTTAAATTCGACTCCTGTTACACTTGTTGTTGTCTGCTAATATTATGTCATGTTATCTAACTGTTTACCTATCAGTTTGAATTAATAAATGAATTAATATTGTTATTATTTATTATTTTTATTACATCAACACCTCTTTTAAATAGTTCCGTTTCGGCCTTTGGAAAAATTTCAACACCTTCTTTAGCATTTTCTATCGCGCTATAAATATCCGATCACTAGCACTTATTATTTGTTATACTGATCTATGTCTTCTGTCTTACTGGATAGTGTTCGTCGATGTCAACGGTTAAAGCGTTGGACTCTTAATTGCAAGGCCGTGGGTTGAAATCCCTGCCATGGCAGAAGTTCGTTTTGAGTTTCTGCCACACCTGCACCCCATAGCAAACTCAGCTGTAATGAGTACAATGACCGTATACAGTCGGTGGTAAGATCAGACGGCGTGGGAGAGGACTGACCACTAGCTCTCATCTGCCGAGGCTAAGAAACTGAGTTCGCATACACTTCATACTCATTGGTGTTTCTCGAGGTGAAAGAACTGCTCTTTCTTCTTAACATATTTACAAATTACGAACTAGCCAGTGGGATCCCTCGCGAACATTGGTAGATATATATATATATATATATATATATATATATTGCTGGTCTCAGAGCTTTAGAGACAATAGTACCTGCTGTTAATTGCATTGTATTAACGTTTCCATTGTTTAATTGCGTGGTGTGGCTGCCAAGGCCATTGACGACGCTAACTTATACGACTTAACGATGTGAACAAAGGTAATTTGATTTTTTTGATTTTTATTTCACCACAGTTTAACGTCGTCTTATGACATCAAAGGCCGTTGACGACAATGGGTAGGTAATTTGATGGATGGATGGATCCACAGTTTAACGGCAGCTTATGACAACATAGGCCGTTTCCGCCGACAAAGATTAGTTTTTGGCATATTACACCTCTTAGGTCTTGGATAATTTGATCGCGATGTAATTTGATCGCGATTATTAAGACATATATAACTTACATTTGATCCGTTATAAAGGTGTCTAACCAGATTTTTATATTTCACTGCTCTGTCTTGTGAAGGCTGCTCGCATAAGACAAAGAAACGCCTAAATTGAGTCTCCATCCATAAGGACAGATTTATATAGGGTTAAAGAACTGCGCTAAAAAGGTGTTTAACATCAACCATTGGTGGCTTCCTTAGTAATGGAATGTAATGTAATGTAACAAGACATTTATATAGCGCCATTTAAGAGTCTCACAGAAGTGCTCAACACGTGGCAACAGTTATTCCCAAATTTACTTAATTGACGTCATTAGTTTCAGTTTAACGACACTGTGTGATAACAAAGATCATTAGCGTCGCCCTCCTCCTTTATCTATGCTTGCGACTGGCACTGCCAGAGTACTAGCATGCAGTGGCGGTGTTAAATGGACGTCAGACGCTAATAAGGCTAACTCACATGTATAGCCTCGGACAATTTTATTTTAAAAGATGTTTAGCACCTACTTCATGCACACAATAATAGCTTGCTGATAGTCGTTACGAAGATTTGAACCCGCAACTGCATGTTACCGATACACCATCGTGGTCAAAGCGGTTGCCTTTAAAAGGGTTCAACAGCATCTTTTAACCAGCAACTAACGTAACGGCAATTAAAAAGAACGCTCTCTCTTATACACCTTTATTTGCGGTGTTCGATGCGGTGTGCGTTGGCTTAATAAATGCGTAGCGATAATTTATAGTGCTTTGGTGTTTCCATTTCTTCCGTTCCTGTTTTATTTTGCAGTCTGATATCTGTACACACGTTACCAAAGGTTATGCATAATAAACATAAACCTTACTTGCCTTGCATGTGCAAATGTTGAAGTTCATAAATAGTTTTGAAAATGCTGTCATTTTAATTTTTAACTACAAGCCTACAACTGCTTCCCTGCCAAAGTCTTCATCACAAGGTCAAAAGCAAATACAGTCGTATTGTATTGAAAGGTTATGGCAGGAAGGGAGCGGATCGAGGAAGGATCGATGATGCTTACCAGTTGATCGATGATTCCCTCGTGTGGATCGTTGATCCTGGTCCACTCTTCCGAAAGAGACGTCACACGCTTAGGTCTCACCACTGAAAACGCATCCACAGAAGAACATCTGCAAAGTTTCTCAATATCACGATTCAATGCGTAGATTGTATTGCATTGTGCGAGAGACCCAGAGAAAAGAAAGAGGTCTTCAGACAGCGAAATAATGCACTTAGCCAAACAGTTAATAAGGAGGAACGTGTCGAATGATGGAACTGGTTCCATAGTGCAGGGCCAATGAAGGCAATGGCTCGTGCTTTAGCCATAGCAGTCCTTTCAATCTGGTTTCCAGTTTAGCGACATTTAAATTACCTTAGGATGTCGCTAAACTGAGAACAGTTGATGTCGACATAAAATTATATACTTCTTATAATTTGAAACAGTTTATATTATAGCTCAAAAGTAACAACGATAAATGTGATTAATCACTCTGCCTGTTTGAGCCTATATAGCTCTAGTTAGCATCATTTTAAAGGTGTCTAGTGCAGAACTAATTATTCGGCTAAATAATATTATAATTATGGCGTCTGTTGACGACGTGTATAAAGACAGCGCTCTAAACCAATTGGCTACCGTGATGTATAAAGTTTGTACATTCTGAGTACTTAGCATGCAGAATTTATATAGCGCCAAATAATATATACCTACACAGAGTGGCACCTAAACCAGGCCAAGTGGAAAAGCGTAGTATTACGCAGACAATGGAACTAAGAGCAGTTAGCGCCGGCGAGGTGGAGTATAGCCCTAGAGAGCTCATTCCATGTTGTCGGACCATCTTCAGAAATAATCGGCGTTGTCGACACAAATTATTTTATCGAGACTTGGGACTGGCACTGCCAGAGTATTTTTAAGTTCTAATAATACCTGCATACTTATTACAAATGGAATACCATGCAAAGTGAGTTATAAATTTCGATAATATTTCTGTTTTTGTTGTGTAGCCACATCTTGTAGCCTACTGTAAAGCCGCTAATCCGGATTTGAATTAAATTTTTTTATTATTACTCCACAGTTTTACGTCGTCTTATGACATCAAAGGCCGTTGACGACAATAATAATACAGAAAACACACAATTCAATAATTACAAGAACCTTAGAGCATCCGAACAACACTATTCAAGGTGTCGAAACGGAGCTTTACAATATTATTTCACTAATATTCAAATATAAAGTAGTTCATTTCATTGTCTATGATTTCCATATCCTAACAAAGAGAATTTATGCAAATTAAACAATTAAATTTTATACGTAAGGACTACTTATTTAGAATGTTATTAATTGTTAAAAAAGGTGTCGAAAATACCGAAAATCAGACATCAGTTTTTATATCGGTATTCCTTGTCCAACGACATCCTTTGGCTGAGCGCGACCCTGAATGTGACCTCAATTTTATGTAATCTAATCCAATCCGTATGAAGAAGGGAATTCGATTTAAAGATAAATCTAACGACTTTCAAAGCGTCGTTTTTGCATCAAACTAGACATCAATCTTGAACTTTCTTCCGGCAAAAGTTTCCTCTGTAAAGTCTGTTCTGGCTTCCAGTCCTCAACTAAAAACTCACCATTTCCCAGACGCATATCCCCGTAAACTGTTACTGGATATTTCAGGTTATCGGTTGATATTTATAGCTTAGATTCAATCCATTTTAAAGGTGTTTAAATCAACCCTGTCTTCTCCGACTCCCATCTTTTCTTTCGATTGGACTCATCTTCATCTTCACTCATCTTCACTTGCACAACATTTTCTAGTAGCAGATAACTTGAGCATTATGACATTGGCGCCATAGAAGTTACTATATTTAGATTGGATTCGTCCATTTTGTAGGTTGGTTGTTTCTTGTTGTTTAACGACACTGTCACAGCAAAAGTGATTATAATGTCGCTCTCCTCCTTTACCCATGCTTAGGACTGGCAGGAAGTTACATTTAATTATTACATTTATTATGACCCAGTGTCGTTAAACAGCAACTATCACCCAAATGCAGCAAGCGTCTATTGATACCGATATTATTTGCTAATGCTGGACACCTTTTAAAAGAAATTACCTTCACAATAAGAACTCAAAGCGCCTGATAAATGTATCCGAAAATCTGCTCAAACGTTCTTCGTGCTGTTATAATGAACCTATTCACTTTTAAAAGGTGCCAAACATAATTAAATAAAATCGCTCTCATTAGTTCGTAGGTAGTTTTCGTTTAACGACGCTGAGCCAGGGTTGCCAGGTCGTCGCGAAAAGCGCGAGTTGGGCTACTTTTCAATGCGCTCGCGACTGAAAATTTCGTCCTCGCGACCTCGCGATATTTGGGCTACTTTTGAATTGTGCCGCGATCGCAACGGCGACATTATGATTGACTGCATTAGTCTACTAAGTCAGTACAACAAGCTTGTTGTACTGACTTAGTAGACATTATACAAGCCAGAGGAACTGAAATTTGAATCTTTTACGAGAGTCATGTTCCCTTCGAAAAGCAGCATTAGTCTGGCTTTGCCTTGACCCACTTAGCAAAAATTTATTAATGTTTTCATTGAGCTGTTCAGCTCGCGACTTTTGGGCTACTTTTTGACGTGATTTCGCGCCCATGTACTTCCAAAATCTGGCAACCCTGCGCTGAGTTAGCATCGTCCTCCTACTTTATTCAGGGCTGGGACTGGCACCTTTAAAGTATGATATTGGTTTTGTAATGAAGTATTCAAGCCCTGCGAAGAAGGCGTCAAAGTGAATGGTGAATGAATTTATCGATGGATACACAGACAATGTAGGGAGTGATAGAGGAATGGAGGATGGATAGATGGACAGATGAATTACTGAATGGAAGCAGAAGTATATGGATGGGTGGATGGATTAAATGATGGACGGATGATTGGGTTTCTATTATTACGTACTAGATGTTTTCCCGTCCTAAGACGGCTAAAACAATTTGAAAATATCAAGAGATGCAGCACACACCGATACGAGGTTAATGTTTTATTTCAGTGTCTAGAAATAGCAAGACGCCCGTGATGAATTCAACACCTCATTTAGCATTCTGTATATTGCTATAAATAACCCATCCTCGTATGGTTAAACGGAATCCATGGTATCGAAATAGGTTTCGGAGTTCGTTAATGTTTCATTACATTGTCGAGGTACATTCACATAATGTACAACCAAATATACCATTTTGTTCAGAAATGAATGCTGAATCCACTGCTGTATTACAAGATATGATATGTGAAAGTAAACACGAAATCGAGGGGGTGGGGTAACCACCCCTTGGTAGTCCGTGTCACAAAAAAAACCTTGGGTAGATATCAATTGCTAATGTATACGAGCTATAGACACATTATATTAACGTTTCGGTTGTTTAGCGACATCTTGTGGCTGCCAAGGACGTTAACCTGGACTTCGTATCACTTGGCTTCCTGTGTTTTGAAGTATCACAGCCATTTAATTATTAATTCCACCCCAATTAAGTAAGTAAGTAAGTAAGTATATTCTTTAATGAACCAATTGCATATCCGCACTTTGGTGTACATACATTTATACAGAGTATAACATTCTTATTATAAACGATCTGCGTGAGAGACGATCAATTGACGATCAATTGCTCATGTTGAATTGATCGTCTGATCAGTAAGTGCTTCGGAATTGCCATTGCAATGAAATTATCAATGCAATGCTGGAGGAAAGATAGTTTCGACGATTGCCCTGCAACAAAAATCACTTCAAGATGACTGATTACAGCTTTGTTGTGTGGTACAGGCCATTCTCCTCTTATTCCACCCCAATTGCTCATGTTGAATTGATCGTCTTGTCTGTAGTTGCCTCGGAATTGCCATTGCCATTGCAATGAAATTCTCAATGCAGTGCATTAGGGAAGATAGTATCGACGATTGCCCTGCAACAGAAAGCACTTAAAAATGACTGATTACAGCTTTGTTGTGTGGAACAGGCCATTCTCCACTTAATTTTACTCCAATTGCTCATGTTGAATAATTTAATCTCTACAACCGACGCATCTAATGTCAGCATCTTATGCATAGAATTATATATATAGTCAGGCGAAGGCGTAAAAAAGGTGTTTACAATCAACCATTGCTCATGGCCTCGTTTGTTATACAGATAAATCCTTCTATTGCTAGTTCAGTCATTATTTAGTGTCAGAAGAATGTATTAAAAATCACCCCATGCACACCCCGTTAAGCTCACCCTGAGGAAGTGTTAGGAACTTTATATTGTTTTCCTCGGCATACAAGGGCGGGTGGCCAGTCCTCTCCCTCGCCGTCTCATCTTCCAACCGACAGTTTAAAGTCAGTGTACTCATTATAGCTGCGTTGGCTAAGGGGGAACAGAAATCGCGAACCAAATTTTCTGCCCATGCAAGGATTTGAACCCCCGACCTCTCGACTGACAGTCCATCGCGTTAACCACTTCACTATCGAGCACAATAACTTCAGATTATTCTATTATTAATTCATGTGTTATGTGTGTCATAATAAAGATGATTAAAGTCGCTTGGAGAAGATTATACAAAAGTCACTTTCTCATGACCAAGCATCAGGAGCTGATAATAGTTAGACACCTTTAAAAAGTCTGAATCAGATGCTACTTATTTCTCACGCATGCAAAATCGCGACTGCGACCAACAAAGTAATAAGAAAAACAATGTAAGGTCGACGTTAACGGCAAACGTAAGATGTCGCCAAACAATAAGAAATTTGAATAATTACTACTATCAAAGTCCATAAAGCTAAGCAATAATTATTGTGAGTGGAGGACTTGCTCACGCACCCTACACAGTGACCATCTCAGGGTATTGTTTAAGGATCCTGAGTGGCCGAGTGGGTTGGTAGCTCCAGGTCGGGTCGGTTTATCAGAGATCAATTTCTCGGATCTTTACTGCGGGTGGCTCGGTCGCAATATAAACGTGGAGTACAATACAATACAATACAACACATCACAATACAACTGGGGCGCGATGGTTTGGGGGTATGTTCGGTGCCTTGCAGCTGGAGGGTTGCGGGTTCGAATCCACCTCTAAAGCCGCCGCGTAGGGACCCTGGGCAAGTCCTTCACTCGCAATTGCTCATGCGCTTCGGCGTGAAACTCCGATTCAGCGTTCGCGCCGTAGTCTGGAGCGCCTCTGAATGGGCATTCTGGTAGAGGCGCTATAACAAGTGTTCAAATACAATACAATATACAATACAATAGGGTAGGAGGATCGTAAACGTACACTACGCGTTACAAGGCGAGTTTTGGTACTTCATGTGTAATATTAATTAATTTCTTGATTCATTCATTGACTTATTAATTCATTAATTCATAATTGATTCATTCGGTCAGCCAATCAGCCAATCATTCAATGAATCGATGACCTCTGCTGACCTGAGTGATGGCAGACATGACTGGTGCCATGCCGTACGATAACGCCTCATCAAAAGCACACGATTCAGATGACCATTACACAAGAATCTTGTCAACCGTTTCGTTTCTCAGAGAACCAGCGCCACCTAGGTTAGAGAAAGTAAGAGAAGGTGAGTTCAGATGAGATAAGGTAAGAAAATGGAATGTTATTATGCAAAGTCAGATAAGATACGCTAATGCCAGACAAAGACCAGGTGCAATTACGTGTGAACCTATTATGATGGTAACTAAAATAATAATAGTCATCATCATAAATTATATTCGTTTATTGTGATAACAACAGACATGACGCTGTAGGTGCACATAGAAAAAAAAATAAATCTAGATATTACAGTATGAAGTAATAATAGCTTAGGAAGAGTTCAGGAATAACATACAGGATATAAAATTTCTCGAGTCCTTGTCAGGAAGGTTAGAGTTATGTGGTCTGACCCGTTTGCGTCATAGGTCTGTACAGTTCACATCGATTTGATTCTGTATTCACTGTATAGAAGTTATAAATGATTTAAATATTATAAAATAAATAAGCTAAAGCTATACGTAATAGAGTATGCAGGACGTCAACGATGTCGCTAATACTTGGTTTACGTTAGACACCTTTACATGAAGTTCAGTCGACCCTACATATATTTCGCCTGCTCCATTTCGGAAATTCTGTCCGAGATTCGGGTTTTTAAACAATAAAGGGAAAAACTAGATTGAAATTAAGAGGCGCAAACAGATGTCGCTGCCTTTACCATCTGCGGATTACAGAATTTCCTTCATCCCATCCATCCATCCATCCATCCATCCATCCATCCATCCATCCATCCATCCATCCATCCATCCATCCATCCATCCATCCATCCATCCATCCATCCATCCATCCATCCATCCATCCATCCATCCATCCATCCATCCATACATCCATCCATCTATCCATCCATACATCCATCCATCCATCCATCCATACATCCATCCATACATCCATCCATACATCCATCCATCCATACATCCATCCATCCATCCATCCATCCATCCATCCATCCATTCATCCATCCACCCACCCACCCACCCACCCATCCACCATCCCATCCACATCCATTGTTTCACTCCTTCCCTCTCCCCCATTAATCCCCAATCACCCGTCCTTCTCAAACACCGAAAACAATACTCGACGACACAAAGCGTCAAGAAGTCTAAAAAAATCTCCCCAACAATCACCAATCGCATCCACCCAATCGGGGGAAGCTACCTTCCATGGATCAAACTATTCCTCAGGAATTGTCTCCTTTGAAGAAGGGAAAGATTAACGACCTCCAGCCGGTCATCCTCCCACCCAATTGGAGGACACATCTGGAAGGAGGCGTCACATCTCCCTACAACACGGAATTAAAATCCCAGGATTAATATTACAAGTTTGGTTGCAGCCCATCGGATCTTCCAATTGTCCACATAAATGAACAACTCTATCAAGCGACGTCTGCTTAGCTTAACGTTGGAATATTTCAGACAATGTTGTGAGATGCGTGCAAGTAGAAACTATAGTGTGGTCAACGTATTATTACAATTAATATTCGGAAGCAGCCCACACCGATACGAAGTCAATGTTTTGTTGCAATGTCTAGAAAGAGCAGAACGCCACTGAAGAATTAAGCACCTCATTTAGCATTCTCAATTTCGCAATAAATATTCTGTCGGTAGCGCGTCATTAATTGGAATGAAAGGGTGAGCGATCGTCGATTTCAATATTTAAGATTTAGACTGTCAATCATAAAAGGCCGTGGGTTCAAATCCCCAAAACACTAATATTCCTATTTCTTATACACCTGCGCCGCCTAGCCAACTCAGCTGTAATGAGTACACTGACCGTATACTGTCAGCGGCAATATCCGACGGCGTGGGAAAGAACTCGCCATCTGCCTACATATGCCGAGGCTGAGAAAATGAGGTCAAATAAACTTCATCGTCATAAATGTATCTCGGGATTAGGTTAAAGGAATGTTCCTATTCTTAACATATTTATAAATTACGAGCAACCCAGTGGTGCCCCGCGAAAAATGAGCTATAGACGCAATAGTTTCTGCTGTTATTTACATTAAATTAACCTTTATTTGACATGATTTTCAGTAGAAGAGAAATGTGATCGCCAGATAATTATTAAATTATATATAACTTAAAATTGATCCGTTATAAAGGTGATCAAACCGAAATTTATATTTCACGTGACAAAAATTAATAATTGCCTAACGACATCTTTCAACAGTTACAGTATATTAGGACCTTAGGTTAATCGCACTAGGTGCTTACCGTTTAACGGTTGGCAATTATTGCTTATATTGAATCAATTTTAAAGGTGTTTAAATGGACCGTGTATTTCACGCAATAGCGCCTTCTATGGATGACAGAGCCGTTGACATCGTCCTTAGCTTACCGTCGATACAAGGTGTATGTGACAATAGTTCTCATTATTCACATATATTATTTATTTATATTTAAGTTAATTGTTTTCATTGTTTATGTTTTATTATGCACTATTATGCACAGGTTATAAATATTATGTAACAAATATTATTAGTAGATTTGATTGTTTAACGATATATCGTGGCTGCCATTGATGAGACTTAATATTCCCTGTCTAACGGTTTGCATTTATAGCTTCGGTTGAATCTGTTTTAAAGGTGTTTAAGTGGACCGTTAAGTCCTTACTTTCATGTAATTATTAATCTCGATATCAACCTAGGTAAGTAGTATCCGTTTAACGACGCTGTTTTTTAACAAAAAAGATTGGTCTCGCCCCGTTCATCCAGGCTTAGGACTGGCACTACCGAAAACGGCAGTAGCGGATTATCCACAACCGTATGGACCACACCCGTCTAGTAAAGCAAAAAGAGTAGGGGTGCTTCCCTGAGATGGTTTCTGTGTAGAGACCTTGAGCAAGTCCTTAACTCACAATTGCTCAGCAATGATGCTTAGTCATTAGATGGTGGTGACTAACTTGCCATTTACTAACAACACTGTGTTATAACAAAGTTCATTAGCATCACCCTACTCATTTTTCCTCGCTTTGGACTACTACGCGGAGTTTATGGCAACAAACGCCGTTGACTTCGACAGAAAGTTCTGAACAGTTCGTATAAAACGGAGGCAACGCGAATATTAATTTTGGTCTACAATGATACGGACAGTTTTAAGAAGAATGCATTAAAAAGGTGTTTAGTATCAACCATTGATGACCTCGTTGGTTTGAACAGTAAATACTTTATTTCGCTACCTTATCTTAATAGACGTTAGTTCCTACTGAATCTCATATATAGCATTAGGCGCTTTAATTATAAAGGTGTTTAGCATCAACATTTATTTGCGGTGTTAAACGGCTTAAGAAATGCGAACTGATATAATTATCATCACTGTCGTCAACGGCCTTTGACGACGTTAAACTTCGGAATAAGAAAATTATCGTCACTGGATTACTCAAGGAAATCAGTGATAGCCGCAACGATACTGTTCGCTCGATGAAGGCGACTCTCTGTGTCAGCAGCAGACCGCGGCTCCACCTGTGCAGTACAACTCTGGTGGGCGCGGCGATTATTCAAGAACTTGGAGTAGGGTTCCGAGCCTTCTGCCCTACGACGGTTTTTACACACCTTAAAATGGCGTAAGCCGACGCTATATAAAAATGAGAAATTTAACTTCTACTGCTCGTCCAGTGGCAATGCCAGTCCCAATCCTGGATAAAGGAGGAGGACGACGCTGATGATCTTTGTTATCACACGGTGTCTTTAAACCGAAACTACTACAACTGTCAATTGGCTGATAGTCTATATGAAAATACCTTGCACCATGCTATAGGAATAATGAGAAATGTTTACAATAATTTCTGTCGACGTCACCGGCGTTTGACTTCATAAGAAGTCGTTAAATTCTGGATCCATCCATCCGCCGATCAGTTACAGTGCTCTCTGTAGACATTTTAATTGGTTCAGAGTTTAATATAATATGAGGAAGCAGGAAGGCGACATTTACGCCATTAGATCCCCTACGACGCCGTTAAACAACTGCTGTACACGATTGGTCTCAGCTCTCTCCTTAGACACCTCTAAAACGTTATCAGCATAGGCTATGTTATTCAGGAACATCATCCGTTATTTATTAAGTTTCCTTTGTCACATTTTTGGTTTTATAAGATAGAGTACGATGTCGTCAAATACTGGAAACTAATACTAATTGAAAAGCTGTCAACATAACGTTATTATTACAATAAGAGAGAGGCAAAGGAAATGGATCGGGCTGAGAGGAGACTCACTACTAAGAACGGTCATCGAAGGAAAATGAAGGGGAGGAAGACAAGAGGAAGACCAAGACAGATGACGCTGGATTGGATGATGAAAAACGATTACAGGAAGCTGAAAGAAGAGGTCCAACAAAGAGAGGAGTGGCGACGTCGGACATTTGAACCTGCCTAAGAGGCAGAGAACCACAAGAAGAAGAAGGCGACCGCTCTAACCAAACAGCAAATGTGGTCCACGATGTATTTATACCCTACACTGACTAAGCCTACCAAACGATATCTATACCCTAATTTTACGTTTCTTCCCGTGCCATTCCAGCGTTACTATAACCAATCCTAACCTGTTACCCTACTCTTATAAATACTGCTTAATAAACCTACTTTATAAATTCCTAAATACAATACAATACTCAATTGCAACCTGATCCCATCTGACCCATACCACACCATACCACACCATGCCATGCCATACCTTACCATACAATACTATACAATACCACACCACAACATTTCATACCTTACCGTACCATACGAGAATTACTGAGAGGAAAACTAAACAGGAATCTAAAGATAAGAATGATAAAGACACTAATATGGAGCGTGGTGCTGTATGGATCGGAGACATGGACAATGAGAAAAGCGGATATAAGAAGACTGGAAGCTTTCGAAATGTGGACATGGAGAAGAATGGAAAAAAAATCAGCTGGACAGAACATATAACAAATGAAGAAGTGTTGGGAATGATTGGAGAAGAAAGAGTCCTTATACGCACAATAAGAGACAGGCAAAGGAAATGGATCGGGCACACGCTGAGAGGAGACGCACTACTAAGAACGGTCATCGAAGGAAAAATGAAGGGGAGGAAGACAAGAGGAAGACCAAGACAGATGAAGCTGGATTGGATGATGACAAACGGCTACAGGAAGCTGAAAGAAGAGGCCCAACAACGAGAGAAGTGGCGACGTCGGACATTTGAACCTGCCTAAGAGGCAGAGAACCACAAGAAGAAGAAGAAGACCGTACCTTACATGCCTTCGCTTACCTTACCTTAAAGTGAATACCGAGTGACTTGAGTTAAACAAATATCCAAATGAACCGAACATAATAAACATATAGCGCCTTCTTCACTTAAGCTGCTTCCCTTTTAAGTCGGTAGATGGCTGTTGGCTGTTGACACGTACGACCACAGGAGGCGCTGCTACAGCACTTCAGAGTCTCGCTGCCATGGCAATCGTCGTCATAGTCACAGGTCTTTATACACGTCGCTGCCAGGCCAACGGTTGCAGTCGGAGGAGGGCATGCGCCAGGTCGGGAGGTCATGACCCCGCAAAGGAAATAACAACTCTCACGGCAACCATCTTAGATCTCCTTCGGGAATAAGAAAAGCATTGTGTAATAATAATAACAAAAGATATTGATAACGATAATAATTTTAATGATTTTAATGATAAAAATAATTATTGTGGAAACATGAATCTTTAAACACCTTTAAAAAGATTTTTACTGTCCTATAATTATAAGAAACAGAATGTAATATTGTTAAGGTTAGGCCATCTCCGAAAAATGAAATTATCAAGCATAGTCCGAAAACGTCAAAGGTCATAATAGACCTAAGATGTCGCTAATGTGAAAACTCCGCCATTGCCCGTACTCTGGTAGTGTCAGTCCTAAGCCCAGGAGAGGAGGAGGGTGACACTGATCATCTTGTCACGCAGAAACTAACCTATCAATATTTATCATTGTGTATGTCAAAAATGATCTGTAGGCTCCATTTTTAGTGTTTTGAGTGCATGAACCCCTTTATAAACCCAGCAATGACCTGGAGGAAGAAGCCCCTGATTACCCCACGTGAAGGTGGTCGTGTGGGTCAATGTGTGATTCAATGTGAGCGTCAACAGCGAATGTGTTTCTCGATTGAATTTCTTCGTATATTCTGTGATGCTATTTAGGACAGCAATCCAATTTCGTTGATAAACAGTCGGACTTCGAACCCCAATGAGCTCCATCCGAGACGGCTCTGAACGCGTGTAAGAGTAGTGACTATTGTAGGCCTACCGTCAAGTGTTAGTGTGGTTACGCCTCTAAATGTCACGCTATCGTAAGAAATTTTTTATTATTTCACAGTTTTACGTTGTCTTATAACATCAAAGGCCGTTGACGATAATTAAAAAAATCGGCGCCTTCCTGTATAAAATGAATGATCAAGTTTAATAAAGGTGTCGAAAATAAGCGCTAGGTCGAAATAGGTCGCGTTAGGAAACCTTATATTATACATTTAAGTTTATTGTTCGAAAGTTTAAAGTCGTCCTATGAAAACTCACAATTCAATGTACACTTTGGTAATCTCCGTATATATAAAAAATTTTAAAGTTAAATAAAGGTGTCGAAAATCACAGTTGTTTATGCGCTTGCATTTATATCTTGATTGGTTATTTGCTGTATGACGACAGTGTCATAAGAACGAAGATTAGAGTTGCCCTCCCCTTTATCCATATTTGAGACTGGCACTACCAGAGTACAGAGAGTGGCGGAGTTTCCATTGTTCAGTGCACCGTGTTGCTTTCAGGACTGTTCACATCGATTTGACGCTGAATAAACTGCATGGGAGTTAGAAATGATAGAAATTTTAAAAAATAAATATATAAAAGCTACAGGTAATAGAGTGAGCTGGAAGTGAGTGGCTGTGGAAGAAATGATGGAAGAAGGACGTTGACCCCTGACCCGACGGAGGAGGTCAAGGGCGTGATCGGTGTCCATGGTCGCCATCTTTTGAGGAGAAGTAGATCTTCAGGTGAAGACTTTGGGAAGATGGTTCGGCTGGAGTTGATCGAACGGTCCGGGATGAGAGGCTCATCAGACGGATCTGAAGGAGGAAGGTCACAGGGGTAGGTCAAATAGGTAGGTCAAAGAGGAAGGTCAAATCAGTGGTCAAAGAGGTATGTCAAAGAGGTAGGTCAAATAGGCAGATGAAAGAGGTATGTCAAAGTGGTAAGTCAATTAGGAAGGTCAATAGGATAGGTCACAGTCACAGAGGTAGGTTAAAGAAATATGCCACAGAGATAAGGTACGGTACGCCCAGGTACGGTGAAGTAAACGGCCTACAGTACGGCAAGCTAAACACCTTTTAAAAGTTCTTGAATGAATGAATGTGCAAATGAATGTGTGAATTAACTAATTAATTAACTAATTAAACGAATGAATTGATTAATAAGTTGATGACCGAGCAAACTAGCAAGAATGAACGTGTTCATTAATCAACTATCGCGTTCTGAGCCTATATAGCACTGGTTAACAACATTTTAAAGGTGTCTAATGCGAAACTAATTATTCGGCTGATAGAGAGTTTAGCGATATCTACAATTATTTTGAACAGTTCTCAACGTTCCTATAGCATAGTAAGCCCGATTAACAAAGATAAAGGACCTTCTTTTAGTTTATCAATGCATGAGTTGCGTACTTGTCAGCTTATTTTTAGTAAACGAAAATTGATTGATTGGAGCGGGCGAAGGGAAGCAGCCATGGTGGGCCTAAGTATTGAGGGGCCACATCTAGGTAGGATCGGCAAATGAGGACAAGTACCTCTATCTGGATGCGTGCAGTAAGAGGAAGCCAATGCAGTTGTTCAAACATAAATGTTGAGATATGGGAGAAACGCGATAGACGAGCAATAAGTCTTGCAGCTGCATTAAGAACCGATTGCAGAGGGGAGAGGCGCACTTTAGGGAGGCCAACCAAGAGGGAATTACAATAGTCAATTCGAATGCAAATAAAGATATGAACTATTGAGGTAAAAACCAAAGAAGAAACAGCTCTTCGGATTGCTTTCACTCTGATAGTGCAGAGAACGCCTCTGATAATATTTACCTCTGAGTGGCGCCACATAAATGTCCTTAATAAAAATAAATAAATAAGTTGGTGTAATCGCAATCATAATCCATTAGAAAAGCCACATTGAAATCCGATAGATCAGAGAAACACTGTATTCATAATACCGTTAAACTTATACACCTTTAAATAGGAAGCAATTCAATCTATATTTAAAGGGCAACGCGAAAAAATATTTGTATTATGTGTCTTTTATCAGCATCTTCGCCAAAATTAAGGACGGCTTGTTTGCGTACAAAGATTTGTGTGATTACCAATGGTAAGTTTTGATTGTAATTAATTGTAGCCTACAGCTAATACTAATTGACTATTCATCAATGTGTGGGTACTCAATGTGCGCCATCTTGTGCCTTGATAAACAAATGCATGTAAATAACAAATAGTAGTAAATAACGGCAGTTAACATAATTCTGTATATTTTGATGGATTACATTTACTTGGATAGATGTCAAATCATTTTAGGAAATGATAAATAATTATAAATTAATTTAATAACTAGAGAAAATAAGGACAGATGTGCTCTAAAAATCAATGAGAAATTCTTACCGCAAATCGACAATCTTCGCAGCATAATCGATGTTAACGAACAGCTGATCATACGGTTAAGAACACTGGATGAAAAAGTGTTAAAAAAGGTTTTAAACACCTTTATTTATGATATCTGCAACAATATTATTTCAATGACTAACTTTTAAATAATTAAAAACTCCGCCACTAGACTACCAGTCCTAAGTCTGGCCGAAGGAGGAGGGCGACGGTAATCATCTTTGTTATGACACAGTGTCGTTAAACAGCAAATGGCCAAACCTAAATAATTATTCCAAAGCTATCCGACTTTTCTTTTAATAGCCATTGGTTAATTACATTTGGTGGGCGCAGGGCTTTTGTCATTCAGATGAAAATATTCTTCGCAAATTTGCATTATTTCTTTTCTTAATTCCGGAGTTAACTTCGTCGTATGACATCAATGGCCGTCATCGACAATTTGGTATTGTATAATATTTCGGTTAGTTGCTATTTGTCGTAGTAGTAGTAGTAGTTTCAGTTTAACGACACTGTGTGATAACAAAGATCATTAGCGTCGCCCTCCTGCTTTCTCCGTTCTTGGGACTGGCGTTGCAAGAGTATTTTAAATTTCCGTACTGCCTTCACACTTATTTCAATTTGAATATCATTTGCAAAGGTGTCTAAAATCGTTATAAATTTCGTTAATTGTTTCCTTGTGTAACGATATCTTGTGACTGTTAAGCCGTTAACCTCGATTACGACGTGGGGATCTATCCATTGATTAAATTCATGCGATTTGGCTACTTATAAGGAAAGCGGTTACATGTTAAAAAGGTGTCGTAGATATCGATCATCAGAGTTGAGTTTTTAAATTTGTATTAGTTGTCCAACAACATCCTTTGGCTGAGACATCAATTTATTGTAATCTATATGTAATAATATTATATTCTGTACAGAGATTAGCATGTAAAATGTGCCAAAGACGAACACTGTTTCATAAAAAAAACTGGTTGGTGTCACCCGCTTTGTCAGGATTTAATCGATTTAAGTGTGATCGCGTCATTTTATTTATATGGTGGTCCGATAACCTATTAAAGGTGTCTTAAGTCAACCAATTTTTAACGCTACATCATGTATTTTGCATACTGACCCCGTCTCTCATTCATTCCGCCGCATCAGCTCCATAAACATTGAAGCCTTCACACAAGATCTTTCCTCTTCAGACCTCGTCCTAAATCCTCCATCCTCTCTCGATGACCTACTGTCTTCCTACAACACCACTCTTTCCATGCTCCTTGACAAGCACGCTCCTATTATCACCAAATCCGGCTCCCACTCCAAGAACCCTTGGTATAATTCATATCTCCAGTCCTTCAAAGCTTTCCGTCGACGCCTTGAGCGCACTTACAAACGAACCCGTGATCCTCAACTTCTATCTACCCTAAAATCAGCCACAAATAAATACCATCACCTTCTGGCTACGGCTAAAAAGAGGTTTTACTCCTCACTAGTTCAATCCCGTTCTTCTAATCCTCGCCTTCTTTGGAAAACTATTAACCAACTCCTCCACCGGAACTCCTCAAGCCCACTTCCAAACTCTCTTCCACCTTCCTCAATAGCTGAGTCGTTTTGTTCCTTCTTCTCTGGCAAAATTACTACCCTCCGTCTCTCTCTTCAATCACTACTCTCAAAAACCACAATCGATTCACCTCCAGATACTCCTCCCACCACTCACGACCGTCCACCCTCCCCACCTCGATCATCATTATCTGTCTTCCAACCAACGTCAGAGATTGAAATATCCCATCTGTTACAATCTCTTCCAAATAAGCAGCGTGAACTTGACCCTATACCTACCTCCTTACTGAAAGACTGCTCATCTTTTCTCGTTCCCATCATCACCAAAATAATCAACCTCTCCTTGTCTACTGGCAATTTTCCCCTCCTCTTCAAACATTCTTTAGTCACTCCACTTCTCAAGAAACCATCACTTGATAAAGAAATCCTTTCAAACTACCGACCTGTCTCCAACCTGTCATTCATCTCTAAACTAACCGAACGCATAGTCCTGTCTCGGATAAATGATTACCTGACTTCAAACTCACTCCTTAACCCGCACCAGTCTGGTTTTACCAAGCGGCACTCAACCGAAACCCTTCTCACTTGCCTCTACAATAAACTTGTTTCTGCCATTTCTCATCAACAAGTCTCCTGTCTGTGCCTCCTTGATATTTCTGCAGCTTTCGACACCATTGACCACAACATATTACTCCAAAGACTGTCTACCTGGTTCGGTTTTACCGACACTGCTCTCCTCTGGATTCAGACCTATCTCTCTTCCCGCTCTTTCTCTGTTAAAACACCAGAAACCTCATCGCAATCATGCCCTCTCACCTGTGGTGTTCCGCAAGGTTCTGTTCTTGGGCCCCTATTGTTCATCCTTTACACTACTCCACTCAGCTCACTCATCAAAGCATCCTCAGTTGACCATCACCTATACGCTGACGACACCCAATTATTCATTTCATTCTCTCCCAGCAGCTTCGCCGACTCCATAGATCATCTTCTTGTTGTGGTAAAACAAATCTCCTCCTGGATGACTTCAAACATGTTGTGCCTCAACCCCTCTAAAACTGAATTCATTCTTATAGGCCTCCGTGAGCAACTCAAGAAAATTCCAGATCCCTCTATTTCCCTCAGCCTTGACTCTGTATCCACTCACACATTCATAGCAAATTCTCCTGTCCGCAACCTAGGTGTGACTTTTGACCAGAATCTTAGCTTTTCCGATCACATCACCCATCTTTCCCGTTCTTGCTTCATGCACATCCGTGACCTGCGTAGAATTCGCCCTTTGCTTGACTTCAAAACCTCATCAACAATCGCCACATCAATAGTTCACGCTAAATTAGATTACTGCAATGCTCTCTTTCTCAACATAGATACCACTCAAATTAATCGCCTCCAAGCCATTCAGAATGCCCTCGCCCGTGCTGTCACCAAAACCCCAAACACCACCACATCACACCTGTCTTGAAATCACTCCACTGGCTCAAAATTCCTGAACGAATAGAATATAAAGTCCTATCTCTCACCTACAATACGCTTCAATCCTCTCAGCCCTCGTATCTCCGTCAGTTGTTCTCGGTCCAACCTCTTCGTTCAACCCGTTCATCTTCCACCCTCACACTGCTCCGCCCTTCCGTCACCTCATCGCTTAAATTTGCAAATCGTTCCATAGCCATAGCTGTCCCGCCTCTTTGGAGCAAACTCCCGCCTGTGCTACGACAAATATCCGATCCATCCTATGAACTCACCAAAACCTCACCTCTTGCTATCTCTCCACAGGTCTTCCACTCAAAACTGAAAACACTGCTTTTTCACAAATCCTATCCCGATTCCTTCTCTTCCCCTCACCTTCCTCGCCATTTCAACTCTAAGCATCATCCACCTTAGCCGTCTGACTGTCTGCCTGCCTGACTCTCTGGATTTTGACCCCCTGCCTATCGATTCTGTTTTGGTTAAGCGCCTGTGAATAAGCTGGTTCCCGCGACTTCGCTTTTGTGGGCGCTGTAGAAATATCGAGTTTACGATTACGATTACGATTACGATTACGATACTGGATCGCTTGACTCCAGGCATGCCGTTGTTTTGTTAGTTGTTGTTTAACGACATTGTGTAATTGCAAAGATGATTAGCGTCGCCCTCCCCTTTATCAAGGCTTGGGCTGGTAGAAAGTCACTTTTATTTATTGAATTCATTATGGACTAGCGTCGCTAAACAGCAACCACCTGCCACATGCTGCAAGAGTCTGTCCATACTGATTTTATTTTATAATTTTGAACACCTTTTAAAGGTGACTATGTTCACTATAAGGGAGCGGCACATCTTTTTAGAGCTGTAATATGCCAAAAACTAATCTTTGTCGGCGGAAACGGCCTATGTTGTCATAAGCTGCCGTTAAACTGAGGATCCGATCCGAAATGCATCTTAACCCTTTCGTTACTGGACCCGTCGCGCCGACGGGTTACCAAACCCATCTGCTGTACTGCACCCGTCGCCGCGACGGGGATACAACCTGTAGCTTATAGTCAGGCCCAGTATGCTGCGTGGGTGATATAACCGTATATTACGATTGTCTGAACATTATTCTCTTGTAAAAATATTTGTCTATGGAAATTTTTCACGTAGACCACATTTGCAAGCGTCGATTGTTCAAGGTAAAAATGGCGAAAAGACGTAGGCTATGACTGGTGAAGACGTTTTGAAGGAAATTTTTAACGATAAAGACAGTGATGAAGACGATTTAGAGTTAGATTTAAGTGTAGATGAGTTAGAAGTTATAGACGGCGATGAATGTAATTCTGAACAATTCGACGTTGACGCTGAAATTGACGATGAACGGTCTGCAGTAAGCGATCACTGCGCGGCTTCCAGTGCAATCCTTCCAACTGATAATAGTGAAACTGAAATCTAAGAGTGATGCATCAATAATTGGTTAGAAACAAACGTTAACGTTTTGTTGCTTATAATTCCAACTTAGTTTAACTGAATAGCTAAAATAATGCAATTTTCACTATTTTCACATAATCTCATATTTTCCCTAGAATTCCCCCGTACGGCGCCTGGGAACGTGCGCAGTAACGAAAGGGTTAAGTGTCCATTAACGCTCTGTGATGTTATAGTGAACGTCACCCCTTTTAAAAGGTGTCCAAAATAGGATGTACACTAGTTATGATTTGCTGCTTTTGGTAGGTTGTTGATTAACAAACGCTGGGTTATAACGAGGATGGTTAACATCGCCCTCCTACTTTGCTCAGAGTAGGGACTGTCAATATCAGGTTTTCTACTGTCAAGAAGGCATCGAAATTGGAATAATGGATCGATGAATAGATAGATAATGGAGGGAAGGATAAGGGAATGGTGGAGGGACATGTGGATAGAAGAATTAATAAATGGATGGTTGGTTGGTTGGATGGATGGATGGATGGATGGATGGCTGGCTGGCTGGCTGGCTGGCTGGATGGATGGATGGATGGATGGATGGATGGATGGATGGATGGATGGATGGATGGATCCAAATCCATTCATCCACTCCTTCCCTCCCCTACATCAATCCCCAATCACCCGTCCTTCTCACACACCGAGAACAATAGTCGACGACACAATTCGTCAACAAGTCTCAACAAATCTCCCCAACAATCACTCATCGCAGCCACCCAATCGGGGGAAGCTACCTTCCATGGGTCAAACTATTCCTCAGGAATTGTCTCCTTTGAAGAAGGGAAAGATTAACGACCTCCAGCCGGTCATCCTCCCACCCAATAGGACACATCTGGAAGGAGGCGTCACATCTCCCTACAACACGGAATTAACATCCGAGGATTAATATTACAAGATTAATTGCAGCCCATCCGAATGAACACAGAAATCCACCGAAATGAACAACTCCATCTAGCGACGTCTGCTTGGCTTAACGTTTGAATATTTCAATAAGCAGAAACTATAATGTGGTCGTTGTATTATAGCTATTAAAGTATGGAAGCAGCAGTAAATACTGACAATGTTTTATTACAGTGTCAAAAAACATAAGAACGCATCAATGTTTAGTATTTGGACACCTGATTTAAATTTCACGTTTCGTATTTTAGCAGAGTAAAAAACCTCATTTAGCGCAATCAAGATTGCAATAAATATCCTATCACTGGCGCGTAATTAATTGGACGCGGGGCGGGTATTATGCTGGTTAGAGTTAGTCGATGTAAACGATTAAAGCGTTAGACTGTCAATCGTAGGCCTACATGTAAGGCCGTGGGTTGAAATCCCCGATAAACTGCATTAATTTCGCTTTTTCTGCTCCACCTGCGCCGACTCTCCAACTCAAAAGTAACGAGAACACCGATCATACATCTGAGAAATACTATACAGATTCAGTTAAACACCTTTAAATCGGATGTACCTCGCGCTATATTAAAAGGGCAGAGCGAAAAAGTTTACATTACCTGTCGCTGTCAATATGATCGCAACGACTAAAGTATCGCCCAACGAACGAAATTTGATTGAAGCATGAGACGTGCAATAGGAATGGTGGTAATTCGTTAGAAGCGTCATATATCCGGTTGCATCAAATTAAATGCGGTGTTTCAATTCTCAACAATGTCTTACTGTCCAGATGTAACTATTCGTCGATAGATAAAACAAGCGGAAAACGTTTTTGTGTAAACGAGACGCGATAGCTTCCTGACCGCCACGGGCCGCGCAAAACTAATCACACGATCAGTACTGTAAGGAGTCTTATGCAGCCTTGGCCATATGCTTTATTTGCATGATCATAATCAGTTCCTGATTCCAGCCATTTCTAGGCGATGGGTACGAATAAATGATCTCCATCGTAATCATCAAAGTTAATAAAGATGGTATATGTATTGAGTAAGAAAAACAACCTCTTTACCTTACCGTATACCTCATCAAGTTCAACACACCCAATACCCCAGCAGACTTCCGCCCAATGTCTGTTAATTAAGCATGGTCACTACCTTAGGTAGTCTCAAGCTTTGGATTAATATTATTATAACTATTTTATGGCTATTATTATTAATTCAGGTCTAAAATTCATAACCTTACATGTCAATTGTCTTTTATTATAACCACAGTTTAACGTCTTATGACATCAAAGGCCGTTGACGACGAATTGTAAAATGTCAATTGTCTATGGGGTGGGTTTTCTGTTTAACGACTAGCTGTGTGGTAACAAAGACCATTAGCGTCGCCCTCCTCCTTTATCCAGGCTTGGGACTGGCACTGTTGGACTGCAAACAGTGGCGGAGTTCAATTGTCTATGTGTGTGTCCACAGTTTAACGGCAGCTTATGACAACATTGGCCGTTGCCGCCGACAAAGATTAGTTTTGGCATGATGTGCGGCAGTCTAACTTATAACGGTAAAGAGCCCCTTAAAAGAGGTGTCTAAAAATATCAGTTGACAGTAAGGAAGTTATCCACAGGACTATTGCGCAACCACATGCAGATACGATCCTGAACTTTCCGCATGCAGCAGAGAGCAACTCCACCACTGCGTGTACTCTGGTAGTACCAGTCCCAAGCCTGGAAAATGGAGGAGGGAGTCAACAGCCCTGGGATTCAACAAGATATTTCTAAACACTGGAGTCTACAACAGTATAGTGGAAATTAGTAGCTGATCTGAGAGATGTGACTTAATGTACGATGAGAATTTATACAAAGGAACAGAAAGTATGCATAATGAAGATCGTGCAGAAAGGACGGCCCGCCATGGGTCAACTGTTACAGAGGCATCAAATAAATTGCTTTGTAATGCATTCATGCTTCGTAATGTAACTAAGCATTTACTCACGGCCCCAAAACAACCGAAGAAGATGGCTTATAACGCCCGTGACTCTTGCTGTCCCCTCACGTCAAGACAATGTGTTGGGACTGGCACTTACCCAGGTAGTTTCAGGCTTTGGATTAATTTATTACTATCATTTTATTGCTATTATTATTAATTCAGGTTTATACTCCGGAGCCTATAATAGCAATCAAGCGAATTGTC
Organism: Aporrectodea caliginosa; assembly: GCA_020284085.1. Classification (NCBI taxonomy): domain Eukaryota; kingdom Metazoa; phylum Annelida; class Clitellata; order Crassiclitellata; family Lumbricidae; genus Aporrectodea; species Aporrectodea caliginosa. The sequence goes on along the minus strand of JACEVL010000225.1, from coordinate 646,625 downwards.
TCTAAATAAGGCGGCAGTTTAACTTATAGTGGTATGGACAACTTAAAAGAGGTGTATAAAAATATCAGCAGAGAATTACAGCATTAATTGCAATTGTAATTGTAATCATTAATTAAAGCATTAGTTATTACCATAAGAGTGTTTAGTTTCGGGCGTTCTTCGCGACTGGTCCGAAGTCCTCTGATTTTAACTGTCTAATTGTCCTTCGTTCTTTCCGTTCTTTCGATGTCAAAAACAAAACTGTTTCCGTTGGAGTTGATCGAACGGTTCTGGGAAGAGAGGCTCATCAGACGGATCTGAAAGAGGTAGGTCACAGAGGCAAGTCAAATCAGTAGGTCAAAGAGGTAAGTCACATACGGAGAAGTAAACAGGGTAAGCGCCTTTTAAAAGTTCTTTAACAAATGAAAGAATCAATTAATAATAATAATAATAATAATAATAATAATAATAATAATAATAATAATAATAATAATAATAATAATAATAATAATAATAATAATAATAAGACGATTTGTATAGCGCCGTAGCTCAGCCGAGGCCGAAGGAAAGGGCGCTGTAATTAATTAGCGAAGAAGTTAATTAGTTAATTAATTAATGAACGAAGCGACATATTGTTGAATTGAAATCAGCATGCGTATTCTGAGTCATATAGCGCTATTTAGCATCGTTTAAAGGTGTCTAATGCAGAACTAATAAATATTTCGGCTACTACATGCTATGCTTATATATATATCTAGTCTCTGGATTACGTGTTAAAGGTGTCTAAAGACAGCGTTCAACCCAATCGCCCAACAACAACAACAACAACAACAACAACAGCAACAACAACAACAACAACAACAACAACAACAACCTCTACTACTACTATTACTACTACTACTACTACTACTACTACTACTACTACTACTACTACTACTACTACTACTACTAGTACTACTACTACTACTACTACTACTACTACTACTACTACTACCACTACTACTACTACTACTACTACTACTACTACTACTACTACTACTACTACTACTACTACTACTACTACTACCATTACTACTACTACTACTACTACTACTACTACTACTACTACTACTACTACTACTACTACTACTACTACTACTACTACTACTACTACTACAACTACTACAACTACTACAGTTGCTATTTATGTTATTACGTATTTTTAACCTTCGGAGGCCGAAGCTCTGTTTCGAGACACGGAGGCCGAAGTGGGGTAGTTTTCTACCCCAAAGAAATATGTAATATCTCAGCTCACAGGTAAGCTACAGTGACAAATGAGGTGTCGATTCTGATATTTCCAAGGTCAAGAAATCGAACTATCGCATAGATATACACATTTTGAGTTTCGGCGGCCATATTGGCCGCCATCTTGGATAGTTCTATTCCCACACTATTGCCAATGCGATAGTTCGATTCCTTGACCTTGATAGTATTACAATGAACATTTCATTTGTCATTGTAGCTTCTTATCTATGAGCTCAGATATACACAATGTATTGTTTTGGCGGCCATATTGGCCGCCATCTTGGAAACTGACCTTTCCACAATTAGGCAAATATCAAACCTCAATTCCGTGGTAGAATCAACACTTCATTTCTAGTTGGAGCATAATAATGAGATAATATCTTCTATAAATACATATTCATTATGAACGAAAAAGTAGTAACGTCGAGGCCGAAGTGGGGTAGATTTCTACCCCATGACACGTATATATACACATTTTGAGTTTCTGGCGGCCATATTGGCCGCCATCTTGGATAGTTCTATTCCCACACTATTGCCAATGCGATAGTTCGATTCCTTGACCTTGGAACTATCACAAAGGACATTTCATTTGTCATTATAGCTTATCTATGAGCTTAGATACACACATTTTGAGTAATATCTGCTATAAATACATCTTCATTATGAACGAAAAAATTGTAACGCCGAGGCCGAAGTGGGGTAGATTTCTACCCCATGACACTTTGAACTGAAATAACTTTCTCAGACAACATGACATGATGATCGTTTTGGTGTGGGAATATGTCGGGGTGTTAACTTGTAAACATGTGGGACGTCAAGTTATGACTACCGACAGTTACTCCGCAATCAACATCCAAACACCGCTGGGGTAGAAATCTACCCCACTTCGGCCTCCGAAGGTTAAGCCTCTGTTGGACCTTTGCTGTGGAATGACCTCCCTGCTATAACTCGTGCTGTGACGTTATCTGTTTCTGCTCGTTCTCTTAAGACTTTTCTTTTTTCGAGGGGCCCTTCGCACTGGAACCGCCTCTGATTAGGTTATACTGCGAGAGGCGCTTTATAATTCCGTAAATAGAATAGAATAGAATAGAATTTAATCGGCACTATTTAATCTACAATGGCGCTGTGATAGCGTCAGATGAATTGGTTATTGAGGTGTTTACCAAGCACTATTGTCTTGGTCTCATTTCTTCCAATAACTATTCAGGTCGCTTAAACCGTCGTATCTAACTTCAGCGTCATATGCATAGGATTATATATAGTCAGGCGAAGGCGTAAAAAAGGTGCTTACAATCAACCATTGCTCATGTCCTCGTTTGTCATACCAATAAATCCTTCTATTGCTCTCATATAAGCTATGACCTTCCAACGCTAGTTCAGTCATTATTTAGTGTCAGAGGAATGTATTAAAAATCACCCCATGCACACTCCGTTAAGCTCACCCTGAGGCAGCCATAGGGTATGAAGTGTTAGCGACTTTATAATTTGTTATCCTCGGTATATGAGGGCGAGTGGCCAGTCCTCTCCCTCGCCGTCTCATCTTCCAACCAACTGTGAAAGGTCAGTGTACTCATTATAGCTGCGTTGGCTAAGGGGAACAGAAATCGCGAACCGAATCTTCTGCCCTTGCGGGGATTTGAACCCCCGACCTCTCGACTGACAGTCCAGCGCACTAACCACTTCATCATTGAGCACTCTAGCTTCAGACAATTCTACTTTAAATTCATGTGCTGTTTATCGCCAATGTGTCATAACAAAGATGATTAACGTCGCTTGGAGAAGATGATATAAAATTCACTTTCTTATGACCAAGCATCAGGCGCTTATAATAGTTAGACACCTTTAAAAAGTCTGAATGAGATGCTACTTATATCTCACGCGTGCAAAATCGCTACTGCGACCATCAAAGTAATAAGAAAAACAATGTAAGGTCGACGTTAAAGGCAAACGTAAGATGTCGCCAAGCAATGACGAACTAGAATAATTATTACTATCAAAGTCCACAAAGTTAAGCAATAATTATTGTGAGAGAAGGCCTTGCTCACGGTCCCTACACAGTAACCATCTCAGAGGGGGAGGATCGAACGCGTACACTACGCTTTACAAGTCGAGTGTTGGTACTTCATGTGTAATTATAATTAATTTCTTGAATCATTCATTGACTCATTAATTCATTAATTCATGATTCATTCATACGGTCAGCCAATCATTCAATCGATGACCTCTGCTGACCTGAGTGATGGCAGATATGATTGGTGCCATGCCGTTCGATAACGCCTCATCAAAAGCACACGATTCAGAGGACCAGTACATCAGGACCCCCAGAGTTTAAAAGGTGACCCACACAATTTGTCCAAATCCGATGAGTTTTTCTTTATGGGGGTTGGGGGATGCAAGAATTACTACAGTTTACTAAGAAACCAACCAATGAGCGAACTCTTCAAAAATAAGACTCCATGGTTCGCGGACAAACAGAAGCTGACAGAAATTTTCAAAGTTCTCTGCACACTTTTAGAGAGTTTATGCCAGATCTTGACAAATTCATGTCGGCATGTCCAAAAATGCAACATATATGAAGTTGAGAATTCAAAAAGATTTCATGCAAATGACTGATCAACTACCGTAGTCATCGACGAAATACTCCAGACCATAATTCGGAAAACATACCTTTTAATGTAATAATGGATGAAACGACAGATTCAAGCACAAAAATGCAGGTTGCAATCAGTATGCTACTAGGCTATAAGATACATAAATGACGAGAATGGAATTGAGGAAGATAATCTAATTGCCATGATAGAAGCACAGTCATCAACTGGAAAAGCACTCTTGGATATAATTCTGGATTTTCTGCAGCAATAGGGTTTGGATCTAAACAATCTGGTCTGTCAAGGATATGATGGTGGTTCAAAAATGAGAGGGCCTGAGGGATTTTCAGGGCGTGCAAGCCTCAAGGTCGAATCAGAGCAAAATGCCCAAAGCATTATATACCTGTTGTTGGTCATACAATCTACAGTTTGTGATGAGTCATGCAGCTACTGGCATTTCTGCTGCAGCTGATTGTTTCAACAAAATTAAAGAAGCTTAGTTGTAGTTCATCTTCGTCTCAACGAACTGGAATAATGGAACGCTATCTACTAAAAGAAGGGCTTCCTGTAGATGAAAGTTGAGTGGGAAAAGGTGAACAAAGACCATGCTTCTCAATCAGAATTGTTTATAACTGAAATTGAGTCAAATGCAATTAGGCTTATAACCGAGGAAGCTAAGCTGGTTGAAAAGGAACCTCGTTACCGACGTCTACTGTCTATAGGCCTAAGTGGCACTTGTTTTATAGCCAGAACAAGAAACTTCAGTGACGTAACGAAGAGTTTCAGGCTTTTCAGCGCCCGGGGCAAGAGTTTATGATTGCGCCCTTTTAAATTTTCTTGTTGGCTTTTAGTCGTTCATGTCATAATACTGTGTACCACTGAAAGCCAATTTTTAAATTTGCGCCCCTTGTGCCCTCTGCCCCCCTTCTTTACGCCACTGAGAAACTTGTGTATTTTCCATAAAAAAAACTTCCAGCAATTCAATCAGCACTTACAGAAATGAACTTAGATTCTGTTGCTAACAGCTTAGATGACAAGTTTCAATCAACAGTTTCGTTCTGCATGCAATTATCTGCGCAATTTCAAAACTGAGTCAGGCACTTCAGAGTCCAGATCTCAATCTTGTGGATGCACATAGACAACTGAATCTGTTCACATCCCAGATGGATAAACTTTGTTGGAAGACGAATACAAGAAATTGCTGGCCAACACAGAAACGTTGTTTTCATTTCCTGCACTTTCAGGAGTTGTACTGATGATATTGAAAGTTCATATAGAGCAAAAACGCAAGCGCTGTCTGCCAAATGATTTAAATGAGTCGGTAACTACATGTATGCATGTTATGCCCATTTGGTCTGCCAGGGAACACAATAATCAACATTTTGCGAGTACTTTGAAATTCTTGACTTTCAAAGAACAACTGGCAGGTCTTTTCAACAACCGTCTTCAGTGCTCTTTTGACTCTTCAAAATGGAGAAATGACGGTAGAACTTGCATTCTGATCGATCCTCTGAAGATTGTTAATTGGAACTAAATGAATTGTTTCGTTATACACAAATTCAGCCAGTGCTTCAGTGTATGCTGTTTCTTTTAAAATAACTCTGAATTTGTTACGCTGTTAGTCTGGGAATCTTGAAAAACAATTTCTTCTTTATGTTTTCATGACTTTGTCGGTCAGAAACAGCTATAGCAAACAAGGGCCAAAAACGTGCTCCATTTGATATCAGCTGCTAGAAAATGCGTTGGCTTGGGGGCTCCGCCCCAGACCCCGCTGGGGAGCTTACGACGCTCCCCCAGACCCCTAGTCGTTATCGGCTTCGTGCCTTCGGCATTCGCAGCTTCGCGCCTTCGGCGCTTGAAATCTGAGCACCCCCAGGAAAAGTTTCTGGTTGCGCCCCTGTCTAGATATCATAGTATAAAGTAATAATAGCTTAGTAAGAGTTCAGGAATAACATCCGAGATATAAAATTTCGTGAGTCAGTGTCAGAAAGGTTAAAGTTATTTGGTCTGACCCTAAGAAAATAGGGCGTGAAATGTTGGTTAGGAAAAAGGCATCTGAGTGAATGATTCTCATTTAAGAGGACGGCCTTAAAGAGTGAAGTGTCTGCTTTATTAGCAAGAACATTCGTAGAAGGGGAATCTGACTGAATAAAACCAGTCAATAATCAAGCATCAAAGCCAATTACAAACCTCTAAAAGAGAATGCACTGATTATATATATATATATTGATTATCGACAACCTGATTAAATTAAGCATGAATTAGGCAAAAGGAAGGTATTAATGAGAGGAAAGTTGAACAAGAACTTGAAGAGACGAATGGTCAAATCTGCTTTATGAAGTGTGGTACTATACAGATCGGAAACATGGACCTTAAGGAAGGAGGATATAAGAAGATTGGAGACCTTCGAGAAGTGGATGTGGCCAAGAATGGAGCGAGTCAACTGAATGGAGAGAAAGGCTAAACAAGGAGACACCAGGGAAAGTGGTTGGATCCTATAATGAGGGGAGATTGTAATCTAAGAACTATGACAAAGAATAATAATATGGGTTTTTAATTTATACAATTTGGATATTATCAAACCCAGAATCGTAAAATAGACACAAATAATATATATTATGTGGTAAAGTGATTATATATATAGAGTCATTGCTTTGCGTTTTAAAGGTGTGTAATGGGTATTGAATTTAGCGATATCTTTCGGTTGCTAGGCGTCCACGTTGTTACCTCTGTCTTAGTGGTTTTATGACGTATACACAGACAATGACAGTGTAATTTGCGTTCATGCAAATTAGGATATGGTAGCTAATTAATGCATCACGCGATTATTAACATAATATGACTGTATTACTTTTAAACTCAGTTGAACGAAGCGATATAACCTAGGTAATCAGTCTATCCTTGTGGTCATAAACCGTTGTGACAACAGTCAACAATCAATAACAATATCAACAACAAAATAAAAGTAACAAAATGATGATGATGATGATGATGACGATGATGATGATGACGATGATGATGATGATGATGATGATGATGATGATGATGATGATGATGATGATGATGATGATGATGACGATAGATAGATAGATAGATAGATAGATAGATAGATAGATAGATAGATAGATAGATAGATAGTCATATTTAATGCTGTGCAAAGACACCTTTTAAACCTTGTTGAACGAAGCTATATAAGTCACTTGGTAACCAGCAATCATGCTACGCCTGAAAAATATAAACCGTTGAGAAAATATTCTCTTATAGTAATAACAATATCAATAACAACAACCAAATAACATTAACAAAATAATAAAAATAATTATTATAAAGAAGAGTAATAATGATAGTAATAATAATATGATGTATGTAGTAACGTGGCGCCACCTTGTATTTGATGATTGGAAATGTTGCGTCTTTCGGTGGTAGCCATTGGACCATAAGTGACACGTGGCCTTCAAGGAAAGTAACGTCACTCTTCGTCAGGTTAGACGGAGGGTCTGGCATTGGCTTCGCTGAAATGGAGAACGTGGAAAGAATTTGGATTATTTGGATTCACGTGCATTCATTCATTCACTTAATCATTCATTCATTCAGTCTATCAACCACTATCACCATCACTACCATGATGGCACTACCATGATCATTATTTATTCTCACTATTATTATTATCCTCATCATTCCAGTAGCTATAAAACGTAACCTAGCAAGCTGACAAACGTATATAGTTACCGCTAATTGTATATACACGGTGATTCAATAAAAAGTAAGCCAAACTTTGTATTTCATATAAGTACTTCTAACATGAAAACAGTATTAAATTTTTTTGTGAAGAAACTCTCAGTAGTATGGTTTAATCATTTAATTAAAGAAGATGTTCAAAATGTCCTCCTTCTGCTTGCACGTAAGCCTGGAGGCGCTGGCGCCATTGGGCAACGTTTTCTTCAGTGCGCGATGACCTTCGTCTGCCACTACCAATGACGCGGTCGACTGACTCTGTTCCGCTAATTTTTCGAAGCAATATATCTAATCCGCTTCTGGTCCAGTGTTTTTCTAGAGACTCTTGTAGAAATTGACGGCTGCTGTAATTCTTGGATTCTTCAAACCTTTTATCATGTGTAAATCTTCCTTACTAAAAGGCTTTTTCTCGGAAATTGCTAGTTTCTTGTTTATGTTTTTAATTGTATTATCGTCTGCTTTTTTGAGTAGGAAATAAAAACCGGAAGTCACTAAAATGAAAAAGTATATATGTGCATGTTTTTATTTTTAAAATATTATTAATAAAATATAGTTCAAGCTTTAATATTTGTTTATAAAGTTTGGCTTACTTTTTATTGAATCACCGTGTATATAACGGATTTTCGGATTATTTTTAAGGTGTCTAAGGCGAACCCTGCATCAACGTTAAATAAATAATATAGTAATAGTTTCAGTTTAACGACACTGTGTCATAACAAAGATCATTAGCGTCGCCCTCCTCCTTCATCTAGGATATAGACTGGCACTGATAGAGTACGATCAGTGGCGGGGTTAAATAAATAAAAATTTATTTAAATAATTGGATCATTTTGCATTCACGTGCATTTATTCATTCATTCATTCATTCATTTATTCATTCATTCATGCAGTCTGTCAACCACTATCATCACCAAGCCTAGAACGACCACGATTACTACCACTATAAGTATCATCCCTATCGTCATTTATTTTCAGCGTTTTCATCATCATTAGATAAGAAATGTCTTCAAGAGCTAGACCGAATGAAATTATTGAGTACTAATATTCTTATCTACTTTCGTTCGAAATTGTTTTCAAGGTGTTCAAGTCGAACACTGCATCAATGTTGAATAACTAATATATATATATTTAAATTATTAGACAACCAGCAACACACACAGACAGCTATTTCTTCTCACCTCCTCCCCTCCTCCTCCTCCTCCTCCCTCCTCCTCCTCCTCCTCCCTCCTCCTCCTCCCTCCTCCTCCTCCTCCTCCTCCCTCCTCCTCCTCCTCCTCCTCCTCCTCCTCACCTGGAATCTGTCTCCATGGCAACACACGTAACTCGTGTCCTCCCCCTCCTCCGCCGACAATGGTTCGCGAGTTAACGACGTAGAGTCTGGAGTTTGAGTCGTCGTCATCGTCGTCGTCGTGTATAATGTGTCTCCTCCACTGAACGTCGTCGATGGGTCTCATGAGCCGCGGTCTGTGCCTTCGTACCTGCGGCGGCGGGGCTTCGGGCGTCTGCACACCGGACAATAATAGGAACCTCTGATTGACTCTTTTGGCTGATGGCTCACTTTAGGGTTCGCAGCCCCGTATGACTTTTATACAGATGAAAACTGAGCTAGTGGAAGTTTGGCTAGCTTCCTCTGTAAAGTATGCTCTGGCCAAAAGACCTCGACTAAACACTGGCCATTTTCCAGACTTATATCCCCCGCAGACTGGTTTCCTTTCTTCTTGGACTCCCATCTTCTCTTTCCAACGGACTCACCTGGAATTTAGCTTTCACAACATTTTACATAGTAGCGACTTTCAGCTGATGACTTGAGCATTATGACTTTGGCGCCATAGAAGTTTGAAGAATAGATGGGATTCGTCCTCTTGTAGGTTGGTTGTTTTGTTGTTTAACGACACCGTCACAGCAAAAATGATTAGCCTCGCCCTCCTCCTTTACCCATGCTTAGGACTGGCAGGAAGTTAAATTTAATTACTACATTTATAATGACCTAGCGTCGTTGAACAGCAACTACCAAACGCAGCAAGCGTCTTTTGATACCGATTTTACATGCTAATTTTGGACACCTTTTAAACGAAATTACCGTCACAATAAGAACTCAAACAGCCTGATAAATGTATCTGAAACTTAGTTTAAATCTTCTTTGTGTTCTTATAGTGAACGAAATCAATTTTAAAAATTGTCAAACATAACAAAATAAAATCGCTCTCATGAGTTCGTAGGTAGTTTTCGTTTAACGACGCTGGGTTAGCATCGTCCTCCTACTTTATTCAGGGTTGGGACTGGCACCATCAAAGTATGATATTGTTTTGTAATGAAGTATTCAAGCCCTGCGAAGAAGGCGTCGAAAGCAAATGGCGAATGAATTTATCGATGGAAAACACAGATAATGGAGGGAGGGATAGAGGAATGAAGGATGGATAGATGGTCAGATGAATTACTGAATGCATGTAAAAGTAGATGGATGGGTGGATGGATTAAAGGATGGACGTCCATCCACCCATCCGTCCATCCTTTCACCCATCCGTCCATCCTTTCACCCATCCGTCCATCCTTTCACCCATCCGTCCATCCTTTCACAAATCCGTCCATCCTTTCACCCATCCGTCCATCCATCCATCCATCCATCCATCCATCCATCCATCCATCCATCCATCCATCCATCCATCCATCCATCCATCCATCCATCCATCCATCCATCCATCCATCCATCCATCCATCCATCCATCCATCCATCCATCCATCCATCCATCCATCCATCCATCTAATCGGTCGTAATCGTAATCGTAATCTCCAAACTTCTAATGCGCCACTCGAAAGCCAAGCGCAGGGCACCAGCTTATTCACGAGCACTAACCCTAACCTTGACCCTAACCGGCCCTCACGACGCCTAATCTGACCCTAAACGACCCTCACGAATCATAACCTGACCCTCAAGATGCCCGCCATTTCAAAATTCAAAGGGAAGACAACACGTGACAGGATTTAGCGAATAACGCGACGGTCGTGAATGTAGTACTGGGGTTCCGCTAACGCCCAGGACGTGAACGGATCCACTACGTTTATGTAAACAAGCCTCGATTGCTTCCTGACCGCCAGGGGCCGCACCACTACTAGTCACACGACGCTAAATGAAGAATTTCCAGTCCTATGTTTTCTTGGCTTTCAGTTTAGACAGCGTTGCGAACATGAAGTGATAGTGATCATCTCGAAGCGCTCGTGAATAAGCTGGCGCCCTGGCCCTAGTTACATTCAGAGTAACGCTTTAGAAATTGGATAACGATTACTTGGGCGACAAAGAGTTTCTAAATTCCAAGAATTGACGCTAGTTATTTTACGGTGAAATGTACATATTATTAGCGTCGCCCTTCTCTTCATATTTTAATTATGCAATTGGGCAGTAACTTTGGAAAGGCGTGTATTCATGAAGCTGAATGCACCAATGCTTAAAAGTTACAAATTTATTTAATAATAATAATAATAATAATAATAATAATAATAATAATAATAATAATAATAATAATAATAATAATAATAATAATAATAATAATAATAATAATAATAATAATATAATAATAATAATAATGTTTCAAATGCTTTCAAAGCTCTGAGCAAATTGTGAAACAGCGTGTTTATACGCACAATTTTGCTTATTGCCTTAATTATTGTAACTAAGTAGTAACTAAAATTAACTAAAATAAAATCCATTAACTATAACTATAACTATAACTAAAAAATAATTCTAACAACAACTAAAACTATAACTATAACTAAAATAAAAAACCATTAACTATAACTGTAACTATAACTGAAATAAAATCTGTAAGAAGAATCACACTGAACGACCGTGACTCTTGCTGTCATCCTCACGTCAAGACAACAGTTTCAAGTTTTATCGCTATTTTTATTAATTCAGGTCTACAATTTAGAACGTCACATTGAAATACAAAAATTGTCTTATTTTATTTATTTAATCCAACGCTTAACGTCGTCTTATGACATCAAAGGCCGTTGACGACTAAATTGTCTTATTGGATTGGATCCTCAGTTTAACGGCAGCTTATGACAACATAGGCCGTTACCGCCGACAAAGATTAGTTTTGGCATATTACAGCTCTTACTAATAATACCAATTTAATTGTCTTATGATGGATCCACAGTTTAACGGCAGCATATGACAACATAGGCCGTCGCCGCCGACAAAGATTAGTTTTGGCATATTAAATTGTCTTATCTATGCGGCAGTTTTACTTATAACGCGAAAGAGCCCTTAAAAGAGGTGTATAACAATATCAGCAGGGAATTGCAGCATTAGTAGTAATAATAAGTGTTTGTTTTCGGGCGTTTAAACTGGGTAGTCCGAAGTCCTTGGATTTTAGCTGTATAATTGTTCTTCGTTCTTCCGTTCTTTGTTGTCAAGATCTAAACTGTTTCCGTTTGATAACCGTCGGTAGCTTTTCGTTTCTGTTGCTACTTGCTTATCAGTCTGACAGGTTATATTAATCGCTTATCGTCTTTCATCTTTTAGCATAGGTTGACACCGTTTCAAAGGTGTCGAAGGTTGATTTATGTAACACTGTTTCATTAAACGCTTGGTAGGTGTCAACAAGTCTCAACAGATCACCCATCGCGGGGAAGGTACCATCCATGGGTCGAAATATTCCTCAGGAATTGTCTCCATTGAAGAAGGGAAAGATAAAAGACCTCCAGCCGGTCATCCTCCCACCCAATAGGACACATCTGGTAGGTGTGACTTCATCTCCCTACAACACGGAATTACCACCGTAATCGTAATCGTAATCGTAATCTCCAAACGATTACGATTACGATTACGAGGCTTAATATTACAATATTGGTCGCAGTCCCTCGGATCATCCAATTGTCCACAGAAATCAACCGAAACGAACAACTCCATCTAGCGACCACTGCTTTGCCTTGATATTTCAGACACTGTTGTGAACTGTATGCAAGCAGAATCTATAATGTGGTCAGCGCATTATTACAATTAATGTTTGGAAGCAGCAAATACTGATATGTTTTCTTACATTGACTAAAAGCGGAAGATCGTCCATGGCATGAATGTCAGTATTTGGACACCTCTTTTAAATTATTACGTTTTAGTAATGAAACCAATGTCAACACCTCTTTTAGCTTACTGCATTTTGCAATAAATACCATATTACTGGCGTTTGTTAATCGGCTTTTGGGTAGATATTAATATGTTGGTTAGAGTTCGTTGATGTTAACGATCAAAGCGTTAGACTGTCAGTTAGTAGGGCCGGAGTTTGAAATCCCGCACAAAGGCATACATTAATTTCGCTTTTTCTGCTCCACCTGCGCCCACTATCCAACTCAGCGGTTATGAGTAGGCCTACACTGTCAGTGGCATTATCAGACGGCGTGGGAAAGGACTGGTCACACGCCCTCATATGTCGAGGCTGAGAAAATGAGGTCGCGTGTGCTTCATATCCATGGGTGTTTCTCGAGGTAAGTTTAAACTTTAAACGACTGTTCATATTCTTAGCATTTACAAATTACGTGCTACCCAGTGGGGCCTGCGAACAATGGTAGACATCAATTGCTAGTCTACGAGCTATAGACACAATAGTTTCTGCTGCTTATTACATTATATAACAGTTTCTGTTGCTTAGCGACATCTTGTGGTTAAAATCGATGTCGACGACCTTCGTTGACACCGATTTTATATCACTCGATTCCCAGAACAATACTACTACTAATAATAATAATATTCGTTTATTCTGACACAAGTTGACATGACCGCAGCCTGTTTACAAACGTTATGGAGTGCAACGGGAATACGTAAACGCCGCTTAACTATCAAAGTATATATAGCATAAAATTGAATTATTATGAAGGTGTCTAAACAGATCTTTATTTTCAAGTAGCAAAATACATCGCCTAACGACATCTCGAAACATAGCACTGGGTATTCTAAGTCAAACGGTTGGCATTTATAGCTTTGATTGAATCAATTTTAATAGCTCTCTTCTTTTATAACTGGCCTGAATGTATTAAAACGTTGTCTAAAATCAATCATAGTTTGTGACGCATAGGCTGCGAAACATACCATCCTGTGAGCGTTGTAGCCACACTAGCATCGACTGTAGCCAGAACCCTTTCTTACCACAGATGCCATTCAACAAATAATGCATAGGCTGGCGATACAAGTAGACTGAGTAGACTGTCTTGAAGGGGCGCTATATAAAACTACTGTAATAACAATAATAACAAGCAGTCAAAGACTGGCACCGATGCGAGCATCAAACGCACAGCTTCAGGACCACGGCAGAATCATGGTGGCTGAAGGTCGTCGTTGGCAGTTTAAGTGCTTAAAGCAGTGATGGACACAGCACTGACTCAGAATACTCGTATCAACAGTTACGTGGATGATCTCGATACCTCTTTAAACGTTACTAGCTTTATTATAATTATGGGTATTTATCCAATATTACCACACCTCTTTTAAAGTGTTTCCAACAGGTATTTAAACATGCTGCGTAAAACCCTGGCAATCAAAATTCCATCAGAGTTGGAATGTAACTTTAAAATAAGGTTTTATAATAATCTGCAAACAACAATACTAATTGTAATTGTACACGATGACAATTATCTAGCTCCATATCAGTACAAATCACGTACACTGGTTATTGCTAATTTTCATTAAGAAAAATGTTCATCAATATAGAGATAACGAAAGTCATACATGGATCCCAACCAACTGGGTCCAATCCACACGAATACTTGACCCCGATTGTAATGAACGCGGTCAGGCGATGTAGTCACAGCCGATGGTATACGGTTGCCTAACCGCCCAGCCGTCACTCGTTGATGGCTGAAATTGGAAGAAGAAAATATCTCCAAAACTTCTTCATTTGCATGTTGATAATTTAGACACCTCCTTTAAGTTAAGGTTGACTCCACTGTTATATCCAATGCTTGAGACAGGTTAATACATTCATATCATTTAACCCAACTCAAAACCTCCGAAGACGTCTCCTAAGTAGTGCCAGTCCCAAGCTTATAAAAGGAGGAGGGCGACGCCAACGGCCTTTGTTGCTACAAGATGCCGTTGATTCACTCTATGTCATCCTGACGACCACAACCACCACTACCACCACCACTCACTGATCCACCACCACGTAAAGCCTTCCCTCACTCATGTTGGTTATTGTAGTGATGATGATGACGATGATAGTTATTTTAACAATTCTTCTGATCATCATCATCGTCACAATGACCACCTGATCCTGAGTAACCATGGCAACAGACAGCAGCGTCTTACCTTCAGCAACGCAGCGAGCGGAAACGACGCCATTGCCGGCGTTGCCATGGAGACTCAGCGATATGGTAGGCCTTACCATGGTAACCGATAAAACAGTTAAATGGCTATTATCATCGTCGTGTCGTCAGAGGATTGCTAATCCATGGAAACAGGAAACATCTGAAAACGTTTGGAAAAACGTGAGTTGTAAAAGCACTTGAGTGCTCGCCTTAGACACCTTTTTAACAGTGTCAACCGATCCTATATAAACATGGGGTGATTAATTTTCCGCAGATTCCGGATACAATGTAGGCTGTCAGTCTTAAGAAGTGGAACACTGTATTGCAGCGTTTGCTTTGTAACGTGGAGTGTACGGGTTCAATTCTTTATGTCCCCTTAGGCTTAAACGGTTACTGTATATGGACCTTGAGCAAGTCCTTCATCACAATTGCTCAGCGCCATCGTTTCGTGCTTCGTCATTAGATAGTGGCGCCTAATAAATGTTTATTTAGCTGGTAATGGTTGCGTTCCAACGTCCTTTATGCACGCCGTCACTACATAGCATACAGTCTATCAACCACTATCATCATCATTGCCACGCCTGGCGCTAACATAATCGCTACCAAAGTCATTATTTATTTTCATTATTATTATTATCATCATCATTGCAGCAGCTATAAAATATCAACCTTGAAATGCGACACGAAAATTGGTTAACACTTTATATAGCCGCTTTGGAGATTTTTCTTAAGGTGTCTAAGGCAACCAGTGCCTCAACGTTATATAAATAATATATATTTAAACAATTATTTTAAATAATAATAATATTTATTTATTTTAAATATTAATAATATTTTAAAAATAATAATAATAATATTTATTTATTTTGAATAATATAAATAATAATAATAATAATAATAATAATAATAATAATAAAATAATAATAATAATAATAATAATAATAATAATAATAATAATAATAATAATAATAATAATAATAACAATAATAATCATAATGATGATAATAATAATAATAATAATAATAATAATAATAATAATAATAATAATAATAATAATAATAATAATAATAATAATAATAATAATAATAATAATAATAATAATAATAATAATAATAATAAATAATAATAATAATAATAATAATAATAATAATAATAATAACTGATTAAAAAGTAACTGTTTTCAATATTTAGAAGCCTTCGATCAGTCCTGTGCTACTGTTGTTGCAATCTGTGGTGCCTAAAACAGATAGAGCGTTTCCAATTTGTAGGGCGACTGATAAGCGTTGTAGAAGATGACTAGTCTCACGCTGGTCGCCTGTCGCTGCTGAGATCTTGCGTCCTAGTTCTTGGACAAACTGCAGTGATTCTGTGTGCCAGCTTCCTGCAGTTTCGACTGCCACAGGGACAAAATGATGTGACTGTGTGATAGCAGCATACTTGGTTTCCTTGTTGCGAGCTGCCTTTTCCGCTGCCGCACCTGCGATTTGCGATGTTATATGTTCGTACGATGCAGCGAAAGTATCTGGCACCGTGACATCCCATGCCAAGCAACGACCTCTGTTCCAAGGTATGATGGTGACTCCGTCAGGCCTTTTGCCGTCTGATCTGGAGAGGCCATTGGGCTCTTTGATGGCCGGTATTTTGGCTCTGGTGAAAGCTCGCCAAATAACATCGTTGAGCATGCCATGTCGATGTTGTCTTCCTGGACCTTTGCTACAAGAGAATCCATGATGGCCGATGGTTTCTACTATGACACCGCATTTGCATGTGTGTTTTTCACACAAGGCAGTGCCTAGTCGGATGCCGGAAGCTATTCTTAGGACCTCTCCTGACATGCGTAATCCTGCTGTCGTAATGGGCAGTGCATGAAGCCAGTCTCCAGAGTGTGGCGATTGCACGGCTAACAATCTGGCTTTAACAGCAGAATCACTCGCTCTTTCTGACAGGTCTTGAAGTGCATGTGAGATGAGTTTGCTGTCCCATTCCCGTTGTATGTGAGCCTTCTGCTCGATGGGAGGAGTTGCGTTCGACTTCGATGACCAAGAACTAAAAGCCTCCTCTACCAACGGATCTGTGGTTGTTAGAGGGACGTCGAGTAACAGTTGGTCTTGAAGGTTTCGTGTGCCAGCGGCTGATGCCAAAAAGGCGGAAGTTGCCAGCATAACGGCACTACGAATCCCCAGACCACCGTTTCTAACAGGTAAAGATGCCTGGATCCATTGATCGTCGCTCATGTTGATATTAAGAAGGCTACACAGACCAGTTCTCAAGACTTCGTCGAAGACGTGTAGAAGTTCTTCGTTTAAGAAGCAGGCTGATGTTCTTAATGTGTATAGCAGCTTCGGTATGCTTAAGCTGCTCCTCAGCAGGGTGAATGCGTCGTGTGGATGCAGCATCTCAAGCCTTGTTGTGACTTTCTCCAAATCCTTGATCTTTTTCTGGATAGATTTGTCGACAGCCCTGCCTGGCAGCAGCGGTGCTCCCAGCAGTGTCAAATCTTCAACGGCGACATTTTCAAACTCGGCGAAGGTCTGAATCTTCTTTGTTTTATCGAAGGTTCTAAAGGATGCTTCGCATTTTGCTTGATTTAGCTGTAGACCATACATGGGTGCCTCTTTCTCTATCAAGCTGACGTCGTACTCAACTTGATCGATCGGTCCAGCAAGAGTAAGATCGTCCATATAGCCTATAGTGAATGGAGTTGTCAAACTCTCCAGAAGTGGATGTATTGCCAGGCAAAACTCCAGTGGCCCTAAGGGGTCGCCTTGTTGGGTGCCTTCCTCGGAATGAATGGTATGCTGTCTGGTCTGTAGCTGGGGGGCGTAGGCATAGTTGTCATATACGTATCTGTATATTTCCGGAGCTTTTGCTGCCACCGCCTCTAACATTGAGTCTCTTCTCAGAGCATTGAAGGCATTCGAGAAGTCCAGTTTAACTATGACATGGTTTTCAGGCATCGACTGCAGGTATCGTCTGGTTGCGTGGACAGCTGCCTCGGCACCTCCTGATACTCCGACGCCGATTTGAAGTGGTGACAGATTTTGAGATAGGTATGGAGTAACAACATGGCAGACACACTTGGCAGCAAGCCGTCGCCACGTGTATCCAATCGTGATTGGTCTTATTCCACCATCTTTTTTCCCAAGTGTTATTAGTCTTCCGCCGTATAGGATATCTGCAACTTGTTTCGGTAGTCCGCCTCTCAAGAGTAGATTGATTAAGTCAGTGATTGTCTCTACGAAATCCGTGTCTGTTGTATTGGACAGAAGGTTCTTCAGATGTTGTGGTGTGAAGCCATCTGGTCCTCCGCTAGATGCTGCAGGAAAGGAAGCAACAGCGTTACAAACCATCTTTCCAGAAACCTGTATGGCATCGAACCTGTCTTCTTGAGGGCATGGCAGTGTTCTTCTGTCTTCGTAAGCCTTTGGGTGCTTCTTCTGCAATTCTTCAATCACCCTAGGTGAATCTTCTACAGGAACATCATCAGAGCACAGCAATCGAAGGGCTCCTTTGATGTCGCCATCTTCGAGTCTGCTAGACACCGCCTGCGCAAGATATTTACTTCGATCGTAGCCCTTGTCATTCCTCCTAGTTCGTGAGTCAGATGGCGTGATTTCTTTAGCTTTATCACAGAAGACCATTCCACTAATTCCATTAATAATAATAATAATCTATTGGCGCTATAATAATCTCCACGACTTTTTACAGAGACACATGGTAATGTAATCTCTTCGAAATCTCATCCGTGCAAACACTGCGTCTCGAGCATAATAATTAGACAAAGAAAATGAAAACTACAATTAAGTCGGAAACATCAAAGATGACACGACAACGGTTTCAAACGACGGCGCAAAGATCAAAGACTCGCAACTTAAACAGTTATGCAAGAAATAAATAAATAAAATAACTTCGGTCGTTTCTGCAATGATCCAATCTCAGTTCAAGAGCGCTGTTACACAATGCTCAAGACATCGGTTATTGTGATGTTCAATACGACCGTGACTCGTGCTGTCCCCTCACGTCAAGACAATGTTTGGACTGGCATTACCACAGGTAGTTTCAGGCTTTGCATTATTATTATTATTACAATTTTATTGCTATTATTATCAATAATATTCAGGTCTTAACATCAGAAAACGAACAAATTGTCTCTCTTATGCGGCAGTACGACATATAACACTATAGAGCATCTTAAAAGAGGTGTCTACAAATATCAGCATGGAATTGCAGCATTAGGTGTTACTCGTGACTGATCCGAAGTTTTTTGATTTTAACTGTCCAACTGTTCTTCGTTCTATCCGTTCTTGTGGTATCAGCAGCTTTTCGTTTTCCTTACATATCAGTTGATGATATATTATTAAACGTCCACCGTCTTCCAGGTTTATATAGCTTAAGCTTGCACAATTTTCAAGGTGTCGAAGGTTGATTAGTTACGACAATGTTTCATTATAAATTTGGTGACGTCAATCATCTTGGTCTTGATACAGTGTCGATAAACTGTAACAAATTCAACTGTGTTTTATCATACGAAATGTTGGAACAGTTCAGAAATAAGTTATGTCGATGTCAACGGCCTTTGTTGTCATAAGATGTCGTTAAACTTTAGATCTATTCATCCAGTCTTACGTTAAACGCAATTTAGACTCAATTTATAGGTTTACAAGTATGTAATGTGCGAGAACCGAGCCTACAATATACATAATATAAGTAAAAGCAGAAGAACTGTTAGAACTGTATTAT
Source organism: Aporrectodea caliginosa (assembly GCA_020284085.1). Classification (NCBI taxonomy): domain Eukaryota; kingdom Metazoa; phylum Annelida; class Clitellata; order Crassiclitellata; family Lumbricidae; genus Aporrectodea; species Aporrectodea caliginosa. Next base: position 627,000 of record JACEVL010000225.1, on the reverse strand, counting down.
ATCATATAACGCTAAAATGTGCTAATATAATTTCAGTCGACGTCAACGACATTTCTTGCCATAAGATGTTGTTAAACTCGCGATCCATGGGCTTTACTTTTTCTACTGAAACGAGTTACTATATGAAATACACCAGACCATGAGTAATTAAAAATAGTAATGTTGTGAACTGATTGTGACCTTCGACCCCAGTGGCTGACTGGCGGATACTGTCACTGACGTCCAATCGGCCACCATTGGATCGCCTAAACGCCAATCAAACCACAGAAACAAAACAATAATGAAAATCATGGCTTAACAGCCGTCCTCCAACCTTTGTTGGTAGGTAAATGAGTGCCACCGCAAGTTGAGAGGTTAGAAAGGGTATCCTGTCATTTTGTTTGCTGAGGTCTTGTTTGCTTCTTTTTACATCAAAGTTTTTCTAGTGGCATGAAACTAGTGGGATGCATGTAGTGTGCATTTCTGAGGAGTTTCTATGGAGGCATAAAAACTAGTGTTTCACATGCACCAGTATGCCTCTGAGGAGTTTCTATAGAGGCATATAAACCACCATTGTACTTGTTCAACAGCACTCTTATGCTTCTGGAGAGTCTCTATGGAGGCATAATACCAGCATGATACTATAACCTTTATGCTTCTCAGAAGTCTTTATGGAGGCATAATACCAGTGTGATACTGTTACCTTTATCCTTCTGAGGAGTTTCTATGGAGGCATAATACCAGTGTGATACTGTTGCCTTTATCCTTCTGAGGAGTTTCTATGGAGGCATAATACCAGTGTGATACTGTTACCTTTATGCTTCTCAGGAGTCTCTATGGAGGCATAATACCAGTGTGATACTGTTACCTTTATGCTTCTCAGGAGTCTCTATGGAGGCATAATACCAGTGTGATACTGTTACCTTTATGCTTCTCAGGAGTCTCTATGGAGGCTATTGAACCAGCGTGATACCTTTAGCTTTATGCTACAGCAGAGTTTATATGGAGGCATATAGACCAGTGTGATGCTTTACCTTTATGCTTTACCTGTACCTTATGCTTCAAAGTAGGTTGTACAGCAATGAGTAAACAAGAGTGTTATCCTTTTTTTTACTAATACGGGAATGAGGAATAGAAGATTACTAAGTAGAACTGACCGTCATACTGTCTGTACTGTAGGATGTAAGATATGAGAGGCGAGGAACCAGTTTCCAACGGAGCATTCCATGTCACAACAAGACCCAGATCTGACTCGGTCGAATCAGGACGATCTGGCGCACTGGGCGATCCTTCAGAAATAACCAACATCTTTTATTATTTATCCCTGTAGTTACTCATTAATTATTGTTTGTCTATTTATTCATTTCTTCATACCTGACTGAGAACCATTTATAAACAAGTGATGACAAATAAAGGCTACTGATTGACTTGATTCGCTAATTGCTATACTGATTGATTATTATTGGATGCTAGCCGCCAACCTGATGAGTAACAATTCATACCTTTTAACATGTATTGTATGCTACTGATTATTGCTTCATTTGATTGATTGATTAACTGATCAATTCTATTGATCATATTGATTGATTGATTGAACTGATTACTGGATGGCAGGCCTACAGCTATTAGAGGTAGTGTCATGACTTTTCTAAAGATACTATAAAGGCTCCAAATAAATACACGGACACACATACAGACACAAACACACAGATACAAACACACACACATACACAAACATACAGACACACAAACACACACACAAAACACACACAAACACAAACCTGGCTGAGGTCCGATGGTAATTGTCTGTACCGATTCGTTGCCTGATCCGTGTCGCGTCCTTGAACTCAAACGAAACGTGTAACTCGTTTCGGGCATAAGGTCACGTGCATGATACGTCATCTTCTCACCAGACAGCAGCACATGAACACTCTTGCTCAAACCTGCATTTCAATAGAACACCATAGCAATGAATTGTCATGACAACCATTACCACCAGCACCGTGACCACCATTAAGACCCGTAACACTACCACCGCTATTAACACCATGAGCACCACCATTAACACCATGTCCACCACCACCAGTTTCCAACAAAGACCCATCTTTTTATACAGCCACAAAATAAAAAAGAAATGAGTTATAAATAAATTTCCTGAACTTACTTACCATCAACAAGTGCTTCCTGGAAGTAGGTCAGTTCGTAACCTTCGATGACCCCATTTGGCTCAGAAGGAGGCTTCCAGGTCAGGTTTACGGAAGATTGAGAGGTCATGATAATCGTCAATTCCTCTGGACGTCCAGGCACTGGCAATATGAAAACCCAGTTTAACAATATCAAGAAACCAAATTTAGTATGCATCATAAAAACCCAGTTTAACTACCAGCATTAAACCCTGGTTTAATTTAACCATGATAAAAACTGGTTTAACATTTAACAGGCATCACAAACACCTGGATTAACAGGCACCATGGAAATCTAGTTTAACAACCATCTTTGTTTAACAAAAACCGGTTTAATGAAGAAGAAAAGATAATCCTGATAAATTGTTTATATACAGAGAATACTCTTTTATAAAGACAAATTCAGTGCAATTTTCTATAAAAAGAGAAATTTAGCAAAGGATAAATTTTGATCTTTGTACGATAAACCTGATTAGATGAAATTGTTTATTTGCAATGACCACAATTTACTGGACTAAACTTCTCCAGATTTAGATACTCGTTGATTTTTCATAAAGACATAATCAGAAACGAGAAATATGGCATTTCTAACTACGATTCTTAACCTTTCGACAAAAGAGGTCAGTTCATTGGGTCAACCACAAGGTCACCTTGAAAGCAAGACAAACTAGAGCAGGTCAAAGCTCAGACTTACGGCCATCTAGCGTCTTAGCAACCACCGGAATGGATGAGTTTGGACCGGATCCTCCGCTTCCGAAGGCGGCCACAACGAACGCGTAATCCGTGTACATCCTCAGATCGGACACAAGTGTCTGGTTGTCAGCCAACGACAAAGACTTGACTTTCGACATGTCTCCTCGCCGTCCACTCACCCAGAAGAAAACCTGAGCACATCAGACATAATGCAACGTTATTCCACGTAATGTAATGGGAGTCAATCACAATATAAGACAATGGAAATCCTGCCATTTGACTGGAATCAGCAATTGAGGATGACGATGATGATGATGATGAATCTCGTGGTGATGACGACGACGATGATGACGATGATGATGATGACAACGACGACGATGATGACGATGTTGATGAATCTGGTGATGATAATGATGATGATAATCCTGGTGATGATGATGATGATGACAATGATGATAATGATGATGAAAATGATGGTGATAATAATGTTGAAAGAGAACCTTGTAGCCAAGATATGATTCCTCTGCCATGTCTTGTGTATCCTGTAGTTTTATATGTTTCCATGTAACAAAGATGGAAGTTGGACCCACGGCAGACGCTCTCAGGTCCTCAGGGACCAAAGATGGAGCTAAGAAAGAGACAAGACACAACATCATTAACATCATCTGTGACTCTGAGTCTTATTTATGACATTTACTTACTTACAACTTTTACTTATTTACGACCTTTACTACTTACAACATTTGCTCACAATTTTTACTTATTTATGACATTTACTTAATTACAATTTTATTTACTTACGAGACACAATGACTCAATTACTTATGCTTACAACCCATATTGACTGACAACACTTACGACACATGCTTCGGTTTACCTACATCAATGTTCATGACACTATATCAACTGTCGCCATTACAATAACGATCACAAAGTAAATTCACCGATCATTCGCCCATATCAATTCACAATAATTCAAGTCACCCAAATTCCTTCTTCAACCAATTCCCTCACCTGTTTCGCAGAGGAACAGGTCAACCGGATCTGACATTGGTCCATGTCCAACATGGTTGACAGCAGCGACCTTCACCTCGACAATGACCTTTGACATAAGGTCACTCAGCAGGACGATTGAGTGAGGATAGACTGTCGAGACTGACAAATACCCGTCTTCATTATCGTCGGTTTTATCGTTGGCATCGCCGATTGTCAGTTGACGGTACCACACACGGTAACCAACCTTGTCGCCGTTCCAAAGTCCATCATCCTTTGGAGGCTGAAAAAGGAAAACAGACAGATACAGGTTTCTCTTTCTGAGGTTTGGCTTCCTGGTCTACAATGCTTTGGTCATGTTATGGTGCTATATAAATCGTCTTCGAAATCTTCACTTTTCGTGAAATATCAACTCTACCACTGCTCGTACTCTGGCAGTGCCAGTCCCAAACCTAGATGAAGGAGGAGGGCGACGCTAATGATCTTTGTTATCACAGTGTCGTTAAAACTGAAACAGCTACTACTTCACTTTTAGTCCGATAAGCATAAAGTTATTACCCACTTTCCATCTAAAAAACATGAAATTAGTACCCACCTTCCATCTGACAAGCACTGTTGAAGATGACTGTTGACTGACAGTGACATCTGTTGGTGGATGATCTGGATGAGTCGGATGAGTCTGAAATGGGTCAGATGATTCGCTGAATTCACTCAAACCGATGTCATTAGACGCAGCCAATCGCACCAAGTACCGACTGTAGGGAACCAGTCTACAGATAAAACACAGAAATCCATCAAACAACTATTGATCAGTCCATCAAATAATCATTAAGCGAATCAATCAGAAGTCAATCAATACCAGAATAGTCAATCACTTGCTTATCGACTGACTTTCTTCCTTACATACTTACACTGACTGACTGACTGACTTACCATCTGACTGACTTACCAACTGACTGACTTATTGCCTGACTTTCTAACTGGCTGATTGATTACCTGACTGACTGACTGACCGACTTACTGACTTACTGACTGACTGTCTTACTCACTGACTGACTGACTGATTAACTTACTTACTTACTTACTGCCTGACTTACTAACTAGCTGAGTTAATGACCGCCTGACTAACTGACTGACAGAAGAATATCTACCCAGTGATGTTGTGTTGAGTGACGTTCTGTGGGATGTGTTCTGGATGGGTACGGAATTGTCCTCCGTTCAGTTGGACCTGAACCGTGTAGTTGCGAATGGGAGCGTGTCTACCGCTGCTGCTTGTGCTGCCCTGCCAGGGGTCAGAGGTCAATCCCCCAATGACGACCCAACGACTGCCAATGGCAGACGGATCAACCGACGGAGGAAGTGGACGATCAGGAACACCTAGACGAGAAAAACAAAAGACTCAACTACAAATCAACTCATCAATCACACACTCAATCAATGACAAACAGTTAGTTAACAATCAGATAAACCAGTCAGCAAGTCGGTCAATCAGTGGGTGAAGAGTGACTGAGTTGAGCGAGTTATTAGAGAGTGAGTCCCTCAACCAGCAACCAGCAACAGAGCCAATCATTCATTCAATCAATCAAATAAACCAATAACCACATATCCAACCATTTAACCCTCCATCTATCCATCATCCATCCATCCACCCCTCCACCCACCCACCCGCCCATCCACCCTTCCAACCAACGCATCCAAACAATACTCACTTCTCTGAGAGGTCGTGAACACCTCCACTTCCGTTGACTCTCCCCAGCCGTGTCTCGACTGAGCAGCAACCGCAAACACGTAGAACGCATCGGCATCAACGTTCTTCACCAGGTAATCGCTTCTCTCCCTTCCGAGCGACTCGTCCATGAAGACCGGAAGACCGGTTCCGGTGGAACTCCGGTTCTTCCGTCCATACACCACGCGATATCCGGTGACGATCCCGTTTGGCCGCGATGGAGGCGACCATGCGATCCGGACGGAAGACTCGGAAACCTCCGGAAAGTAGACGCCAGATGGCGCACCAGGCACTGAAATCAAATTACGTCACTGTTACGTCACAGTTGCTCAAAAGCTCTGCATACATGACAATCAGACCTAACCTTCTGGATGTTGACCTGATTATGGCTTTTTCGTGCGCCATCGGTTGTTACCTTGTGCATTAGAAACCAGTGTATTTATACAACTATTATTAATAACTAGCTTCGAGCTTTGAGAATAATGCTGCCATGTACCAAACTGATGAGTTAACCATATTTTCAGTTTAAGTTACACGAAACTATTTACAAAACGGCAGTAAATCAATTCAAGACATAAGTTCTTCGATGAGGATTAGATATACTGAAGAACAAAAGAAACAGCTTAGACGTCGTACCATCATCCGAAGTCTGGGTGGTGGCGACTGGAGAACTGGTAGGACCAGCTCCGGAACGAGTGAATGCAGCCACTCTTATCTGGTACCAAGTGAACTTGTCTAGGTTGGTCAGAAGAACCGACTTCTTCTGCGACTCTGAAGACACCGCAAGAGTCTCGACAGAGTCTGATACATCCATGGTCGATCGGTAGAAGACCTACAATGGAAGACAGATCGGAGGACGGATGAGACGAATCGACTCAGCCAACTGGAAATCGTAATGAGGAATGAAATGTAAAAAGTAATTCAAAGAAGTCACATAAAGATGGTAATGTAAAGAACGGTAATGTAGGAATGATAATGTAAAGAGTGGAAATGCAAGTAAGATAATGTCAGAAAAAAGGTAGGAAAAAGGCATGGTAATGTCAGCAATGCAGGAAAGGGTAAAAGGTAACATGAAGCTGACGTAAATGAGAGTAAGATAATGCCTGTGCTCTGGTTGCGCCAGTCCAAAGTCTGGAAAGAGGAGGGCGACACTGTTATGACATACTGTCATTTGCAAGGACGCTCCTTTCAAGTACTTCTTAAGGAGACAAATGGACGCATCTCTTACCTTGTATCCAAGTATCCGGCCGTTGATATGGACTTCGGGAACATCCGACCAGGTGACATGGATCGTCGTGCTGTTTACTGTCGCCATAGAGACATTGACCGGTCCACTAGAGGGCACTAGAATCAATTGATAATAGTTTTTTCAATCAATTGATAAGTTTTCAATCAATCGATAGTAGCTATTCAATTATTATTACTATTATTGTATTGTATTTTCGTTTATTAATCAACTCTAGCTGTCATAACGCAGCTAGTTAAACTCATGATTATTATCACTATCATCATTATTATCACTATCATTAATAATCAGTAAAAGGATAAAAGCAATTTTAAAAACGTGAAACAATTCGAAAAACGTGAGGCTGTACCTGACTCGAGAGTCCTGACTGATGCGGTGGTACCACCGTATTCAGCACAACCCTTTTCATTACAGGCAGTCAGCTGGACACAGTATGCTGTCCACTCTTCAAGTCCACCAATGGTCAAGCTGACGATGTCCTCATCTTGCGTATTGACCGTCGAACGTCCCTCGTCCTTTTCCAGAAGTCCACACGGCCAGTACCTCATGGAGTAACGTCTTCCCTGACCGTTCCACTGCAACTCCGGGAGTGGCTGTTCAACGATCGAAATAACAACATCAGTCATGATCACTTCCGTCACATTATGGTCAGACCCCACCCCCACCCCTTGACCCCCACCCCCACCCCCAGGCCCCCACCCACCCCCACCACCACCACCACCACCACCACCACCACCACCACCACCACCACCACCACCACCACCACCACCACCACCACCACCACCACCACCACCACCACCACCACCACCACCACCACCACCACCACCACCACCACTATACGAAGATTTATAAAGCACAGGTTAATATAACTAAATACACCTCAAAATCAATCGATGGCACTGAGCAATTGTGTGTGAAGGACTTGCTGAAGGTCCCTACACAGGCGTGGATGCTCGAACCCGTACTCTGTGTTACAAGACGAGTGCTCTAATCGGCTACCATGTTCCATAAATCCACCTACCGTCCATGTCGCCACAATAGCTGTTGCATTAACTGGTCGAACATCCACCTTTTCCGGCGGAAAGGCTGGAGCGGCGGATGCAGTTCTGAACCAGTCGGATGGCTCACAAGCAGCGCTTCGACCGGCCGTGTTTTCTGCCGAGACCCTGACGCGGTATTCCGTGCCCGGCTGCAATGCGCTGACCAACAGAGGAGTGGATGCAGAACCCGAAGACACCGGAAACTTCTTCCACTGTGGAATGCCTGTGGGGAACTGACGGCGTTCGGCTTCGACGATCCAGCGGATCATCGAACTGTGATCAGAGATGCTCGGAGTCAACTGGATCTCAATGGACGTTGAATCGATTGAGATGACAGCAACCGAAAGCGGAGCCTCAGGCCTCTCTGAAATCCATAAAGAATAGTCAAAACTGTTAGGAACTCTTCACCTGCAGTTTATACCTCTCTGAAAACTATTCTTTTCAGCCGTGGTTGGGCCGGGAGCGCCTCTGAGTAGATATCTTGAAGGGGTGCTATATCAAGTTTCATTGATTGATTGATTGAATTGTGACACATGCCTGTTAGAAATCGATTAATAACTAGACAAAATCCGGTGACTGTTAGTTAGTTGGTGACTGTGTCAAATGCCTCTCCGAACTCCATAAATCCTTGTCATAACTAGTTAGAAGAAGACTGCTAGGCAACTCTGTCACAGGCCCTCTGAAATCCATATAAACTCACCTGGAGCAACCCCAGTCTCCACTGCAACCAGATACGATTCCCCAATCCCAATTCGCGTCCTGGCTGCCACGTCAACGTGGTAAACTGTTTGCGCTGTCAGTCCAGTGATGGTATAGTCATTAACAATCGAAGCCAGGTCCGTGCTAAACAACCTCCAATCGGTCTGATTGGCCAAACGACACCTGACAACGTAACCTGTCAACAAAGGGCATTGGTCATCATTATCACAATGAATCACTGGCACATAATATAATCGATTACAACGGTATACGGTAATAATGTACACTTTACCGTAATTTACAGTGTTACTCTGTAAAGTGGTTACGTGTAGCGTAATTACGTAAAACCTGTACTCTTCATGCTACAGGCCGAGCGCCCTAACCATGTGTCCCACCGTATCTCCTACTATCAACCAACGCTTTTAAGACAGCTGGTGCCTCAAAGGACTTTGGATAGGCTTTTCTTTCTTCTTAGTCCCTTTGGGCTACTTCAAAGAACCTCGATTAAATCAAAGGAGTTTCATTTCCTACCTGTGATGAGACCGTTTGGACTTTGAGGAGGTGTCCAGGAGACGTCAATGTGCGTATCGATCTTACTGCTGACCCTCAGAGAGCCAACCTGGTCAGGAACTAAAACAAGAATACCTGGCGTGAATAATATTACAGATACGGTAGTTTTATAATTGCGCATTTATTAAGTGCCATCAACCAGTGACCAAGCATCAATCGATGGTGCTGAGCAATTTTGAGTACAGGACTTGCTCAATGTCCCTACACAGTAACCGTCTTGGGGAGGAGGCTCAAATTCCCCGCGTTACAAGGTGAGGCTCTAACCCAGCGTCTCTCAAAATGTGTTCCGCGGAACCCCACACTAGGGTTCCATGAGGGGAACACAAAGGTTCCATGAGAAAATTGGATAAAAGTGTTGTTGGAATGTGTTGCTACATTAGAAATCAGTGCATCAAAACCAAGCCATAATCAGGTCGACATACAGAATATCAATCCGTTAAGACAGAGAGGCAGTCTATGGTGGATAAGCAATTTGAAAGAGGTAAGTTCTCATTTGAACGATATGACATAAGTGACAGAGCAAAACGGACAAACAGAGGGAAAGAAAATGTCCCATCGAAAAATTCACCCTTCCAAACACACAAACAATCTCATCCAAAAACCGCCATCAGAAGAGCGACCTCAAACAACAACCTACCATCCTCGAGTGTCTGTGTTGTGATTGGTTGACTCTTTGGTCCGTCTCCCTTCGACGTAAAACACAGAACGCTGATCGAGTACCTGGCAAACTTCCTCAGCCCGGTCACATGACCGCTCTGTCGTCCAACCATATTCGACGTGTTCGACATAACGACGTGAACGACTTCCGTCGCGTCGCCATCGCCAGCAGACATCACAATGACCTTGTAACCCTGGTTGATGCCGTTAATGTATCGCTGGTGAGGGGCCGTCCATGAAACGCGCAATGACGTTGAATTCACCGGAACAGCCTCGACGTCGGTAGGTGGAGCCACTGGTCTTCCCTCCTGCGTCCGAACCTTGGTGTACGCGCTAAATACGCCGATGCCCTTCGCGTTGTATGCAGCGATTGCGACATCATACTCCTGGAATGGTTCCAGATGACCGATATCAGCGAAGAGTTTTGAAGGATCTGTCACGTTTTCGAACTTGAGGGTGCTATCTGGGTAGCCGGATGGTTTGTGGCTGATCTGGTAGCCAAGGAGTGGCCCGTTCCAGTGCAGCTTCTCAGGAGGTTGCCAGTGCAGGATGATCGACGAGTTGGAACGAGGGCTGCATGACAATGTTAATGTCGCCGTCAATGCAGCCATAAGATGTCAACTACTCGATACTACATTGAAATTGTCTTACAACCATTACCTCTATGTAATAGTATGTACGCAACTACGCACGTCTGCAAGTCATCTGGGTATTTATAGTCTTTTGAGAACATCTGGAAGTCCTTTACATAACCCTGTACATATTATATAGCATGTTGTATATTATATCGCCAATGTCGTCATGTCAGTGGATTCTTGCTCATGTATTCTTTAGATGGCTTGAAATAAAATGGATTAATTGTACTTAGAGTTGAATTGGATTCTAGTGATGATGTCACCACAAACACCAATTTAGCTGTATGAGAGAATTGTCTATGTAGACAGAATTCAATAATAATTTTTTTCCGGTTGCCAAATAGCTTACACTTGTGTGGCAAAGAAGGATCACACAATGTCGCTGTGTTTAAAAACAAATATACGTAGGCTACAGTTGACGACTGAATATTCTTAATTTCCGTTTAAATTTGCAGGTTTATCCTGACCTTTCCCCTTTACGGGCCCACGCTCCAAACTTATGCCCGTTTAACTTAATAGACAACTTAAGTGGCATGCCTATAATGAAAATAAATGTGTATGGCCAGATTGCCCGGCGGACTTATATAGGGGCAAAGGGGCAGCATTCATTTACGTCTGTTTCTGTGTCCATCTGTACGTTGAGCCATAGGCCTACAATATTCAGACTGCCTGCCATTGCCCAACTTCGTCAAATCGTTCATCCAGTCGTCTTTATGTTTCGTTTAGCTTGGAAGTTATGCATGCAAGACAAGTAGGCCCTATTACACGATATTGCGCAAGCATTAGGGTCCTATATGTATTATAGGAAGTTATGTAGTCCCTACATGTATTTCAGGAAGTTTACAAAATGACCAAATAAATAGCACTTATATGACAATGCAAATATAACAGGAAATACTGAAATAAGAATAGAAACTGTCGTCGCCTCGTAAGATATCTACGATGTCATATCATTGTCAACGCCTATTTCGGAGTGTCTGTGCCTTCAGTGGTGTTACCCTTGAAGAGATCGTACACAGAGCACGGTCTATATGCATGGACGGTCTACAAACGGAAACTTATGGGCCACTATTCATTCACAGTACCATGTCAAGCAACTATTATCATCCAAATAGCTGGCACTAAATTTGTTTTCGCACCAACCGATCACTGAACGGTTTTACAAGTGTACTGAGCTGCGGAACGTCGATCGGTTACGTAAGACGGGTCCGTTGGTCCGTTAATCGACGTCTCTGTATAGGCTAGCGACCCCTGTTGTTCGGGGTATAATGTGCAGCTGCCCTAGGCCTACGTCTCGAGTGGCAATAATTGGGTGATCTATGGCGCTGGGCCAAGTTCATGACGCGCGGTTTAATGTAAATGCCAGAGGGTGTAGGACGTAGTGGGGTCTGTCAGGTATCCCAGAGCTCACGCAGAGCTAGGGCTATTTGGACCTAGTGGCTTGGATAATTACGTCCCTCCCTCATTACGCCCCTCCCCTTACGCGCCTGGCAGGTGCGTTAACTACTAAGTCGCATTCTATATCACTTTCGCTGAACGTTTCGAAATGAACGGACAGCATTGAACTCCGTGTGGTTTGAATAGGCTCGAATACTTGACTGAGGGAGGAGAGGGAAACTTGGAAAGGGGTATTAAATGGTCCAGTGTTACTCGCAAGTCTTTCACGACTGCTTATTGGGTTCATATCCCGGTGTCGTTCGAAAATGGAAACCGTAGCTACAATTTGACACCAGTGAGGGAGCTCCGGTAGTATAGTCTGTTCTTAATTTTCACTCGTCCAACGTTAGGTATCATGCACAACGCATGCCTCTGAGAATAAAACCCCAAATATTATTACTTATGAGTTTATAACATATATCGATCCACACTTTGGATTGAAGTCAAACCAAACTATACGTGTACGGCAATTATCCTATCGACGCTCATCAACTACGTACTTCTTGCAATGTCTGTGCAGGACTCCAATCGAAACCAAAAACATTAACCTACTTTTCGAAAGATCCTATCGTCCAATATCTCCTCTCCTCCGAATCTTTCATACTACTTCTATTACAGATACCGTCCACTTGCCCTCCGTCTGTTTCCCTTGCAGACCTGTGGAGCTCGATGATGCCTCGATCTGGAATCGAACCTCCCAGCTGCTAATGCTCCATTGGTTTTGAGTTGAATAGGAGGTTCCCGCGATTTAGCCTGTTTCGGTGCCAAGCAAATCCAGAGATTACGATACATGGCGGTTGTGTAATTGTTATGGTCAAACATTGCATCCAGGCTCTTTTTAGAGGTTCCTTAAAGGCGTCACATAGGCCTACGTGTCTTTGTGGCGGACAGGCCACAAGGCCTGTAGGACTGTGTAGGTTTTATAATAACGATGATGATGATGATGATGATGATGATGATGATGATGATGACGATGACGATGACGATGACGATGACGATGATGATGAATTGATGATGATGATGACGATTGATGATGACGACGATGATGATGATGGTCAATCAATCAATATTCGTTTAGTCTGAATTACCAAGTTGTCACAGACGCAACTTGTTACAATGATGATGATGATGGTGATGATGATGACGGTGATGATGAAGATGATACATGATGATCCTGTTTGATGATGATGATGATGATGATGATGATGATGATGATGATGATGATGATGATGATGATGATGATCTTGATGAGGATAGAATTGATGATGATGATGATGATTTATTCAAATAATTTTGGAATCATGTAGGCCTTATGGACCAGGCCATCCTCTGGACGCTGCCCATCCGGCGACAGAGGAAGATCGAGGCAGAGCAGTGGCGCCGCCAGACGCCAAGAGAGTCGCAAACATAATTATTTAAGACATAAAACACTGCCAGTTATTTTGGTCAATCAGTGGTCATCATCATTCATGTGATAATGAAGCATTTTAATGAACATCAGCCTACATAGGCCTAACGCTACATAGACGAAAACTCTTAAAGTCTTAAACATAAATTTACACTCGATCAGTGTCAACGCTGACTGACAACGCAGTATCATGCGGTCATCATGTGAAACTTTTATCATGCCATGGCGCCCGAGCAGGTGCACGCACCAGGCCAAGCCATGAAGCCAATTTGGCAAGTGCGCTTGTATCACAGAAAAGGAGCCTTAAACTTCACTTGTTTAGACCAGCTATGATCGAAGGCAGCGCTCTCTGATAGCCTACTAGAAGACGCAGTATTAAACGTCTTGACACATGCATGAGCCATGAACATACAATATACATTACATTACATTACATTACACGAAGATGTTATAGAGGGAATTTCTTCGAGGGAATTTGGCGGGCTTCTTCTGTCTTCTGTCCTCTGGGCGCTCGTGCCGCGTGTGCGTGACAGGTGCGCGCGCGTGTTCGTCGATCTGTCTAATTCACGGGATCGGTTAAATGTTGCGTGGCCAAATGCCGCTTCGTTCGTCCGACCTCGAAATTCTAGGCATTACTCGATGTGACACATTTTGTCTGATATCGTGCTCCTTCTCGGCGATACACGGGCACTTGCCAAATTGTCTTCATTGCTTCGCCCGGCGCGCGCACCTGCTCCGACGCCATGGCGCGTGACGCACGCCTGCTGCAGTCGAGGTCACGCACGGCTGACTGCAGGGGTGAGCTCACGTCCTGCCAATAATACTGGGGCGAGGAATTCTGCCGGACAATAGCCGGGGTATGCGCAGATGGACGCTGGAAGATTCCGGGAGATTACCGTCTGCAATTAGTGTCATCTGCGCTCAGTGCCGTTTGCATGGAAATCAGTCATGCGTGAAGGGTTCGGAAAGGTTTTTAAGGAGCCAGACGGGCAACCGTCGTCTCAGAACTCGATCGGTTTCTAGGAGAAAGGATATCGACACTGCAGATAGAGCCAACGATATATAGCAAGAGTTCTTCGGCATTAGAGGTAGAAACATCGGGCAGTTGAAGTTAGAAGCATCAGCTAGTGGGTATTGACGCATTTAAAGATAGAATCGACGGGCATATGAGATTAGAAGCATCGGGCATTTGAAGTTAGAAGCATCGGTCATTTGAAGATGAAGAGAAGGAACCTGGAACAAATTGACGTCAACGTTGATCTGCCAATCACTGACCGCAGACAACACGATTATCTTCACGTCAAAAGCGAAAGAAGAAAGGTAGGTTCTACTATACGTAGTTATGAACATGACTTACATATCCTAATGCCTTACCTGGGTCATTATATATATGCCGCACATCACCTATGCGTTCTTATTATTTGTTCTCTTCCCTCCCCTTCTACTGTGTGTTGTGCTATGCTTTCCAACCCTACCCTATCCTATCATTGTAATTGTAATCGAACATTTATAAAGCGCCACTTTTAAAATTCGATGACTAGGCGTTCCCGACCCAAGTCAGTGCTATATCTAACAAATAAAAATGTTCTTCAGGCGTTTCCGAAACACGGGAAGAGAAGGGCTGAGGAATTCTCGAGGAAGATGGTTTTAACTAGAACCCTACCCTATACCCTACCCTAGTTGCCCTACTCAGGCTACCTACCCTATCTTTGAACGTATTTGTTCATGGCAACTGTAAGTGTAGTTGCATATTTAGGCTATAGAGCGCCTCTCTAAGAGAAATTCATCAAGTCGCTCTCAACGTGATCAATCATAGGCCTACGGTAGAACAAAACGATCGAGTTTCAAGGGCTGATGGAAACGATGCAGACACCAAGAATCTGCTGCTGCATATGTTGGCAATCAGTGTAGGCTACTAAACTGTTGAACGAGGTTTCCTGTTCGATATACGTTGTCTTGCCTTGATCGTGTACTGCGAGCTGCAGCGCGACTCATCGGCCAAATACCAAAATTTGATCATGTCACCAGGTATATGTTGGAAGTTCTGCATTGGCTTCCTGTCCGACAGCGCATCGAATATAGAGTTGTCTCTCTGGTTTGGCGATGCCATCTTGGCCTTGCACCAGCCTACCTAATAGACCTCTGTAAGCCGGTGTCGGGGGTTCAGGGTAGCCGCTCCCTCCGCTCTGCTGAGAGGGGGTAGTGGCGGTCCCGTTTGCCCGCACAGCAACCATGCAGAACCGAGCATCAGTGTGATTCTCGTTAACGATAACGATAACGAAAATGTTCGTTAACGAAAATAAAATGATTTCGTTAACGATAACTATAACTATAACTAAAAAAATATCATTAACTATAACTATAACTATAACGAAAATAACACTAACGAAAATTCATCTTTATTTTCGTTAATGCAAAAAATAAAAATAGGAAGTTCAATATGGACGATTCGACATAAATGAGAACGAAAAATGCGATATTTTTATTATGCAATTTGTCAGTTACTTTGGAAACTCGTGTATTCATGAAGCTGAATGCACTCATGCTTCAAAGGCTTTCAAAGCTCTGAGCAAATTGTGAAACAGCGTGTTAATACGCACAATTTTGCTTATAGCTTTAATTATTGTAACTAATTATTAACTAAAATTAACTAAAATAAAAATCCATTAACTATAACTATAACTATAACTAAAAAATAATACTAACTATAACTATAACTATAACTAAAATAAAACCATTAACTATAACTGTAACTATAACTAAAATAAAATCTGTAAGGAAATCACACCCGAGCATTCTCTGTGGTAGGCCCTAGGGTTTGGAATAGCCTCCCTCGGGAGCTACGCTTGTTCCCTAGAACATGTACTGATACTTTTTATGGCCACTTGAAAACTTACCTTTTTGGCCGGACTGGAGTTGGGAGCGCTTCTGAGTAGTTACCTTGAAGGGGCGCTATATAAATTTTTGAATGAATGAATGAATACGTTAAGCAGAAATCAGCTTAATCTTTGAACAAAGCTAGTTGTTCAAGATGAGTGACGTAATCGTAATTGTTTTGTTGAAGGTGCGTAAAGTGATCGTTGAGCGAAAACGACGCGAGAGAATCGATCGCTGCCTCGATCAACTGAAACAGTTCCTCATCGATAACCCCTCTCCGAATTCTCCAAATCTCCAGATACAGGTTGGTTAAATCAGCAGAGACACAAAGACAGACGGATAAGCGGACGGATGGACGGACGGAGAGACATGCAACTTTATATACAAGAGTTATTGGCTATTGACATCAGGTTTTCAATGTCTGATGCAGCCAGGAATCCAGGTAGTCTATAGCCGTCTAGTCTACAATGTAGGCTATACTCTAACCTAATTTGATCTATAATGACATTGACTCCTATAAGGCTATAACGCCGTTATCATGTATAGTTACATGTAAACTTAATGTCATGTTGTAATCTTTTGCAATGTATTAAATGCAACGCACGTACTATGTATTGCAATGCATTGTAATGAAATTTAACTTCATGTCCTATATGCATGAATTTCTTTCTTTCGAACGCAATGCAACGTGCGACGTGGTACTAGGCCTATAGCCAACTGGATGAGCAGTTGCCTTTTAACGCGGAATGTGTGGTTTGGAGCCTCCTTTCCTGAGACGGTTATTGTTGTTTTTTTTTTATTCACAAGTTTACCGTCATCATATGACATCAAAGGCCGTTGACCACAATTCAAAATTATGTACAATACAATTAAAAAAAACAAAGAATTAATAGAGTTCAAATGACACCATTTAAAGGCGTCTAAACAGTATTTTACAATGTCACTGATATTCATTGTTTGACATCATAATATAACTCAGCTATTAATATCTATGATACTTGCAGGCAAGCTATACAATGCTTTGCAGAAATATCATAAACAATTTATTTCTATTCTACTTTGAATTTTCAAACATTGCAATCAAATATTATTAAAGAAATACATGCATAGTCACAGATTAAAAATCACAGTTCTTTATCATATGTTATATGTTATATTCATTGTTTGACATCATAATATAACTCAGCTATTAATATCTATGATACTTGCAGGCAAGTTATACAATGCTTTGCAGAAAATATCATAAACAATTTATTTCTATTCTACTTTGAATTTTCAAGCATTGCAATCAAATATTACTAAAGAGTAAAGAAATACATGTATAGTCCCAGATTTAAAATCACAGTTCTTTATTATAATTATGCTATAGACATGAATATAAAAGAGTAATGTAAATTCACCAGATTTTCTTAATTTCTTACTTTTAATTGTTAATAAAGCTTAATGGTTATTTATTATACATGTAATGTTGACATGAGATTCTTACTTTAATTACAAATGTTTACAAAAGTAATCACTCAATACAAAAAAAACAAACCATATTAATATAATAATATAGGCTACATACATGCTGTTTTTAAAAAATAAAAAAACAAAAAAAACAAAAACAAACACAAACAACAACAACAAAATTAAAATAAAATAAAATCTTTATAACAGATTTAATCTATTCATATTACAGCCCAATAACTAAAAGTCTACACAAAGGGAACCACCCGTCGACGTCCATTGACAAAATTACAAATATTACATCCTACAAAACCTTTCCCTTACCGATAATGTTGACCAGTCTAAATGTATTGTTGTTGTTACGGTACTCTGTTACTATATGTGTTAGCATTGTTCATCACACCTGTTTTTCTGTTCTCTTTGCACGTAAAGGGCGGCGACCTGTGCGGGGGACCATCGAACCTCGAGAAGGCGGACATTCTCGAACTGACCGTCGACCACCTTCGTCTGCTGCGCACGCGCACTGACCAGCAGCGCGCCTACGGCTACAACAGGTGCGCGCGCGAGGTCGACCAATTCCTTCGAACATCCTGTCCAGAAGGCGAGATGCGGCGACGACTCATGGCGTTCCTGGCCAGACGTCAGCCTCCCCAGCAGAGCCAATCCTCCCTCTTCGGCCGGCAGGGACCCTCCTGGAGCACGGAGGTGAGCACCTGCTTCGATAAGCAGCGCCTGGGCACGAGTTTCGGGTTTGAAACGACGGTGATTCGGCATCCGTCTCTAGTCAACCGTACCCTGCAACCAGCTCCATTCAACCGTGTCCAACAGCCGTCACCAATCAACCATGTCCAATCAGCCGTGGTTGACACCACAATCAACGAGGAGCGCAGAGTCGACTCAGAAGACGATGAAAATTTCACGGAAGGGATGGAGGAGGACGAGAAGCGGCAGTCAAGTGTGGCCAAGTTGCCGAGGCGCAAGACTGAATGGCCACAAGACAGCGTATGTTCCCGGTCAGTAGTGCATGACTTGAGTAATGACACTGTTCGGTTGACAGAAAGAGACAGCACGGACGATGTAGTTAAAGATACGCTCCGTGATAGTGACGACCAAGAGTCAGTTTGGCGCCCCTGGTGACAGACAAACAAAGCCTTTAACTGAAGATTCTTACACAAGTTTGCGAATGCGGCAGAGTCACAAGTCGTTGGCATCAAACACAGCTGAGTAATCTTCCTGATTGTGATCTCTGGATTTCTTCAGCACCCACAGAAAGCTAATTGGTAATAACCAGCTCATTCTGTAAAAAAACCATGACCGATGAGGCAGGTATGGTCCTATATATCTCAGCCAACACACACACATTGAGGCAATGTTGGACCAAGTATGTCCATAACTGTTCCACTGTGCATGTGCTGGCTGAGCAGCGTCATTTGCAAGTCCTGACCAAAAAGGTAGAGGCTGACGTCTACGATTAATGGCGGGTGGACTTATGAAGAATATGAAGAGTATTTTTAAAAAGTACTCTTTGCATGACAATGTTAATGTCGCCGTCAATGCAGCCATAAGATGTCAACTACTCGATACTACATTGAAATTGTCTTACAACCATTACCTCTATGTAATAGTATGTACGCAACTACGCACGTCTGCAAGTCATCTGGGTATTTATAGTCTTTTGAGAACATCTGGAAGTCCTTTACATAACCCTGTACATATTATATAGCATGTTGTATATTATATCGCCAATGTCGTCATGTCAGTGGATTCTTGCTCATGTATTCTTTAGATGGCTTGAAATAAAATGGATTAATTGTACTTAGAGTTGAATTGGATTCTAGTGATGATGTCACCACAAACACCAATTTAGCTGTATGAGAGAATTGTCTATGTAGACAGAATTCAATAATAATTTTTTTCCGGTTGCCAAATAGCTTACACTTGTGTGGCAAAGAAGGATCACACAATGTCGCTGTGTTTAAAAACAAATCTTACGGTAATCAAGACATGGTCCATCTAAGAATCAGCCTTACCCTACCAAAGAAATACAAATATGTCAAAATCATAACAGATAATGACTTAATAAATGTAAAAGCGAATTAGTTTGTTCATCTGCTGCGCGCTTTTGTTGTAAAGAACTTTTGTAACACATGTCAAGTCTCAAGTACAAGTACTTGAAAACTATACTTGGGTACAGGCAGAAGATCTCTCATTAGATCCAATTCTAACGACCAAATGGACTCAGTATATCTGCTTACAGCCAAAGCATCCTCGCACATTCGCTCACTAATGTCTGCCAGGCCCTGGATTAAGAAATGAAAAAGCCAAACAGCCAATAAGCAAAAATATTTGTTACAAGAAATTATATTCACAAGTAACAGAACCAGTAGAAAAACAGACAAATGTTCAAAACAGAGCAACCACAGTCATAAACATCTCTTATTAAATCACTCTGAATATCAATCTATTGAAATAGTTTAGCATAAATTCCAGTTGCACAAATTTTGGATGCTTGGAAGAAGCTCTTGATGAAATTGCAAAACAGAACTCAGAGAGAGACTACTTACAATTATTAAAGTGTTACGTATCAACAGAGGTCTTTGAAAGGCACTATATATAATGCTCATATAACAAAATATATAAACAGAGGAACACATACACCACATGAGGTACATGCACAGTTGCACACACACACAGAGGTAGATTTGATTGTTCATTGTTGATTGCTCTCATTCTCACGAAATGTTTGCTAATCTAATCTGAAAACATCCATTGATCATAATGTACACAGCGTCGATCAATGTAACACTCTGCAATTGTAATCCAATCAGGGCAGTCGACAAGAGCTCTCAAATACATTTAAGAAAAAACAAAACAAAGTCTTGGAAAAACACTATACAGTCAGATCTGAATTGATGCAATTCCTGAACGTTTTTAAGCCATAAATGTACTTTTTTCACAATAAGTATCAGAACTGTTTTTACTTCATTAATAATAGTACAGGTTTTTAATTTGAAAAAGGCAGTGGTACTAGTATTGGGGAATTTTGCAAGTTTCATAAATGTGTAACTAGCAAAAGACTGCAAAACTGTATCTCTGATATTTTAATGACAAAATCTGCTTGAAATGTCATCTTTTAAAATTACTTCTATTTTAAATCAGGAGGTTTAATTTTCTCATATAGTTCAAAGGTGACTTAATCTCATGATGACAGGTGCAAGAAGAAACAAGGGCCAACCATTTAGTATGTACATGTGGATGGGAGGGGAATTAACCCAAACGCATATGCTTGCGTATTTTGGATCTACTGATCACGTCAGTAAGCATAGGAAATGGGGGTGGGGTGAAATTGGGTTCAGTCAGTATTTGAGTGTCTAGCAGACACTAGACAAACTTTTTAAAGTTCACAGCTTAATATTTCTGTGATGCGGCCGGACAACGACAGTGGATTATCATTTTTATTTATTAAGCATGTTAATATTATTAATCCTAGATTGTTTCTGCATGGATTAAATATAGACCATTCTATAGGATTTGGGAGTTGCGTCAAGCATAGGTACGCAGGTGGGGGGTGTAAAAAGTACACGTGTGTACAGGGAGAGGTCAATTTCTCCGGATTTCTGCATACATACTAAATGGATGGTTCCCAAGGTAAGCGATTTACTCATTTGAGGCAGGTAAACACTTGCAAGCTCTTATGAGTACTACAGACAGATGCTGTAACACGTAATTCTAACATGATTTCTGACAGAGCAGGAGGGATATACATGTTTATCCCACGTTAAATTCTTGCAGATCAACAGTCACAATTACAAAAATATCTAACAACAGACATATATATGTACAAAACAAACATGTTTGCCATTTATTTACAGCTGTTCACTTTAAAGCACCATCATTCAATCAACTAAAACACATGAAAAATAGACTTCTCTTTAGCTAATCTCTTCTACGAAACCACTATGGAAATACTTGGAAAGGAATATTTCAGTAAGTCAGAACCTCCTTGTAATGTGCATCACTGGAAGACAAATTCTGACATGATGCAGTTGATTGATTGAAGCCACTGACGATTCAGAACAGAAGAAATACATACATGTATACAATGCAATAATAAGTTGTAAAAGATTTCTGTTGCTTTTGTCAAGAAGACAACTGTAAGGGGCCATCCATCTAGTATACATGCATGGAGGGGAGGGGTTAACCCAAATGCATGTGTATGGGGGAGGTCTACATTGGAAGGGAGGGCGAAACATCAATGATAATGTCTGCTATTGGTCTTCAAATGAGCCACTGAACGGCAATAAGACAAGTACTAACGGGAGAAGTATGACTGTTGGAGAGGTGTAACTTGTAAGCCAATTTATCGGCAACTGCTAATAACTGCTAAACACATTAATATTGTTAATCCTTGTTTCTGCGTGGATTAAATATAGACCATTTTATAGGATGGGGGAGGGGGTGCGTCAAGCATACGTACGCAGGTCGGGAGTGTAGAAAAGTACACGTGCGTACAGTGAGGGAGGTAGCCAATTTTTCCCGATTTCTGCATATATACTAAATGGAAGGCCCTTAAGGAGTCAATGAAGTGTTTCAGATGACCAACAAAATTTTCAGTGGGAATAGCGTAATCCAAACTAACTTCAGCTCAAGAGTGCAACCATGTTACTCTGTGGTTTTAATTATAAGGAGATTCTCGTGTAGTTATACATGTACCAAGTTTAACACGCAACTTCCTAAATTGCATATAAAACAAAAATCTAAAAACTGGGAACTTTGAATTCAAGCAACTTTACTAGTATACTGTGAAAGTTTCTAGATAAAAAAAAACTACTCGCATCAAAGACAAGAAATAATAGCAGGATCAAACTTTTTAACATTTGACTAAATATAAGCAAAGGCCTGAAATCTTCATATAAAAAGAACACACATTGCTATTGCAGAAAACGCAACCGACCATGGCAATTCCATCTTCATTGTCTTGTGCTACAGTCATTGTGTCAACTTTGGGCTCGTTTTACTCAAGTACCACACGATTCAAATCATAACCACAGCTAATCAAACTTGCAGAATTTCATAAGCACTTCAGTGACATCAGCTTTCAGGCAACCTGGCCTGCTAATCCTGATTTCAACTTCACCATTTCGTTGTTTGATTTAAGTCATCTTCACATAAATTCATTTCTTAAATTTATATAGTGCCATCATTAATAGTCAGCGAGGATGACCAAGTGTGTATTAAGGACTTGCTCAATGTCCTCACTCACTCGGCGGCCATCTTAGTTGGGAAGCTTGAATTCAAGCATCACATTACAAGACAATCACTCAACCGATTGGTCACTGCATTGCCTGCTCCATCGAAATGACATCACCACTAAGGTAAGTGAGAGAAGCGCCTCGTGGTCGCACATGTCGGGCACCATGTTTTTCGCGCTGATGTCGATAAAGTTCGCTGCCACGAAAGAACATTCTGTGACACCCTGGCACCTGACAGATGAAAGGCTTGTAGCGGGATGACCTAGGTCGTCGAACTGACCCAGATGATGTCAGCGAGGCCATCTGCAGAAAACAGGTAAAATAAGATTTTTTACTTTGTTGTATTGTATTTGATCATTTAGAAAGCACTTCTCACAGCATAGGCCCTTCAGAAGCGCTCCCAATACGAGGTACTCCGACAGAAGAGGAAAGTTTTAAGATGAGAGAAAGAGGTAGAGATGCCACCAGAGGATGGTAGAGCATAGAGAAGGACTAGTCCATTCCACAGAGAGGGACCTACGCAGGCAAAGGATCTGGACCGAGCCATTGTGGTCCTAATTTTACTTGCAAATCTATATAGTATGTATTGTATGTATGTATCTGAACTTTTATAAAGTGCATATTATTGGGAACCCCTCAGAAGCGCTAAAGTGCCACTACCAGACACAAACCAGAGGCACTCTGGACCCAATAACACAAAACCTTGATCTGAACAGAATGGGTCTCGATTTCTTACAAAGCAGACAAAAAGGCCAAGAAACTGCAATCACATGTTGAAAGGCAGCTTATTCCTCATAGAGTCAGAACAGCAAAACTATGTTGGGCCATGGAAGTCTGGGTTAGCAGGACAACCAGGTCATCTTGCACAGCAGAGTGAACAAATCTGTGGCCGGTAATGGAAGAGAATGAGACGCATAGTTTCATAAGATATAATGGAGCACAGCCTAAAAGACAATTATGCACTTGTAATTATTAAGATCTTGAACTCAATGCATTTTCATATAGGTAACTAGCAGAGTCCATACAAGAATTTAAACAAGTACTGCAAAGTGCCTACCTATGTATCAAAGCACTGTAAACATGGAACCACTAAAGACCTTGCTTTTGCTGCAGGATGAAAATTACTAATTTAGCTAATTTCAATTCGGCCAAGAGATACTATACTATAACATCCCATTGTATAATAAAAATATGAAAATAACTCATGATACACCCAGCACTCAATGATATATACGACACCAATAAATCAACCCAATGATACACCCATTTCCAAAACAACCTAGATCAGACAGCCCAGTTCCAGTGCCTTTCCTAATAGGCAAAATGTAAATATTCAGAAACGTATATACACCCAACCTCATTAACCCATAATCGGGCTTTCGCTGTTGTGGGTCCCTCACTATGGAATAACCTTCCCCTGAAACTCGTAGCAGGATTCTGGAGGGGATTTCACCTACATCTCTTCGCTGCTTAAAGACTTTCCGCCTTTCACGGGTCTGTTACGCTGACAGCGTTTCTGAATAGCTCTGCTGTGAGAAGCGCTTTACAAATGTTCACATTAGATTAGCTTGCAACATACAAACCACCAACACACTCTACGACACCAAAAAAACACAAAAAACTAAAAAAAACTACAAATCCAACTAACTTCTGATTCAACAATCATCTGATCATAGGATGATAACGAAACTCGTTGGTGTCGTTCGATCACAAGATCGGCGGAACACGGAACTAAGGAGGCAGAAGGATTTTGCAGAGGTAGATCATACGTTGGCCTACTCCGACCAACCGACAAGTAAGCTTTCTTCATCCTCGACGAACTAATCAAGTCTGTTACCAATGGCACATTGGTGACTTTTTGTGGAACTGAATTCGGTGAGCTATATCCATCTGCACATCTGCTTTTTGGATGATTATTGTTGTTGTTCAATGGAAAGCTTTCAAGCTCATCGATTCCGGACGGAACCATGCCCTGGAACCATGCCTGGAATGACTCACTGTCGTTCTGGTCAGAGACATCCAGCGACTCAGATGAGTGGATCTCGACAGTCTTCTCTTTGTAGGATTTCTGATTACCGTGCACTTTCACGTCATTGTTGTTCTTTGCCTTTTCCTCTTTCACTGATAAATCTAGTCCGACAGCACCGTTTAAGCTACCTGGCTCATCAACCTCATCGGTTTTGGATATTTCAAAATCTGATAAGATCTCGACAACTGGTGTGTCTGTTCTGGTATCCTTAACAGCCAAAGGGTTTTCTTCTTTCAGTGAGATGTTACCTCTGTCGACTGAAGGTTCGTCTCGCAGTGGATTGCACGCATCTGCTGACCGTCGAAGATCTTCCAATTTTACAAAGGTCAGTGCTGCTTCATTTGGAGTGTAATCGGATATATATGCTTTACTCTTTGACGGGAACTCCTTTCGTCGACGCTTAAATGATGACGGACTTTTCGTATGTATTAATCTCGCTTCCTTAGGTGAAGGCATTGACTTTGTAAGGCTTTGAACACAAATACCCTGGTGCAAGGCAGAGCTGCTGGAATTTGCAATGGCATTTGGAATAACAGCACAGTCACTGCTGTGCCTCATATCGACACTACATTGTTCGGTGATTTTCTCATTTATATGCACAATGAAGACGTCATTGTCGTCAAGCGTTATTCCGAGAACACCTTCTACTTTGAGTTCTTTGCTGAAATAAAGGCCATTCTTGCAAAGCAGAGTCACGGTATCAGTGAGCAGGCTTCTAACTCGCTCCTGGTCAGGTTTCATTTTGAAAATGATAACAACCTACAGCACAAAAGGCAAGGTAACTGCATGCTTAGTACTATGCTCAGGAGTGTATCTTTAAACAAAATATTATAGAGATACACTTTTATAGTCAGGTGCAAGTAGCAACAACAGGCTGCTTTAAATGAGAAGTTAGGATTAGAATGGCAACAGGCATACATCAGATAACTCATAAACACATACATACAAGTCGTTTTTCAGAGTCCACAAAAGTTCAGTATATTGGTAATCAGCCTTTCCACAGCTGCTCAATTAACAACAAAATCGGCCTCTTGAAGTTTAGAAAAGCAAACAGTTGTACATATGTATTCAATTTCATCAACTAGTTATAACGCTGATATATCGCCTTATTCTAATATGAGGTGCTTATTTCTTTCACATCATTGACCGATATTATGCTGACACTACTAGGGCTGTCAACGGGGGCCCGGGTTACGGGCCCCCGTTCGAACGATTGAGCCCGGGCCGGTAAATCAATTTTCAAAGCCCGCGGAAGAGGCATAATGCCTTAAACATCATTCCAATTGTTTAATTACGGTCTAACGGCTTAATAGCTGGCAGATGGCTGTTGCCTGTACAGCCAAGCCGTGTGTGGTGGGGCAGTCTACGACCCAAGATTGCTTGCGTGGGGGCAATTGTATTTCAAGAGGAGCGCCACGTTGTAACATCACAACAGTCCACCATGCACATGGGTGGTGGATCCCGAGTTTAACAACATCTTACAAAGGCCGTTGACGTCGGCAGAATTATTTTGAACAGTTCTCACGCTCGCGTGTGGTCTGAGAGAAGCCAATCCAAGAAGGGCGGGGTGGACAGACAAGCCGCCCCTCCACGCCTATAGACTCTGGGTGGGAGGCCTAAGGCTAAATCCGCCGACAGCGGAGGGGGATTGGCTGTTTATGCCGGCGCCCAGACCCGTTCATGAGGGCTGCAGAATGCTGCGCCCAACTGGAAATGTGTGTCCCCACGCAAGCTATCCTCCATCGGGACTGGCCATTGACAGCTGTCAATCAATGTAGCACACATATTACCAAATTTAACTAGTCTCTAGGAATCAATACCCAATTAGGAGGCTGTTTTACTGACGGCCTGACGGGCTTACGGGCCCCCGTTACGATTGGTCTCGGGTACCCGGGCTGTACTTTACTAACATTTTGACAGCCCTAGACACTACTGACTGACGCATGCAGTCTCGCCACATCCTTTCATATTTTATCATAGATAATTCTCGAAAAACAACCTTTGCAATTTCAAACTTTTTTTAAACATTATGGCTATTCTAGCACAAGAAAGTAGAGTGCTGCATTCTACCAGGCACAGTATCAATTAAATAAGTAATTATTAAGTGGTTCCCATGACAGCATGAACAGCACCCCAAAAAACATTCGTGAGCAATGAATAACGCTTCAAAGTATCACAATAAATGAATCATTCCACTTTTGCAGTTGCTTAGAGGGAAATTGCTATCACAGTTTTATTCATCTTTGTTGCGGTTGGAAGAGGTCCTTTTAATATTTACGTTTTATCTGTCCCATACCATGAATGGTCATTTTGGATAATGGAGAAGTATCAAGCAACACATAAACTTATAAATGCAACTTCTTCATTTATTGACATCAATAAAAAAATATTTAGTAAAACTGACTGATTAATAACTTATGGTTTGATAGTCTTTCTGGTAGCATGCAGTACTCAACTTTCTCTCCCAATTGGGGTGGTTATGCTGCTTACAAGTAGGGCCCCACAAATTAGTTTCTCGAGAACTACCCATTTTCTGTTAAAAATCATTAACTCCACGATGCATATTAAAGGTTAAGACGTTGCCAAATTATTTTATATCGTCAATTTAAAATTCAAGCTGGATTGATTAAAATAATTTTGTCTAAATTCTTTGTCTGAAAGTTGGATTGATGAAACCAATTCTTGGCTTCAAAAGTAGCTGGATTGATGAAAATAATTGTTTCCGTAACTAGAAGTTGGGGTAAAAGTGAATTTTAACGTATTTAACTCATGATGTTTACAGCCGAGTATTTAAGCGTATTTTATTATTTCTCTTATGTATCTGCATAAATGGAAGCTGGATTGATATAAAATAATTGCTTGCCGAAATGGAAGTTGGATTGATTAAACTAGTTATTTGCTAAAAGAGAAGATGGACTGATGAAAAAGCGTGAAGTTTAGCGTCGCAAATGAGTCGCCGTTGCATGGAGAGTCAGCGTTGCTCGAATACAAGTTGGATTGACGAAAAGAAGTTTTGCTAAATAGAAGTGGGATTGAAGAAAATAATTTTAGGGCTAAGTAGAAGTGGGATTGATGAAAAGAATATTGCATAAATATAAGCTGGATTCATTACAGTTATCATGAAAATCACTGAAATAATTAAATACGCTAAAATACAAGCCTACCTCCACTATCAATAAAATACGCTAAAAGCACTTTTACCGAAGTTAGATTTATAAGAATAATTCTTTGCTTAAATAAAAGTTGGATTGATAAAAAATTTCATTAAATGAAAGCTGGATTGACGACAGTCATCACGGACATTGGTAGACTGCTTACTTACCAATGTCAAGTACGTCATCGAAGACATTAAAATAATTTAGCAACGTAAACTACGGGATATAACCGGTTAAGAAGTGCTTTATGCCCAGGACAGGAAGGTCCTAGGGACATTTTTGGTCACGTGATCGCTTTCGTTGTCAGAAAGCGTTTAGACCAACTTAATTTCTAAGATTAATGTACGACTCGTAACATGATCAGAAGTGGCTTTTTACACGGTATACTTCTTTACTTTAAACATTCCCTCTGAATAATACCTTAATAAATCGGAAATAAAAACGAATTCACTAAAAAAACTTATTGCATCTATACAAAACGGAAACAACTACAAGCACCAACAACTGAAGAGAAATGAACGAAGATTCAACACTACGATCAGTGACGTCATTTTGCTAATGCTAATTTATAATATTATAAGCCTGACTGATTGTGCTGACAGTTAAGATTTTATCGTTACTCAATAATTATTACGACTAAAATACGAGCTTTAAATTTTAACCGCTTTGGCTTTAATTACATGCCCTATTGAAACGTACAGTAGAGATGAATAAATAGAGTTATAAAAAGGACCACTTACTTACTTTTTACCTACGAATCACCAGTCCTTATAATTTGCACTTATTTACACGGTGAATATTGTAATTATTTACATTGTGGTATACGCTGTAGAATTCAAAGTTCAAACAATAATTAATTTTAGTTTTTTACAAATACAAAGCTGACCAGTTACTGTACACAACTTATAGGCCTACATTGACAAACTAATTGGATGTTTACACTTCAATACCAGCATTTCCATGGGAATTATATGGGACCCATATAGGTTGTAAATGGGTCCCATATGGGAATGCTAAAACCCTATTACTACTGAATCACGTTATGACTATAGTTCGATCTATTTGAATCACAGGACAGATTTATCCTCACAACTTACAAAATATGTTTGGGATCTATCCTACAATATAAAAGATTGATATAATGCCCCCATTACAATATTCACAAATCTTCACTTTCATATCATATCGGAATTGTGACTAGAACCTTTCTATCGAGCCGATTATACGGTCGCTATAGAAATAGGCCTACATGAACATGGCAGTCATTTACATTGAATGGACAAGGTATAATAATTGTTTCGGCTTAACGACACTTTTTCATATCGAAGATGATTAGTGTCGGAGGCAGAAAGCAACCTCGTACTCCACGTTTAAATTGCGACCGAGCCACCCGCAGTAAAGATCCGATAATCTCTGATAAACCGACCCGACCGGGAAGCGAACCCGGGGCGCCGACGTGACGAGCGGTCTACCAACCCACTCGGCCACTCAGGATCTCTGCAAGGTATCGCGCAACGACCTCTTATATATGTATCGCGCACCAAAAGAAATCCGTTAAACTCTGTGGTGGCGCCCTCCGACGTTTGCTAAACAGTTTCCATCGTTGGCTGTTGTGGCCAGTTGTGTACAAGTCGTAGGCGGATCTAGATATGTGTTTATCTCGTGTTTCTTTAACAAAGTATAACATTCTGTAGCGGTGGATGTACAGAGACGCTGTTTGGACAAAGAAATTAGCCACTTTTGATACAATTCGTCTTATGTAAGCGATGTTTTTATGTGAAAAGTGACTGACTGATGCCCCGCCCATATTTACGCGTATACAACACACGAAGGCGGAGGCTGTTCGTATAGGTAAGCAAATTGTAATCAGTAGCTGCTTCTATTGTACCGGTGTTTATTGTACAAGGGATCAACCGATAGCACACCGTAATCAGACCGTAATCAGGTCAATAGCCGTAAGATCAGTCCGTAAGTCAGTGCGGAAGCCTGTAGTGGATAAGCAGTTTCAAAGAGGTAAACACGTATTGGTCATGATTGTAATCACAATGTATGATTTCAGTACAACAGTGCAGTACTGAAATTTCGATATTTGCAGTTTTGTTTTGGGGCCTGTTTGTGTCGTAAATTGTGTATATCATTGGTGGATACTGCTGCTGCCAAAAGATAGAAAGTGAACAAGGTTTATTAAGACCATTTAATGTGAAACACTGCCCAAAACGATTATCGTTTACGTTAAGACAGTAATGAGCAATTACTTATAGTTGGTGCCCAATCCAATCATCCAATCAAAGAAACTTGATATAGCGCCCCTTCAAGATATCTTCTCAGAGGCGCTCCCAGCCCAACCACGACTGAAAAGGGTAATCGGGTTGTCAAGCGCTTCGCTCAGCTTCCCGGGGGTGATTTACAAAATCTTCACTTCTATATTGGGGCCTTTGGGGGCCCAATAGCGCATTGGATAACATCTGGCATTCAGAGCGAGAGGTACCGAGTTCTGAGCCCCCGTTGTAGGGCGGATATGCTTTGTAGGCTGCTATTAGCACTACAATATTGCAGGCTGTTGTTCTGTTAGTAGTTAAGATTTACTTATTGCATAACATGTAAATGTACAGCATATCTACAAATTCCTCACTTCTGTGCATTTGTCAGGCGCTTCAATAAAGACTATTCCTGTTAAAAGATTATTATTATTATTATTACATCAGCATGTGAACACCACACAGTGTCCTGCATAAGTCCCTCCCTTTGGAACAGTCTTCATGTGAGCATCTGCACTATTCCTGTTAACTCAGCCGAAGTAATATTCTCGTCGTCTGTTAAAACGCTTATGATTGAATCTCCTAGACAGCCATGTGCACAGTGCATTTGAAAGATTGACATTACAAATGTGCTCTTTAAAACCCAGATACATACATACTTACTTACGTAATTGCTGATTTCTTTGTGGCTGTTGATGGGGGATCAGATAACTTTGCTTGCCCTGTAGATATGTACGGTCTTTGGCACCATAAAACCATAGCATCTTTTAGTGCTCATTTAAATGTTTTGTGCCATGGAACGACATCTGCAGTGTTTGAGTTGTTCCTCTCTGGCCACACTGATCAGGTGGTGGTTTTTTGGTTCCACCTGATCAGCCTGGTCCCTGGTCTCACAGGGTTCCATTCTGGGTCCTCTGCATTATATCGCTCACCAAGTGCATGTCCTTTCCTCTCAGTATGCTGATGATACTTAGACTCACATTCACAACCAAGCTGTAAGATGCATTCACCTTAGCTGATAAAATGTTTATGACATCTAAAGCACATTCTGCTTTGATGTAATCTAATCAAATCTGCTTTAATCATTCTAAAGCCCAGCTGATCTGATGCTAAGGCTGCTGGCAACTACAGAGTCTAGACTTTCGTCACTTGCAGCTCCCTCCACTCACTTAACACCTCCTTGTTTACTTCTGTGTGTGACGGGATGTGACGTTGGACCAGGTACTTATCATCTGCGCCAGATCCACACTAAACCCCATTTGCTGACGTCTGAGGGTGCTTCTGGCCTTCTGCTGTGATTAACGCAGTAATATATACTAGTCTCGGCTTTTTTAACGCCAGCTATGCAGTCCTTTTTGCACTAGCCATCTTAAATCTGTTTTAAATATTGCAACGAGGTTAAAGTCGCGCGGTTCCAAAGTTTGGTCATATTTCTACTTATTTACTGTAATTTACATACTGGCTGGCCTTGTGCTGTCACATTGTGTTTAAGTTCCTGTTGCTTTTGCATAACTGCCTGTTTGGTTGTTCTCCATCCTGTCTTAGGAAGTTATGTTTCAATGTCATCTGTCCCTGTCTGTGGATATCTGCTGATTCTGCTCTGCAGCACATATTATTCTGGTTGTCTTTTCCCGTACTTCCAGAATGCAGCATGATCTAATCTAATCTAATCGAAACATTTGTAAAGCGCTTCTCAGAGCAGAGCTATTTAGAAGCGCTCTCAGCGTGACAGACCCGTGAATAGAGAAAGGTCTTTAAGCAGCAAAGAGATGCAGGTGAAATCCCTTCCAGAATCCTGCTATGAATTGCACGGGAAGGTCATTCCATATTGAGGGACCCACAACAGCGAAAGTTTGATGCTGGGTTAATGAGGGTCGCACCGAGGTATGAAGAGATCAAGACGGCCAGCAGTACGATAGCCTCCTAGTGGTTCACCCTTCTCTTGGAGTCAGGCTTCTTTGCAACCCCTGATGTGAACTTTTTGCCCTTTTGCTGCGTGTATTTTTTGTCAGCAATTGAAGACCATTCCAATAGAACTTGGTCTTGTGGTGTAAGGTCAGAAGCACCTTTGAGTTGTTTTCTTTAAGAGGTGTGATATAAATATGCGATTATGATTGTGATTACATTGTAGAGTAAGGCAAATTAGCAGTCATTTTTTAACCGTTATCAGGTTAGGTCCTTGGCAATGCAGCATGAAGATCTTCCAGCTGAGTTCTGCGAAGACATTGAAATAGTAGTTTAGCTGTGTATGCAAACGTTTGAGAGGTGCTTAAAGATGCTGTGCTGAGATGCATTCTTACATTTGATACATATAAGTTGCCTTTTCTTACAGCAGAATACCAACCTGTTATAATCTATCAACTATGCAGGTAGTCCTACATTGTTGTAATGCACAAGCTGCTGGTTGCCCTATCATCATCATCATCATCACCATCACCATCATCATCACCATCATCTCCTTATGCCAGCCATGGCGATGGGTACGAATAAATGATCTCCATTGTCCTCGGTCATTTGTCAAGTCCACTGGTCCCCTCAGTCTTAGTCCAAGTGATGTTATGTCCTTGTTTATATCATCTCTTAGCATAACTGACATGAAATCAGGCTGAAAAATGATGTTTTGTTGCTCCAGTATATTTGCTTCTAACTTTACCATTATGCTTCTGAGGAGTTTCTGTAGATATGTGTCAACAGGTGCTTTATCTTCAAATGTACCACTACCTTTTCAGATATGAGATTGATATCTTTCTCCACATTATGACAAGGTCACTCTGACAGCTGACTTTAATCTTATATGTTGATGCTCCAAAAACCATGATCTCCTTGTAAACTGGATGCTGGTTATAGCGCTGTCTTAGGAAGTCATAACAAGAACCACATTAATAACAAGGTTTTGCCACATTAAGGTATAAAAAAATTGGCACATGGTGACCTGATTGTTTTTCTGCCTTGTACTTCCACGTTGCAGCGTGTTGGCTTTGCCATGGTCTTTTGGGAATATTTTCAGTTGTGCTTTAGCGTGTAAAAACCGGCCTTATTGTGCACTGAGATTTTTCATCTCTGTCTATCTATCTAGCTATCTATCTATCTATTATATATATAAATATATATATATGTATATATATATAATATATATATATAATATTATATAGTTTTCATCAGCACTTGAGAACTGGTCTGTTTGACGAGGGCTGCACTGGAGTGCCTCTGAGGAGAAATCTCAGAAAGGCACTACTCATATACTCATGTACTTGGAATGAATAAGTGAATGGAACAGATTGCCACAAAACCTGCGGCATTAGCTTTTGTGACTTTTGTTTACCTGCGTTCTTCCAGGAAATGTTTGAAGCCATACTTTTTTCAAGACTCTTTTGTTTTCAGTGTTGAGGAGTTTCCTGGAAGGGATGCTATATAAATTTGCAGAGCAATTATGATTACGATTATGAACCCAGATAAAATGTGGGTTTGACTTCATGGTGTGTGTGTGTGTGTGTGTGTGTGTGTGAGTGTAAGTGTGTCTCAGACTTCGTGTTATAATGAGGCTCATTATAAAGAGGGTTTTGGTGTATGATGTTGTCTTCCACAGGTGGTTTGGAGCCACCCTAGGCCTTAGAGTTTGGGGCAAAGCCATTGGGTTGGCCCTCAATGCAGTTGAGGTTATGGTTAGGGTGATGGTTGCCTATGAGGCTTAAAGTTAGTGAGAACACTTAGAAACTAAACAAAGTCATGAAGTATCTAGCAAACTAGAGAAAATTAATGACAGAACTTAGGGAACTAGAAAAGGTCAACAAAGGTCAAGGTCCTGGGTCAACAGCTGTAGTCGTCACCTTCTTCACAAAATTTAGGAAACATTTTGTGTTAGGAATTTCCCAATGTGCTCTTCAGCTTCAGGTCTGTGGAATTTTCCAAATTTCCAGTATTTATCATTGGACTGCTAGGTAAACATTACAACACCAGTTTGATAAGTGTTTACCACTTGGACTCCCTGTTTCTGTAGAGGGCATTGGTTTCGATTGTCAATTATTTACGACTGCGCCTACGCATAACTGACGCAATAGGATAAGAAAGCAAACCAGAGATTAAAACTAGGTTTCTCCTATTTCCAAAAACTCCGTCCTGCTTGTTACTTCTCCAAGTCAAGTCAGTGTCGACTTTGATGTGAAGCACCAGTCAGCATTGAAACAGAACTGTACTTTAAAAAAATAATGTCTGGAGATAGCAGACACTAATGTAGCCATAAGGGTCATGACATCAATTGTCTGGGTATAAAACACAGTCACTGTAACTCGAGAGGTGTCAAGCTTTTGTTAATTCTGGGCCTGTGGCAACATTTTCCAGCACTGGCAGGCCAATGTGCCCAAGGAGCCTGAGCAAATTGGGGGCAGGTGTCTGGGAGGAGGCTCAGTGAGCCCATCCCCAGAAAAAGTTTTGCAAACTAAATCTTAAATGGAGCGTTTTTAGCATACAAACAATCAAATTAGGTTTATAAAATCTGAATTTTGATCTTCGTTATCAATCTGACACGAATATTACAGTAGTCTTTAGGTAAGGCTTTGTGGGCCAGAAATGGCCCACGTGCCGGCTCTTGGACACCCGTGCTGTAACTGATGCTCTTAATTTAAGTAGTATGTGGAACAGGATACATTGGCATAGCCAGAATTTTACAGACTAATAATTTTTCAGTAAACAAGGATTGTCAAGGGACCTTTAGCTGTAAACAACAAAGTGACATTTTGAAGTAATTATAAAAATTGTCTGGCTGCAGATAACGCTGAATGTGTCTTGATGCCAGACAAATAAGTGAGTGTGTAAGTAGCCGAAAAACCAACAAATGGGCTAAAACTCTAAAAAGTGCAATTTTTTGTGAACTGAAATTGATAGCAACTGGATAATTTATGCTGCCAGCATGATCGTGAAATGTTTTGTTTATGATGTCCACAAGTGTTCTAGCCACTTCAATTTCCACTGTTTCCAGACAATTCTTTTACATAATATTATGGCAGTCACGATCCTTTGTAAAGCCTGTTTTGTTGGGGCATATAACATGTTAGGGCCTGATTGTTGTATGCTGATGTCCTTAGGCCACAGACTGCTCTTGTTTTGAAGTATGCTCCAGACTTTTCATAACTTTGTTATGATGTGAATTCTGTTATAATATGATTGGAGTCATTCAGCTGTGGAACATATAGGGACTATTTGATTGATGCCTTGTGTTTATAATATAAATAATGCTATAGAAGTTTCCAGATTAGATTAGATTGGAACATCACCTCATTATAATTCAGCATAGCATAAGTAGAAGAGCAGTCCCTTAAGCCATCCCTGAGGCAGCCATGGGTATGAAGTGTTAGCGACTTCATTTTCT
This sequence comes from Aporrectodea caliginosa, assembly GCA_020284085.1. NCBI lineage: Eukaryota > Metazoa > Annelida > Clitellata > Crassiclitellata > Lumbricidae > Aporrectodea > Aporrectodea caliginosa. Next base: position 591,349 of record JACEVL010000225.1, on the reverse strand, counting down.
TAGCCTTGGCATATGAGGGCAGGTGGCCAAAACTCTTGCTGTCTCATCTTCCCGCCTACAGTGTACGGTCAGTGTACTCTTTTAAGCTGAGTTGGCTAGGAGTGCAAGTGGAGCAGAAATCTCAAGTCAAATTTCTGTCTTGGTGGGGATTTGAACGCCTGGCCTCTCTATTGAGAGTCCAGCACGCTAACCACTACACTATCAAGCCTGGATTGAATAAGCTACATTGGAACCTGGCCACATTCAGTCTTGTTAGATAAGACTGAAACATGACCTTGTTCTAAATCATTTTAGACCAGTCTTGATAGATTTGGACAGATTAGAAGATCCTCATTCTAAATCAATCTCGATAGATTAGATTGAAACATGACGGCATCCTATATATTGGCTGCAATTGGATTAGATAAGAACATGACCTCATCCTAAATCGTCCTTATTAGGTTATTGCAGTGGTTCTTAACCTTTTCAAGTGAGCCGAACCCCAAGAGAAATCCATGACCACTCACCGAACCCCTCAAGTTTGAACAATAATTTTTTAACTAATGGGAACAAAGGAAATAAAAAGTTGTACCAAAATGTGATACAATATTAATACATTCAATACATGAACTACTAAACGTTAACTAATTTATTAAATAAAAGTCGAGAAATAAAAATAAAATAGCAAATGATTTTTCACTCACACTCACTGACCCTGAATTTGTATATATTTCAGAGGACCTCTGCCGAACCCCTGGCACTGGCTCACCGAACCCCAGGGGTTCGGTCGAACACTGGTTAAGAAACACTGGGTTATTGTGTAATGTGGTACTTTTATATAGATTCCAGAGGTAGCATTATAAAGTGGGCTTGGTGTAGATTAGGTACTAGATTCGAATGTGGCTTTTTATGATGCAGCCATAGAAGTTAAAGCAGATTAACTTAGATTTAAATTAGATTGGATTAGATGATTGGATTCAGTTAGAACCTTACCTATTTTGAAGTGTAACCTGACCTATTTTGAAGTGTAACCTGACCTATTTTGAAGTGTTACTTGATAAAGCTTCCAGAGGCAGGTTGTAATAAAGTTCTGGTGTAGATGTGGTAAATTGGCATCTTGTTTACACAGCTCGTTGGGTGTGTGTTTCATCAACACAGCTGGACTCTCAATCTACTTGTGTTTTTATGTCACACCCGTATGAAACCAGCCGCGGAAGTTAAATTGCTTAAAAAGTAACAGTCTTTAACTGCATCCAGGTCTGACTGCTAAAAAAGTAACTTATGCTAAGGTCAGACTCCAGTGTCTGTAAGAATCATGAAAGCCAGACACAGACATACCAGTATATATTAATGTGGTTGCTATGCACATAGACATAATAGTGTTGGATAACCCAAGTACAGTCACTTATGAATTATAGTTAGACACTTCTGTAGTCTTTGAAGTAATTAGACAACTTCTGGCTCTGTAGGTGATAGTGTACGTCAGTTGACACCAGACGTTTATGTCTATGAGCTTCCATGCCACAATAGCACCTGCTATCAGCACACATTACTTTCAAGTCTGGTTTCACAAGATGGATTAATGCGGCCGCTAGATTAATAGCATGCCTACCATGCTGCTCTCAGATTTCTACCTTCATGCTTGGACAACTGCACTGGCTTCCTCTCTCTGCATGCATTAAATTCAAAATCCTCATTCTGGGCTTCAAGGCACACCAGGGTCTTGCCCTGAATTATCTAGCTGATCTATTACTCGGGCCTCTTTCAGCTTCCTCACTTTGTCCACTCCACTCTTCAAACAGACTTTGTCTTCTGGTTCCTGATACTAGAACAGCTATGGCTCAGTCCCGGTCCTTTACCTCAATTGGTCCCTCTCTTTGGAATGCGCTGTCTCCATCTACGCGCTCTCAAATTCTAGCTGGTAACCTCTTCTCTTCCTTTGCTTTTCTCAAAACCTATTTCTTCTCTTGTGGCCTTGCACACTGGCAGCGCCTCGGAACGGTTCACCCTTCTAGAGGCGCTTTATGAATATTTTGATTACAATACAAAACAATGGTGGGTACTGTCTTTCTTACCAGACATAATGCGGCAACAAGAGCTATTGTCTGGTATTTGCATAATATACTTCGGCTGTTGAATAGACCAAAGCACAGGTTAATAGTAAGATAAGATTAATCAGTAGATTAATTAACAAGTGGCCTTTCTCTGTCTAACCTGGCCAGCCATAGCAGTACATGGTTAGAGGTCTCCCAGGTCTCTCGGATTTCCCCTTGGTATCCCATTGACATCATCCACTTGGTATATTTGGACAATCCCTCTAACACGAGTAGTGCTTTAGAAATGTTGAGATTACAATTACAATCTGGATACTTCCATTAGAATCTGAAAGTACAAGAATTGGGGTGATATGGCCTAAATTTACCAGCCCTGGTTGGCCAATAGAAACTAGTTAAGTTTGAGTTGTTTTTAGTTTTAGGTATTATATATTTTGAACTGAAGTGCTTTGATTATGCATGTAATTAGTTATACATGTAGTTATCACCAGAGTTTTAGTTTATAGTAAATAATAACTCAAACTTTTGCCTATTAGTTATTTATTAACGGGTATATTCCAAATTTTAGTTATAGTTGTTCAACCATATCAAATGTGTCCAAAATTGTTAACAGTTCCAGTTAATTTCCACTAGCTTTGAGTTCAGTTTCAAGAATGTTTTCATTTGAAATTTTTTTTGAAAGATTGATTACATTTTCCTTTCTGATGCCTGCAAATCAAGCTGCCTGTAAAGCTGTAGTACCCAAGTCCAAAGATTATGTAGAAGGGCTTTTGTTGAGTACCCCATCTTTGCAACATGTGACTGCTTCGCATTGGATTCATTTTCCGGTGTTCCATGATATTCTATCCCCCTAAAGCATACCCCCCGGATGGAATAAATCGGTGTAGAGAGGAAGACCGAGGCAGATGATGCGGATGGACGGATACAGCGATAAAGGAAAAGCCAGCACAGAGAAGAGTTCTTGAATCCTGCCGAAGGGCAGAGAACTTAAAGAAGATCATCATCATCATACGCATCATGTTAGCCAAGAAGAAAATCCAGTCAAAATCACACAAACGAAGTAAATTAATTTCAGATCGACGTACTAAAGATACCAAACTTACGAAATTTGATGTGTTCAATAAATCCATGATTGAATACACTTAGAAACCGCCAATAATGCAAACTAAACCGGATACTCCATTTCGCTAAGAGGGATACTCATTTAGGGGGGATACTCTATTTCATGACACCGGCTGTCTTAGTATTGCTATTCAACTGCTATTCTTTTTACACTTCAACATCATTCAGTACATTTAGAAACAAATTGCTGCTGAGAGGCTCCAATAGAGCATTTATAAAGTTATCTGAAACACTAAAGCAGAGAAACTAGCTACACCTGTTTTACTTTATGTGATTCAAGTACATTAATAAAATAAAATAGGCCTCTCAAGTGATTTACTAGAAGGCGTTAAAAAATTAATGATACTGGTGTAAAACTTTATTAGGAAGTTTGAATATTGGATTCATACATCTTCAAAATTCCTAGAATTGTGTGGACTCAGGTCACGTTTATATATTCATTCATTCGGGAATTTATATAGCTCCCCTTCAAGGAAACTACTCAGAGGCGCTGCCGATTCCAATGTGCCCAAAAAGAACAGTTTTAATTTTTTTTTAGGAAAGTGGATGATGGATGATGGTTTCTGCTACAGATAAAACAGCATTTTTACCAACACATGCTGTTTGCTGTCAGTAGTGAAATCCTTATACCATGTGTTGAGCCAGAAAAATTATTATTTGAGCTCCAGTTTCAGAAGACTTACTATTGCGGCTGGCTGCCATTTTTGGAGTATTATTTAATGCCTCCTCTTTAAGGGTTGTAAAACAGTCGTCAGAAAGGATTGTAAGTGACTTTAAGATATATAGGGTTTCTTCCACTGATCTCTTTTCCACAACATTTATCGAATAACTTAACTCAACCTTAACTCAACGCATTCGTTGACTTTTTTCTTGACATGGTACTTGAAATATATCCATACGCCAACTGCCGCTGGCCTTCCATCAAAATTTTGTTTTTTGGCCATTTGATTTATGTTAGCAAAACCAGACAAACTCTGATTCAAGCAGCACCGAAGTCTGCCAAATTTCCTGAGTAAAGAAATAATGGATGTTGCAAAAACAGACATTTACATAGATCTAGACTGTCAACTATGACTGGAAATCCTTTGGTTGTTCTCCAGTGTGACTCTGGATGCACCATTGGTGCTCTTAGTTTTCTGTGCAGTGTTTTGCCTTATAGATTGATGCATGCTGAACTTTTATGAGGTACTTAAAAGGCCTATATATATACTAACTTACTACTAAGTGTCCAGATTATGACCATAACCACAAGTTTATTGATCCAACCATTCCATAAGTCAATTAGTTCCATATTCACAATTCAGAAGTTCAATAACGGGCACAATAGGGAGACCTGAAGGGTCCTAAGTCTCACTAATTATGGCTCCTGGTTACAGACAGATTAGGGTGATGGCGGGTTTATGTGCAATATTAATTTTGATGTATGTTAATGGTAGATAGTTCATCAGCAATTACTGACCAAGAGTCAGCAGATTATAACACCAAATCCATGACTAAGTGATACATAATTGCAAAATTGTCCAGTCATAAAGATATGATTCTTACATACCGGTACATGCATACTTACATCATGCATACATACGTACATACATGCGTGGGCGTGGGCATAGATATTCTAGAGCCATTAGAAATAAGTAAGCACAACTGAATGTATAAACAACCAATATCAAGTAAGTATTAATGAGCACATATTTATGCTCCAGTTTTATTTGTAGGTTTTTATTTTGTTTTTTGGTGTGTTATTATTGTTGGTACAAGAAGTTTTAGTATTAGTTATAGTTGTAGTTAGATTTTAAACAGCATCCGTTACTGCTTGAGATTTGGTTATACAATGTGCATAGTTATTGTTAACAAGAACCTTATGTTTTCTTTAACGGTAGGTTTTTAGCTATTGTTAAAGAAACTTAGCTAACAGAAACAAAACAAAGTGTTTCAAATTTCAACAGATATTATTTCTTGTATGGTAAGGTAAAGTAATTTTAGGAAAGATAGGCTATGGTAAGGTAAGAGGAGATAGCCTACGGTAACATAAACTGAGAGATATATATAATGGGCTCTTGCTTACGTTACGCTTACTGCCCCGGAATAATTTGCCTGCTTTCTTCCAAGTTCTGCTAAAGTCCTTTCTGTTTGGCCGTGGCTGGGCTGGGAGCGCCTCTGAGTAGGTTCTTGAAGAGGCGCTATATAAATCTCCGGAATGAATGAATGATGCATATGCATAGGCATACAATTGTTTCAGATTTAAAGAAAAACTTTATAATGTATTATGTATTCATGTATTTATGTGTATATATGTATGCTAGTATATATGTATACATTTGTATGCGTATGTATATGTATGTTTGTGTATTTGCAGGGCTATATGGTCTCAAGATTCATTCTTGGTCTTCAGATGTCTCGTTCTTGGTCTGGAGAACCTATTGTCTTGGTTTCAGTCTTGATTGTGAGTTAGTTTCTTGACTTTTTTTGGAACTGTCTTAAAGTAAAAGTCTTGTTCTGTCTTGAACAAGTGGTCTAGATAAGTCTCAGCAAACTGTCTTTAGATCTTGGACTAATAAATTGGCCTGTGCCGATAGGTTTGTGTGTGCGTGTTTGTAAGTATCATTCTGTGTGTTTATGAGTTTGTTTACTTTCTGCTTGTGCGTGTATATGAAAGCTGGAGCATGCGTGTAGAGTTTATTAACGACCAATGTGTTGTGCATTTATGAGTTTGTATGCTCTGAATGGTATGCTGTAAAACTAGACACAAAAGAACATTACAGGTATGGATTTCTTTACTGCTTTAGTGTGTTTGGTAGCAGATGTGCATGTGTTTTGTGTTTTTATGTATGTATGTATGTATGAGCACTTGTTATAGCGCCCCTTCAAGATGTCTACTCAGAGGCGCTCCCGACTACAGCGCGGACACTGAATCGGAGTTTCACGCCGAAGCGCATGAGCAATTGCGAGTGAAGGACTTGCCCAGGGTCCGTACGCGTCGGCTTGAGGTGGACACTAACCCGCAACCCTCCGGCTGCAAGGCACCAAACATACCCCTACACCACCCCGCCCCACGATGTGTATGTATGTATGTATGTATGATGATGGTGACTTTTCCATCCATTCAAGCAATATTTGCTTGCAGATGAACTCGTTCTTAAGTGTCCTCACACTGGAAAAACCATTTAGACTTGCAAAATTTGCCTTACAGAAGTATATATACTGAGAATGGCTATGTGTAATCTATTTCAGTAGATCAGCATGTATCTGTACAGTGTACACACATTGTCAATGGTATAGTTTTTCCTTGTAACCTGCTTTACTGGAAACAATTTCTACAGTCCACCTAGCTCAGCATCATAAATTTTGAATCGCTACATCCGAAATTTAGCCACAGCTGCAACTATAAGTGCAATATATTGTCTAGGTAATCAGGTAAGCTGCATACTGAACACTAGTGTCTCATAACAGCAGAATCTAATGTGGCCATAAGAAGCAGACATGATTATTTATCCAGGCTGTCAAAGCTGTTGCTTTCTTTCAGGCAGAGTTATGTATGATTTTAATGTAATGCCAGACGGTGTGTCTGGCTGTGGACCACCTTCAGTCTGCAGTGAAGAGACAAAATGTGGCCTGGAGAGAAACTAACACCCTATAAATGTGTAGTCTAGTTGCATTAGTGCCCGCTATATCAAGACCAAAAGTTCCACTGAACAGGCACTAATTGCACAGCAACAGATTGCAGTGACTGACGTGATTATTTATTTATTTATATATCATACTTATATAGAACCATTATATATCTATCAGAAAGTGGTTTACCACGGGGTGGCGGGGATTCCATTTCTTCCTAATTAATAGTTTTTCGAAACAGAAGGATGACAGAACTGGGTCAGGATAAACACTGGCCCTGAAAGCAGACAATCTGCGTCTCTCTGGGTTTAATAAACAGGTGGATATTAGAATGTAGAAGAGCTGGACAGATGCAATACCTGATGGAAAACAATCGCTTACCGGAAAAGAGGACGCAAGCAGCTGGTTATTATAAGCCTAATCTAATGAGGAATAAGAGGAAAGGTCTGTGGATTACTCGTTCGAAAGAGCTTTTTGTTACTTTGTAATCACATCAGCAGCAACAACAACAACGGCGGCCACAGCAACAACAGTAATAATAATAAACAATAATTACTTGTCATCTGTTGATACTTCTAGCTCCTTCAGAATTCCTTTATTCTTTAGAAAAATGTATGTGCTGAATGATCAGTTCTATCTGTGATAATAATAGTAATTCATTCATTAATTCATTCATTCATTATGTTATAATATAGCGCCCCTTCAAGGTTACTACTCAGTAATAATAATAGTTATAATGATAATAGTAATAATAATAGTACTGCTGCTGCAGTGCTGCTGCTGATGATGATAACAATTATCATAATAATAATGATAATAATAAGAATAATAATATTAATGATAATAATAATAATAATGATGTTAATATTAATAATGATGATCAAGTGTTTATATAGGCCTAAATATCTAGCATCGATATTTGCAAGTGGGGCCTGTTCAAAATGTATAGTAGGTCCAGATTGTGAACTTGGCCAGTGGTTGTCCAGTTTTTAGATCATAACTTGGAGGGAGGCAGACATGCAATAGACAGGTATGAAGTAGGCCAATGTAATGATGCTACATAGTGTCAGAGGTGATGATGTGTCCGAAATATATTGTCATTGGTTCGTGTGACCGATGACGTCAGATAGTAACTGTCGTGCTGAAACTATTTATAGGAATGCCAGATCTGTTCCAGGAAAGACATTAAGTACACAAGATAATTATTTCAATATATCAGATACAGAGTGTGAGTATGTATGGAAACTGGTGGTGCAGAGTTTTAAAGTATGTCAGCACAATTTCCGTATTTGTATAGAAATAAATTAGCATAAATTCGTCGGCAAGCATTGTTGTGCTTTGCTGGTTTTCATAGTTCCGGCTTAGGTCATTTAATTCAATCCAATGATTTATAACATAATCTATGATTGGGTTAAACATTAAACATTGGTGGATTGTCATCATCATCATCATCATCAGTTCCTGATGCCAATTATTTGGTGGCGATGTGTACGAATAAATGATCTCCTTGGTCATTTGTCAAGTCCATTTACCCATAGATTATACAAGTATACAAAAATACGTTGCTTTGGAAATTAGCTTTAAAGTTGCACACTGAATAATGTAAACGATCTCAAGGCAGTGTGTGTTTATATAGTATAGTGCTACAAAATTCCATATACCACTTTTAGCGCGCAGGGAATTTGTTTCTTAAAATAGAACTCGCATTACTGTAGCCACATCATTTGTCAAAATAGCGATTTGACTGCTCACACTCTTTGGGCTTTTCATTTCCTCTGCTGTTGTTATTATTTATTACAAGATATTATTTCAAATGTCATTTTGATATATGTTAAAACAATATACTTCAGACTTAACTTGTTACTTCAAACATGGTCTAACTGCCCAAACCATTGGTCCATACATCATGTCACCCGGACAATATCTCGCAGATGTTTTGTGCCAAATACTGTCTTGGCAATGTAAGTAGGTATAGGTGGACACATCTCGACCCCGGGCACAATGTCGCACCACACCGACAGAGCTACAGGTAGAAAAGTAGGCTAATTGCAGCACAGATAGAATAGAAGACTGGCAGAAATATAGACTGAAAAGTAGGCTAGCAGAAACACAGACCAATAAGTAGGCTAGCAGAAACACAGACCAATAAGTAGGCTAGCAGAAACACAGACCAATAAGTAGGCTAGCAGAAACACAGACCAATAAGTAGGCTAGCAGAAACACAGACCAATAAGTAGGCTAGCAGAAACACAGACCAATAAGTAGGCTAGCAGAAACACAGACCAATAAGTAGGCTAGCAGAAACACAGACCAATAAGTAGGCTAGCAGAAACACAGACCAATAAGTAGGCTAGCAGAAACACAGACCAATAAGTAGGCTAGCAGAAACACAGACCAATAAGTAGGCTAGCAGAAACACAGACCAATAAGTAGGCTAGCAGAAACACAGACCAATAAGTAGGCTAGCAGAAACACAGACCAATAAGTAGGCAGACCAATAAGTAGGCTAGCAGAAACACAGACCAATAAGTAGGCTAGCAGAAACACAGACCAATAAGTAGGCTAGCAGAAACACAGACCAATAAGTAGGCTAGCAGAAACACAGACCAATAAGTAGGCTAGCAGAAACACAGACCAATAAGTAGGCTAGCAGAAACACAGACCAATAAGTAGGCTAGCAGAAACACAGACCAATAAGTAGGCTAGCAGAAACACAGACCAATAAGTAGGCTAGCAGAAACACAGACCAATAAGTAGGCTAGCAGAAACACAGACCAATAAGTAGGCTAGCAGAAACACAGACCAATAAGTAGGCTAGCAGAAACACAGACCAATAAGTAGGCTAGCAGAAACATACAGACCAATAAGTAGGCTAGCAGAAACACAGACCAACCAATAAGTAGTAGGCTAGCAGAAACACAGACCAAGAAAAGTAGGCTAGCAGAAACACAGACCAAAAAGTAGGCTAGCAGAAACACAGACAGATAAGTAGGCTAGCAGAAACACAGACCAATAAGTAGACTAGCAGAAAGACAGACAGAAAAGTAGACGAGCAGAGAGACAGACAGAAAAGTAGACGAGCAGAAACACAGACCAAAAGTAGGCTAGCAGAAACACAGACCAAAAGTAGGCTAGCAGAAACACAGACAGAAAAGTAGGCTAGCAGAAACACAGACCAATAAGTAGGCTAGCAGAAACATACAGACCAATAAGTAGGAGCAGAAAGACAGACAGAAAAGTAGGCGAGCAGAGAGACAGACAGAAAAGTAGGCTAGCAGAAACACAGAGAGACAGCAGAGAAAAGTAGAAGTAGGCAGCAGAGACACAGACAATAAAAGTAGACGAGCAGAGAGACCAATAGACTAGCAGAAACATACAGACGAGCAGAGAGACAGACAGAAAAGTAGACGAGCAGAGAGACAGGCAGAAAAAGTAGGCTAGCAGAAACACAGACAGAAAAGTAGGCTAGCAGAGACATACAGACAGAAAAGTAGGCTAGCAGAAAGACAGACAGAAAACTAGGCGAGCAGAAAGACAGACAGAAAAGTAGGCTAGCAGAGAGACAGACAGAAAAAGTAGGCGAGCAGAAAGACAGACAGAAAAGTAGACGAGCAGAAAGACAGACAGAAAAGTAGGCGAGCAGAGAGACAGACAGAAAAGTAGGCTAGCAGAAACAGAAAGAGAAGACAGAAAAGTAGACTAGCAGAAACACAGACAGAAAAGTAGGCTAGCAGAGAGACAGACAGAAAAGTAGACGAGCAGAAAGACAGACAGAAAAGTAGGCGAGCAGAGAGACAGACAGAAAAGTAGGCGAGCAGAGAGACAGACAGAAAAGTAGACGAGCAGAAAGACAGACAGAAAAGTAGACGAGCAGAGAGACAGGCAGAAAAGTAGGCTGCCAGAAACACAGAGAACTAAGCAAGCAAACAAGAGGATAGGTAGGCAGACAGACATGCAGAAAGTCAGCCAGGGAGGCAGACAGAGGACAAACGGCGAGAACTAAGGTGAACGGCGGCTGAAGCAGGATGTTCAAACTGGATAAGTTATAACTACATAGACGGAAAACATGTTGGAAGTATGGCCTTTAATTAGTAAGTTAATTAATTGGACCAAGAGGGAGAGGAGGGATTGCTTCTGCAAAACAACACAAAAAACAAGCAACATAATATAATCAAGCTTTACACAAGTCATGCTTATAATTATCAGATATTCCCACCTGTGTACACACACAGGTAATTATATGCACTACTAGATGTTTCCCCGTCCTAAGACTGAAAGAATTCCGTCAATGAGGATTTCATGTACTCACAAAGAAAGGAAATCTTGCGCTTAGATGGCGATCGAAAGTCGTTCCATTCAATATGAATCTTGCGATTAGTAAGAAGATCATAAAAACGTGCAATAAAAGGGAATGATCCAATCCCAAGTCACAAAGGAATTACTTCATAACGCATGTGTAAAAGTTTCAGTTACATAGAACAATTTACAAAATGGAAATAAATAACTGAAGAAAAGGTGTGGACGTTGTAACCCAGCTTCAAGATTATTGCTCGTTCTAAGACTGTTCAAAAGGAATTTGAAAATTTGTACATATAGTCCATGCTAAGACGGTTGAAAAGAAATTTGAAAATAATTTATTGTCGCCCCTAGCGAAGGTGGCTGGTACTCAGCAGCTATGCTTTATCGGCGTCTGTTGTGTAAAAGTTATTGTTGCCCCCTAGGGAATGTGGATGGTACTCATCCGGCTTCGTGGTATTGTCGTCGAGTGTAGGACATTTCCCCCCCTGGACATTTCCCCCCCGGACATTTCCCCCGTCCCCCCTGATATTTCCCCCCCAGTACCCTAGGACATTTCCCCCCCCCATATGCCCCTAAATTGAACGTAAGGTACGAACACTATTTGTTCAGTTAGAGTATTTCGACTGTGACTTATTAGCGAAGACTCGGTAATCAAGGGGGTCCCGATTTTGAAGATTTTCTAATGACAACACAAACCCTAACCCTGACCCTAACCGACCCTCACGACACTTAACCTGACCCTAACCGACTCTCACGACGCCATTAGTGCTAAACTTCTTCCATTGAAATAGGCTGATTATAATACATACTCCCCTCGAATATGAGTGTCATTATTCGGAACCCCTAAAGCGCAAGTTTACCGAATTTCTTAGCATTTACTTCTAAAGATTCGTTGTAAAAGTTTCATATATAATTATACAGGCCAAGCAAGGTCTAGGTTTAGAATTCAGGGCTTGATTTGTATGGACAATTGAGGTGGTATGTACAGAAGGGGGGAAATGTCCGGGGAAAATGTCCTAGTCGAAATCGGGGGAAACGTCCAGGGGGGAAATGTCCCGGGGAAATGTCCAGGGGGAAATGTCCAGGGGAAATGTCCGTTTCCCATTGTCGTCCATGGTGAATAGTCATGAAAACTTGAGTGTAACATAAATGTTGCCTTCATGAATGATTGAATGAATGACTTCATGACAGCATGTCTGTTATACAGATACACATGCCCTCGCTCTTAGTCATATATAGGCCTATAAACGTACACGTGTAGGGACCTACGCTGTTCGTGCATCTGTTTGTGTGTATGTATCTGAACAATTGTACAACACACTTTAAGAATCTCACAAAGGTGCTGTAGCGTGGCTATGTAACAGATCAAGAAAGGGGCATCTTAAGATGAGCTGAAGATGTTTTGTGAGCTATTTGTTGTGGTGAAGTTCTTATTTCAAGTGGTAGACTGTTCCATGAAGACGGCCCAATACATGAGAAGGATAGATGTGAGCGAATCGCTATATGGGCGTGTGGGATCTACAGGTCCCACATGCTGCAGAGTGCACAGTGTTTGTCAACCTGGCTGGCTCAATAGACGAACACAGAGCTCCTCTGATGTATTCTGGGACCCAACCAACCAACCAACCAGCAATTGTCTGCATAGAGAACAATCTTGAATGTAATTCGATCCTCAACCGTAAGCCAATGCAGCATTTGTTGGATGTAGTTTGAAACATGGAGAGTTTTGGCAGATTCGCTACGACCAGTGCAGTGCAGTTAATGGCAAACTAAAATTTATGTCATATGAATTCCAACCTTCGACAGACCTGGCAAGGATAATGGGGTTAAAGTCCAAGCCCATTATGATGAAAGAATGAACAAGGGCTGTGTGATAAATTCCGCCTTTAATGATCACTGTATTTATACATACATATTATGTGTATTATTCATTAGGCATAATTTATTTCACATTTCAAATGTTCATGTGTGCAGTATTAATTTAATGTAATCTGATTTAGTCGAATTCAATGTAATATAATTTATTCAGACTAACCTGAACTAATATCATCAATATATTGTAATCTAATCCACAGACTTTGTCATTCTAACGTGGTCTTCTTGTCTACTCTCACTGCTTAGTGGCCTCATTAATGGAGATGTGCTCTAACGACAATGGTTCAAAATCAGGTGTGGCCATGCAGAGCCATTAAACAAAGACACTTAAATATCAGCATATTACAACAATATTGCTTTCATTACACTAGTGCCTCATCAAGTAAAGAACCCAGTTTAATATCTATGGTTCACAAAGTAATACAGTTGAATTATCCAACCTCTCTCTGTTCCATGTGCAGCCCTTAAAGTTAAACCAACAAATAGTGAACACGATCTGACTCTTGGGCCTCGTGCCAAGACATTGTTGGGTTATCAAAGGTTCTCCGTGGGTGGTCCATAGCTGTTTTTGATTTGTCTGCCCAGTTCTATTTGTTCTATCAGTTCTTTGTTGTCATTCAGGTCTAAACGAAGGGAGGGCTGGTCTCTTTCAACTTGTTTACCTAACTTCTGGTTTAATCTCCAATAGATTTTGCATTTTAATTAGGATTTCACTTGACTCTACCATCGATTGATGCCTTGGGCATTAATTATGATGCCACCATAGAAGTGATTTGATTGGATTGTATTAGATAATCTAATTTAGTATAATCTAATCTGCTATAGTAATCTTATGTATTCCGATCTGGAGTCGTCTATAGTGCCCAAGCAGTCACTGCATCCTACAAGTTGCTTGATACTGATGATGCTATAGAAATTGTCGTCATTACATTACACTGCATTACACTGACAAGATAATATAGTATGATATATATTATATATATATATACACACATATATATGTATAAATATATTAAGTAACTATATGTATTCTATATATGTATATGTATACATAGAAGCTTTACATTTTGCAGTTCCACTCCGTTGGAGGATGTAATTAATCAATTCATTAGACTGATCTATAGGCTTTAAACTATTTCTCATAGGTCCCATTTCCAGTTTGAAGCAGTTGAACTTGCTGTGGTATTGGTGCAAGGCTTTGTGTAACAGTGGTAGTGCTTAGAAGGTCCTCTTACAAGGTAGTGCTACATACAGTGTATATAAAAATTATATATATATATATATATATATATACAGGCTTACATACATTCACTGTATATGTCCACGTGGAGAACAATTGAAAAAATCTGGGTCTGTTTAATGTTCCCCAGCGACATGGCCCTATTATATCGAACGAACGAGTTATTGACAGCATCCTCATGTAAAATCGGATGAAGCGCAAATTCGGGTGTGTTCTTTGTCAGTGCCGATATTGTTTGTTACAAAATTCGGTCACATGGTGTCTCGCCCGGATGTGGCATTCAGTTTTATGGCATGCAGGGTAGGGATTGACAGGATGTTTCTTATTGGTGATTTATGGATGCAATTATGGAATTCATTGGGTAATAATTGTAACCATAGGGGTAATCTCCAGATATGTTGCATGCCCAAAAACGTTCAGTCGTTGTAACCAGCTTAGGCACTCATTCAAAACAAAATTGGTGTGGTAGTAATACTAGGTATGGTCAGTTTGGTTGCAGCTTCCAATAATGTCAGGCAGATAGAGTGTCAGACAGATACCATGGATGGTGTTTGCAACTACAGAAGAGAGGAAGATAAGGAGATGAGGAGAAACCCATTCATTTCCAACCTTTGACTGCTGTCATCTTGGTGAACAGCTTCATTGTCTCCAGGGTTGACTACTGCAACAGCCTACTGGCGGGTCTGCCGACGTGTCAGCTAGAGCGGATACAGTCGGTGCTTACCGTAACTCTGCTACATGGACACCATCGTATCATGTCACCGCATCTGACACTGTGTGTGAAGCATCCTAGAAGTAGCTTGCTACTGACGATGCTATAGAAATTGTCGTCATTACATTACACCGATCTGCTGTGTTACAATCTACACTGGCTGCGTGTTCCTCAGCGAATTACTTACAAACTGTGCCTGATAACTTATAAAGCGATCAGACTTCTCCAGTCGGGTAGCAGACAACCAGAGCAGACATCGGCTGCAATCCCCGTAGAAAAATCTCTGACAAGTCCCATGGTCTTCTACGAGGTTTGGCGACTGTTTCCTTCTCTGTTGCTGGACCCACTGCATGGAACAGTCTTTCCGATCATATGGAGAATGCGCCATCTCTGGAGTCATTTGAATTACAACTCAAGACCTATCTATTTTAAACAATCATGTCACTGTCATTGACTTTTTGAATTCGTATACAGCACCTTTTCCTTCAGCCTTGGCAGTGCTATAGTGGCTATGCATATCGCCTCTTTCTTTTAGTATCGTGAATACCATTAAATTGTTTATTTTATACTGTATTGTATTCTTACTAAAGTCTCCAATGCTCTCCATATGTAAGTTGTATATGTCCTAAACGACCTAAAGGATGTTTTTGTCCAGTGAATATCACCAGATGCCCTGCTGTGAGCAGGTCGTGCCACGTCTAATAAATATTAGTTAATTATGAGGTTGTGGTCCTGTTAGTGCAACTAATTACCGTAAGTACCGGTAGTGTTCAGTTATTTGTCGGAATCTGATTAATTGGCCTCTAGGTGCTTTGGATGTGCTTTGCAAAGTGAATTCTGTCCTTGAATCGATTCCTGTCCGTAAAACTGGAAACAGCAAGGGCTCACGCCACTAGATAATAACATGAGGAAAACTTTTATTGGGAGAATGTTGTATTCATACTGATTTTGTAGTTTGCATTACTAGATGTTTGTACACTGGAGTGTGAATGTTCTCCAACCGGTTCAATAAAGAATACACTTACTTGTAAAGTAAATGTAATGTAAAGCGCTGAGCGTTTGCTTGCGTTTAATAAAGAACATTCTTACTTACTTACTTACTTACTTGTTTACTTACTACTTAATTACTTACTTAATTACTTACTTACTTAATAAGGGTACAGTGAAGCCTAATGCATGCACTTACCTTACTTTACATCATTGTTGTCCTCATCATAGTCACCATTGTCATCATTATAGTTGTTATTGTCATTAATATCATCATTGTCATCGTCGTCATCATTACTCAGTTCTTGACATCAGCCATTTGGATGTTAATGAATTGTCAGTATTGCTTTTAGTTGTTCATCAAGTCTAAAAGAGTCCTCATGTTTTGGTTGTCTTGTGAGCCTCTCTGTCAAACATTAAGTGCTTAAAATGTTCTTGTATGTGTGCATGTATGTTTGTGTTTCTTCATAATTGTTTATGAAAGTTTGTTTTTCTGTCTACGCCTCATGAGTTTGACTCTTCTAGTGTTACTTCACTGATGATATTTCTATTCTTTATGACACTTAACATCGCTTAGGCTAGAACAAAGAGTGTCTGTGTTATTTTAGTGGTGCTATATAGATGAATAGGTAAATAAATAAGGTGAGTCCTGTGGCCCAGTTCGTGTGTCTGCCTGTACGTGACTTGAATTTGAATAGTGCAGAATAGCAGCGAATAACAACGCTGAATGATTTGATGAGAGCAAAATGACTTGCTGACGTACTGGAGGTATTATAAAGCAGCCTGAATTGATAATAAAAGGTTGTATTTATTGGTGTTGGTGAGTTGTTTAACTTTTGTGTGTGTGGATATGTGTATGTGTGTATATGTACTATGCAAATATTTGTATACCTTATGTGTTTATGTTTACAGTGTATAAATATTGAATGTATGTATAATATGTATATGTACAGGTAGATTTGGCTTTGGGCCTCATAGCCGATTGGTTAGAGCACTTGGCTTGTAATGAGTAGAGTAAAGGTTTGAGCATCCACTCAGGTGATCACTGTGCAAGTCCTTCACATATAGTTGCTCAGTGGCGTAACGAGTGGGGGCAGGGGGCGGCCGCCCCCGGGCGCAGGGGGGGGCGCAAAATTAGGTCTGAAAATGTGTTTTTTTAAAAAGAAATCAGGTAAAAATAGAAATATAGTTAAAAAAACTTTTTGTACGTGAGTCTGGGGGCGCGCGGGCAAGGGGGGGCGCAAAATGATATTTGACAAGTTTCTTGTTGAGAAACAGAGGGAAAAGCAAAAAAAAAAGTCATCAGAAATTTTGGCGGAACTGAGAAAATTTTTCAGGTAATTTTCTTGCCCCCGGGCGCACGAACCCCTAGTTACGCCACTGTCAGTGTCATCAAGGTTCCATCATAATATTTAATTATTATGGTTACGTCTGCTTTGCTGAACTTTGGAAGGAAGGCAATTTCAAATACAGCACCACTCTACTGTAATAATTGTGTGTGTCTGTTTGTATGTGTATTTACATGTGGGTTTATAGGTGTACATGGGCTTGTATATATGTGTGGCTGTATTTAGGTGTGTGTGTGTGTGTGTGTGTGTGTGTGTGTGTGTGTGTGTGTGTGTGTGTGTGTGTGTGTGTGTGTGTGTGTGTGTGTGTGTGTGTGTGTGTGTGTGTGTGTGTGTGTGTGTGTGTGTGTGTGTGTGTGTCATTTGTGTTTGAATGTTTGTTGTTCTGTGTACTTTGTGATGAGTTCACTGATCTCGACGATTGTGTACCGTTGACAGGTACTTTTGAAAGAAATAGACTTCAAGAGATTAAATGCGCAGATGAGAATAACAAAGGCATTCATTATTTCATTTCTTCTGTTTGGATGCAGGTTCCAGAGCGTGAATCCAAGTGATATTCTTGTGATACAATCAACTGGCTTCAGATACCATACGTCTTCCGTTTGAACGTAAGTTGTGCTTTTCTATAGGACAGCTGCAATTTTAATAGGCATCTAAAGGTGTTTTATAAACGGATGTCCATACTTGTAAGATTTATGAGATAGGGCTCCCGAGTTTTCAGCACCTTGACAAGTTCTTAAACAGTTCTATACAAACGAGGAGATTCGTGCATATGTACATTCACAATACTTACATACATATACTTATGTGGATGTACACGCTTACATAGATGCATGTATATACATACATACATACTTGCATGCACATAATTATCTAGATACATACAGATGCATTGCATATACATACATATTATAGTATTATACATGCATGCATTATGATATAATATCATACATTGTCTGATGTAATCATAATATTAATAGAATATAGTAATAATAATGTTAATAACAATAATGATACTCTCTCTCTCTCTCTTCAACCGTCCTCGATACGAGGGTTGGTCGCATTGTAGACGACTTTTCTCCATCCTCTCCTGTCCTCGGTTTCTCGCAGCAACCTTTCCGTTGATAATTCCAACCATTCGCCCACATTGTTCATCCATTTCTTCCTTGGTTTCCCTCTTGCTCTTGCTCCCGGTACCGTTCCTTGCATAATTTCTTTCTCTAGGCATTCACCTTGTTTCCTCATTATATGCCCAAAGTAAGACATCTTTCTTCTTTTTATTGATTCCAGTAAATTCCTTTCCACTCCCGCCGACTCTAACACCCATTCATTTGTTTTTTTCTCTATCCATGATATATCCAGTATTTTTCGTATGCATTTCATTTCAAATGCTTTTATTCTCTCCTCATCCCTCTTTTTGATTGTCCAGCTCTCTTGTCCAGATACTAGTAAATAATAAATGCTAATATAATAAAACACCAGCAAAGACATTTTTATGAGCAGCCGAGAACTTTGACTATTAGAGAAAATAATATATTGATTACCATTAATTATAATAAAGCCATCATAGAACGAGTATGCGCATATTACGAATATTAAGATTTGCAGAAATTTACGAATATTTACGAATATTAAAACTGGCCAATGAATATTAGAATTTTTGTTACTAAGTATAGCGCCGCAAAATCACTGCACATATTCTTTAAAAAGTAGTTTTAAATTAGTTCATAAACAAAACGACAACAGTGACGTCATCAACGAATATTTACGAATATTAAAAATACCTTAATATTCGCGAATATTTACGAATATTAAAGCTTCAAGTTACGAATTCTCGTTCTATGAAAGCCATTGAAGATAATGCATAATGCAAGCAGTTAATAATGCTGCATTGTTAATTAACAATAACAGCCAGAACAGCAAGACTAATTACAAAACCAAAGTCCTAATTACTGGGGCTGAAACAATTAAAAGGTTGGCCAAACTGGGTCCAGTGTCAAGTTCTATGGTTGATTCAGTCTGTTGCCAGGTTTAATCAATTCTGAGTCTGTACTAAGGGGACTTTAGTGCAGGCAAGGGTTATCGACCTCGTACGACACTGAACATGTCCAAGTCATATAAGCTCGGACCGGATTTCGAACTGCGTCTACGGTTACGCAGTTTATCAGTAGGCAATTTATGGCCAGAGAATGTTGGCGAAAAATTAATTAAAGTACGGGGAGGTAGAATTTGGTTGATTTTCCTGACTTATAGTGAAACTACAGGCTTAATGCAGTCATGAGTGATTTGGAGGGGTTCATAAAATGCGGTCTATTAAAGTCCAGACACATTCATGCATACATACATTAATACGTAAATACATATATACATACATACACTTACATACACACATACATACATACGTACATACATACATGCATACGTATGTACATACCGGTACGTACAATCGTACATGCATACATACATTATTCTGCCTTGAAGGAGCAACTGTTATCTTACTGTACCTGACCGACATAATCACACTGACTGACTTACTGTCTGGCTGACAGGCTGACTTGCCTCACTGAGTGAATGACTGACTAGACTATTATATAATAGCTGACCGACCAATCTATCGACCTACCGATCGATCCGATCGATTGGCAATATTCGAAAGTTACTGATCCGGTTGGACAAAACAAGTAGATAAGTGTAATGGGTTGAGCAAAATTAGTGTCTGTCGGTTTGACTTGTTTTGACGAGAGTCTCTTTCCAGTCTATTGTTGGAACTGAGAGGTACAGACGTAAACTATGCTGTGAAATGTTTTTATTCTAATGTGTAGAATGTCATGAGTTTAACATAATATGGTTAACGTGAAATAACAATAGATGTGGTGTAGTGTATTGTAGCTTATGTCTGTGCATGTAGCTAACGGTACTTTGATCATTAATTTAATTGCTTGAAATATGTTTAATCTGATGCTCTTGCACAATAGTCTAGTACAGGGGTGGCCAACCTTTTTTGGCCTACGGGCCACTATGATTGTTGGTAAGCACGCGGCGGGTCGCAATATGTTTGTTCTGACAGCCTCGAAAGAGGTGCAAATGTTTATTTCATATTTTACAATATGTATAAAAACAGGCAAGACTACATTAGGTCACTAGAACTTACAACACTAAATCTTTTAGTGTTTTAGACTTCATTATTATGCAACATTGTAGTATATATGGACAAGTAAGTAGGTGCAAAATGAGACCTGATTTGTTTAGAAAGAGGCTTCAGTGCGGGCACTGGCGAATCAGCCTCCCGCCAGAGCAGGTCACATGTTGAATCTGATGCTCTTGCACAATAGTCTCGTGGTTAGCATGTGAGACTGTCAGTCCTGAGTTATAGAGGCTTCTTTACCATATTAAATGTTCAATTTTTGATGCAATCAGTGGCGTAACGAAGGGGGCTGAGGGGAGCACAGCAGAAGGGGGCGCAAAATTAGCTTTCAGTGGTACACAGTACTATGACAAGAACAATTAAAAATGAAAAAGAAAATTTTAAGGGGCGCATGCAGTCATCAACTCTTGCCCCTTGGCGCTGTAACCTTTCGTTACGCATATAACCTGAAACAACCGTCGATTGATAACTTGTTTATTATGAAAATGGCTGTATAGAAGTCATTGCATTAGGTGTTTCCTCTTTCCTACCATTCCATTCTTCCGTCCATCTTACTGGAAGGAAATCCGGTTTTTGACCAATTTCGTTGGAGAATTCGTGTGCGTCATCATTTTGCAGATCCTGTAGATAACCATGTTTGGGGGCCTTTGAACGGCCCATAAAAGGCTCCGTGTATATATAAATATGCAGATACGGTGGCGTGATGATATATCATGCTCGGCATAGATTCCATCCTTGAATAACGCTCTTAAATTCTTATCTGTGGTAATTGCTAAGTCAACAGCTGTCATGACCATGCTGCTTCACTATATTAATGCACACGAAACCTACATTTATTAACCTTTGTATCTTTACATAATCATATATATATTATATACATATACATATATATATGATATAAACATGTACATGTATATATGTTAATGCTTAACTATGCATAGATATATATATATAGTCATAGAAAGTTATGACAAATATAATTTTTATGTGTACTTGTAAATAATATATACAAGTAATACTTATAGTGATAGTAATAATATTAGCGCATATATAAAACTTTGTTATACTTGAATGCATAGTTTGTGTGTACTGGTATATATATTTATATAAATATAGATCATATATGTATATTTATTTTATATTCTTGTTTAATTATAATGTAACAATAATTATGATTATTATATGGGTATTTTAATGGTATAGTCTTTGTGACCTGGGCTTGGGTCTGATGTGTCATGCTGATACCTGGTGCATTATACACAGGTAGTAATAGCAATTATATATATATATATATATATATATATATATATATATATATATATATATCAGTAGTAATAAGGACTTATAGCTGATGAAGAAAGTAACAAGTAACCCAGAGTATTCTTGTGTATCCAAGCAACATTTATGCAGTAAAAGGTTAGCAAGAAGCCCTTTGGACACAGCGGGTGGCTGCGGCTTTGGGTCACACTAAAGTCATTGAGAGGAGAGCAACATATCTGTTGGCCGCTAATCCTCAAACTCTGGATAATGAAAATCAGGACTTGTCATTGAGTTGGAGTTCCATTTGCTGCCAAAGAAGGCCATTGGTTTGTGCTTTGGCTTGACAGCCAGCAGAACAGGTGAGCTTGCTGGTTCATGCACTTTGATAGAAAGCACACTTAGCCAGAATCTCTATTATCTAGCATTTTGTCACCATGTGATGTAAAAGCATTCAGTTGCCATGGAGACTGTTGCCCCAGTTGTCCAGATGTAGCGATATTTAACCGTTTCCAAGAGAAATGCTGTGGCTCAATTTCGTCCGGTTGTCTTGTCTACAGTTTTGCAAAGCGCCCGAAGTTTGTATTATTTGACTGTGATTTCACTGATTTGGGTCAGGAGTGCCACTGATGAATTCATTCTTGAAGTGGTGCTTTATAAATGTCAGATTATGATTGCAGTTACAACTGGTAGTGGACTTTGATTGACCAGAGTAGCTGTCAGACAGCAGCAGGTGTGTGGCAGAGGTTACCAAGTGCCAGAAGTTAAGCGGTAAGTCCATCATCCTAGAGATGATTAAGCAGATCTGGACCAATTAGTTTTCTTGAAGGAATAACATGTCAAAGCACTCACTTTATAGCATCTGCATGAACCCATCACTGGGCTTGGTGGATTGCAAGAATCATCCATTTACTGAAGAGGTAAATGTCGAGATTTCATTCAGTTCAAACCTAAGCAAGTTGAAGAAAAGGGTATTTTCCATTTTGCCTGTTCATCTGCAAGTGTGCATTCATGTGTGGTTCCAGGCATCTAGCGTTGTCTGCACCCATGCTATGATTTTAGTTTTCTTCAGCAGTTGATTGAATACATGCCAAGAAATTCTTCATGCCACTATTACAGCATTTCGTCGTTTTCTGTTGTAACCTGTGTGAGTTGACAGATGAGTTAGCCTTTTTCAGTCCAAACTCTTGAGTTCATTGGAGAAGATAGAATAGCCTACAATCTGTCTTGAGGGTGGATCTGAGAATGTGCTTCGGAGGCTTAACTTGACAGCTGTAAACATTAGCATCCCACTAAAATTCTTTTGTTACCACTAACATAGGAAACTTTTTCGAGATCCCGAATGAAGGATTCGTTCTTGCACATCTCAGCAGAAAGCTGGAGAATAAAACAGACTATGTTGGTTCACTGCAAACCGTGATGGCACTTAAGGGTCTCATTGCTACAGCTAAGAGAGGAGGAATGAAGCTGATCTGGGGTTACAGCGGAGGTCTGACAAACGACATTGTTTTGACAATGACTAAACAGTATTTACTGCAAGCCATTGAGGAGCATAGCCATCAAATTCCTTACACCAAGGAGAAGAATACTGGCTAAATTTGAATAAAAAAAACCCAGAATAACCATCCAAACTGTCACTGTACCGTACTGAAAATAGGCAAGGGCTTGATATGACTCAAGGCTGAAAATTTTTCTATTACACTTATATTGTTTTGCTTATTACTTTCTTGACAGCTTAAATCTAATTCAGTATAATGTAGAATTCAGATGCAAAGTTATCGTAATGTGTGCAGACATCGATTGACGTTTGCTTCAAGTGAAATTACAATAAAAAATCAATGTCCTTTTGAGAAGCGAGGTTGAATTCTGTTTGGTTAGAGAATCCAGAATTTAGGCTACAATTTGGTTCCCTCTTAGAGAATCCAGAAGTTAAGCTACAATTTGGTTCCCTGTTAGAGAATCCACTCAATTCAGAAGTTAAGCTACAAGTTGGTTCCCTGTGAGAGAATCCAGAAGTTAGGCTACAGTTTGGTTCCCTTTTAGAGAATCCAGAAGTTAAGCTACAACTTGGTTACCTGTTAGAGAATCCAGAAGTTAAGCTACAATTTGGTTCCCTGTTAGAGATCCAGAAGTTAAGCTACAATTTGGTTCCCTGTTAGAGAATCCAGAAGTTAAGCTACAATTTGGTTCCCTGTTAGAGAATCCAGAAGTTAAGCTACAGTTTGGTTCCCTGTTAGAGAATCCAGAAGTTAAGCTACAATTTGGTTCCCTGTTAGAGAATCCAGAAGTTAGGCTACAGTTTGGTTCCCTGTTAGAGAATCCAGAAGTTAAGCTACAACTTGGTTCCCTTTTAGAGAATCCAGAAGTTAAGCTACAACTTGGTTCCCTGTTAGAGAATCCAGAAGTTAAGCTGCAATTTGGTTCCCTGTTAGAGAATCCAGAAGTTAAGCTACAATTTTGTTTCCTGTTAGAGAATCCAGAAGTTAAGCTACAATTTGGTTCCCTGTTAGAGAATCCAGAAGTTAAGCTACAATTTGGTTCCCTGTTAGAGAATCCAGAAGTTAAGCTACAATTTGGTTCCCTATTAGAGAATCCAGAAGTTAGAAGTTGAAAGAGATGAGTTATACAGTTTTAAGTTTACACTAAGAAGCGAATGACATCAGAAAACTGACAGAACTAAAAGAACTGGGAAGCGAATTCTAAAGCCTTGGACCAGGAACCAGATATGGTTGAGAACACAACAACACTGTTCTGGTATTGAGACTCTATGTGCAACCTCTAAATATAGCTCAATTTGGCTGTTTCCACCATACTAGTGTTTTGACATATGGACTGTAATTGTGATTTACAACAGGAAATTGAAGCAAAAATATTTAGGACCACCATAGTATATATATATATATACATTGTATATATACATATATATATATATTATATATATATATATATATATATATATATATATATATATATAGAATATAATGAAAGTATTTTAGTTTCCATGTCACATAGTGGAAAGTCAGAGAGGCGCTCATCATATCCTGCTCGATGGCCCTTGAGTCGCAGTGGATGAATCCATTGGTCCTGAACATTGGTCCGGTGCATCCCAGGGGGGTCTAGGACTTTACCCCCGGCCCATTACCCCCCTGCCATTACCCCCCGACCATTACCCCCGTAGGACATTACCCCCCATTACCCCCCGTCCCGTATATCATAATTATAATTATTAATATATAATATTATAATTAATAATTATAATTGTTAATTATAATTATTAATTATAACTATAATATAATGAATTATAATAATATTTATTAATTAATATAGTAATATAATTATTAAAATAATATATAATATGTAATAATAATTAATATCACTAATAAATATATTAATTATTTATTATAGTTATATGTATAATATATAATATTAATATATTATATTAATTGTTATAATTATATTATTATTGTGCCAATTAATTAACACTAGTTCCGCGCGAAATCTGAGATTTGCAGCTCAATAAAATGTACACATACGGGGGGGGGTAATGGCGGGGGGGTAATGTCCTACGGGGGGGTAATGGTCGGGGGGTAATGGCAGGGGGGTAATGGCAGGGGGTTAATGGGCCGGGGGGTAAAGTCCGGATACCATCCCAGGGTTGCTGTTTACCACCTGCTGATGCTGATTCCAAATTATACTGCTTGGTGACTGAGGCACATGTGCCTGAACTTTCCACCAGGGAGTCTGATGAGCAGGCTCAAACAAGCAATTTGTCATTATTGCAGACCAAGAATAGTCCATTGTGTCGCACAAATGTCTGTGTACCTTGCTTGCTTGTGAATTGCCGAGGCTTGCATATGGTTGTATATGTTTGTATAATATTATATGCAGGTCGTTTATAATAATTCTGACCCTGATAAATATAAATATAACCGTTACCTTAGATGTAACAGCAGACGCAACTGTTACTCTAAATGTAACTAGTACTGCAAAACAAACATCATTGTTTATTAATTATTATTTACTATTATTGCACTCTCCTGCTGGCATGCAGCGCAATGATTGTCACTGACTCGAAACTGGAACACTGAGCTCCCGGATGTACGTTGGTACGGTTTGACAAGTGAGGCTCGTGCCAGAAGAAGTAGGATTTTTAATGTAACAAATCAAACCTATCAAAAATCCATGCTATAGTATACTAAGAAACGGAAATCTTTCGTTCTGCCTTGGCAAACATGAATCAAACTACGAAACTGGGGATTGTCGCTCAAACCGGTTAACTAATAATAATAATAATTCTTCCTTTATTGAAACAATCCGGTTGACACATCGCAACCGGTACAGTGTACAGTTATGCAATTGAAACAATTCACAAGAACGCAAATGACAGAAGACATAAATCTTAACTACTAACAGAACAGACAGCCTGCAATACACGGCGCTAATAGCAATAGACTGTCATACCTTCTCTTATAAATGAGGTCCTGGAATTATTTCACTGATCTAGATCTAATCCTAAACGAACGACACGGAAAGGTCATCAGCGTTAATCAGAAAGGCGCTCTTAGTAGCATTTGAAAGACCCGTACACCAATCACTAGACCCGTGTGTGTGTGTAGTCGTAAAGTATCGCCGAAATCTCAACAGTGCTCGGTTGGCGTGGCGAAGGAAGAAGAGCGCCATGTGGAATGTCTCTTTAGCTCCTCAACATGGGACGGGGTCTGGCTTCGCTAAACACATAGTCAACATCTCGGAATGCGTGCGCTTAAAGGCAGAGTTTATGAGCCGCCTGTAGTGTGCCTGGATGTCCGTGAAGCGCCGTGTAAAAATTTCCATTGCCTCGTGTGCTATGAGGTGGGTGGCACGAAGTGTGGTTACTAAGGCGTCTGACTTTCGATTGTGCCGCTTGGGTTCGGATTCCGGGTGCTTCGTGGTCGACGCATTGTTCTCGGAGAAGTCGAGAGTACAATGGGCTATTATTAGAGCCCTAGATATGAGACAATGGTTAGGTTGTATCACCCTTCAGAGTCGGGATTTAAGGAAACAACCATTTCGGCTTGTTTACGTGTCTATCAGCCCTTGACCGGGCGTACCCATAGGATTTCCACCGTACTTCAACCAGTAGGCCTAACGATGTTTGACGTACGGTGTACCATGCAGCGACCATCGGTTCCTGCCCGAGTGCATATACCTGTCGTAGAGTCAAATCATTCACTCGTTAGGTTAAATTAGGTTCGTCTTGAGGTTACGCGTTTCATAAGTACGCCTTTAACGGGACCTACCACCTTGTGGCACCTCCCAATCCTGTGGTCTGATCACTTGAATTGTGCGGCCCTTTGAAGCGACGGCGTCCTGCGGTTGGGGCTGCGATGAATTAGAATGGGATTATTGAATAGCAAATTATCCTTTTAGTCCATATGACGGACGGGCGACCGACTGCCTCCTGCTCTCGGCCGGGCGATCGGCTGCCTGCTCCTACTCGGCCGGGCGTCGACGCTTCGCCGTCTCCGGTAAACATGACACGACGGGCAATCTGGAACACAAATCAGATTGGCCTTCGTATACGCTAATCGAGCCTTCTTGCTTTGGCGTTGTTGCTGGTAAGTTTCCACTTCTGGCCTTGTCTCAAGTGCACTTGCCCTCTTCCGGTGTTTGCCCCCGATTCTGACCGAAGAACGCTTTGTAGCCTTTTATCCACCACAGCTGCAAGTGAGATTTCGTGCAATGGCCCACGCTGTAATTTACAACGATTAGCATCAGAGCACTGATGTTACACGCCGTTTAAGAATCTTACAATGGCTCTGTTATAATGTTATGTATGTTTACATTAAACAATAATTATATTTTGTAATTGTATGGGTACTCAATGCTATAATTATTATGTGTTGCTTATTTGAATCCCATGTTTCAGAATTACTTAGCTTGAACCATTTATCTTAACCTGCAATGTCAGAGGTACTGTAATTTTACTGGTATTGTTGCCTGTATTGTGGGACCCAGTGGCTGATTGGTTAGAGTGCTCATCTGGTAACAATGTAACATGGCGGGTATGGGTTTGAGCCTCCACTGAGACCGTTACTGTTTGAGGACATGGAGCAAGTCCTTCACTCACAGTTACTTAGTGCCATTAATTGATGCCTAGTAATTAGATAATGGCAATTTAATAAATGAAAAATAATGACAATAATACCTGTGGATTTTGTATTATCGTTACTCTTTCCAATATCTGTGCCTGTATCAGTACTTCTGTTATCAGTACCATTTTTATTACGTCTTCTGTTAATGATACAGGTTAAGAGTAACGGTTACCTTTGTCCGTACTCTGACCTGTATCAGTAGTGTTATCTTTACCATTACTGTTAGCGGCATCATTGATATCTATAATTATGAACAATTGAGCATGCATTAGTGTCTGCCATATCGAGGCATTATGTATAACTGAAGTGAGTATGGTGTAGCAATAGTTGTAAAAAATAGTTGGCTGATAGTGGCTGATCCATGTATGAGAGACCAATTGTTTTCTAAATTAGGTCCTAATTGCGTCTTAGTGTGCATGTCTGCTCTCGATGAGGCCACCACCATTGTGTCCCCAAGTGAGATGAATTGCCTTTTAAACGGTGGAGGAGAAGAACGACCAACCTCGATTATTATTCGAGGCCTTAACAGCAGTTGGTCGTTTTTGCAAGTACAATGCAGGACCAGTTCAGGTGAGGAGAAGGAGGAAGCCGTGGGGTTACACAGGGGCACTTGAAAGACCCCCTGTTACGTTCTGGATACATAATATACCTGTAGATCAGGATCGGAAAATTCATTTATATTCACCGGTTGGAAATTTTTATTATTACTATTGTAGTTGCTGCTGCCGCCATTTTGTTGTTGTAATTTGGTGTTATTATTGTTACTGAATTTATGGTGCCAGTATCACGTTTGCTTGAAATACCTTTCAGAACCTATCTACTGAATGAATGAATGAGTGAGTGAGAGTGAGTTATAGTGAGTGAGAGTGAGTAACTGAGTGAATAATGTGAGAGTCTGTGAGTGATATGAGAGTGAGTTAGTGAGAGTGAGCAAGTGAAAGTGAGTGCATGAGTGAGTGACTGAGTGGGTGAGAGTGAGTGATGTGAAAATGGGTCGTCGGTGACGTTGAGTGAGTGTGAGTGGATGATTGAGTGAGAGTGAGTGATGGGGGAGTGAAATTGAGAGTGAGTGAGTGAGGGAAAGAGTGAGCAAGTGAGTTTCTTTCTTAAGAGCTAAATGTGCATGCGATCATTTGAAATAGGCAGAAATTTCCTGTTTATTTCCTTTCGATTGTCCACCTCGTGTAGGTTGGGCCAATCCTACCACGTCGATAACAAAACTAATGTGAAATTAACATCAATTTGTCTAATAATTTCTGCTGCCTATATTTGGACGTTAACGATTGATGCGTGCATGGCAGTGATACTGGCTTCATCGAGCAGTTGGCAGCGGGTGGGGGGGTGGGGTGGGGTGATTGCGTAGATAAGCTTAGTCTACGCCCCATGACGGATGTGATGGGATTGGCTTTTTTACCAAAGTGTGTGGGCAAGCGGGCGAAGGGCTCTTCATTCTGCGGGAGTCTGACGAGAAGGTAGGGACTGCTTGGATGAAGCTGGTGGTGAATCTGGTGATGGAGCGTACGTACGAATGACAAACTGTGTTTGCTGCTTTAGTACGTTGGTTGGTTAGGTACGGTTGGCAGATGGTGGTATATGTTTCCTTTTGAAGTTGGTGGAATAAATTGGAACTGGTATTTTTCTTTGAATTTTTTCTGAGTTTGTTAGAGTGTTGATAGGATTGATTTATTGATTGACAGATTGCTTCATCTATCTGTTTGCTGACTCCTCCCTTCCATCCATCCCTCAACTGACACATGCATTCCTTCCCTCCATTTGTCCATCCATCCATTAATCCATCCATCCATTAATCCATGTGTTCGTTGAGCTGTCTTTCTCGCATTGATCTCTGCTTCGGTCTCTGCTGGTGATTTTCATTGTGCATTGACCTGTGCCTATTGATTTCTGGTTCATTGTCCATTAAGTTAATTACGCATTCATAATTAATCTGCCTGTCTTTCAAATCGTTGAGAATTTCAACTGAAAGGGGAAGAGACGTGACAGCAATGAACAATTTGAACATCGTGCACTGCACTGAGTTGACGAGCAACTTTCGCAGACAGAGACTCGATATTTGGACCGTTTTAACAGATAAACACATTCGTGTGTTGTCAAGCAAGACAGGCAATTGCCAGAACCTATGACAGGCGTGCTATAATGGGACACGTGCCTCTACTAGAGCGAATCCAGAGACCTATGGCCCATGTCTGATTGTCTGCACGGGAGAGCAAGCAGTTGGGCTTCTCGCAAACAGGTTAGGGTTAGGGTTGCCCAGGGGTGTCTAGACCTTGTAAACCTTGGAGCAAATGCTCCACCAAAGAAATGCTTGGGGGGAGATCTTATTGAGAAATTAGGGGAGTTTAAATGTTTAAATATCGTGTCATTAAAAATCTTTTATTATTTGCAGTTAAGCTATTCTACAGTGTCGGTGTGTGTGTGTGCAATTAACTTGGTTCATTCTACGATTCATCCTTGAATAATATCTGGTTGGTCTGTCCGGTTTAAACATTGATCGATTTGCACTGCTATCTGATAACCTGCAGAAAACCTCAATTAACGTCCATAGTTCAACGCCTATCACATAATCTACATACAGTTACAGTGACTGCAGGGAGGGGGAAAGCCCGGAAAGGGGAGCGGAGCGGAGGGGGAAGTTGCTCCAATGATTGGGGGGGATAGACGCCCCTGGGGCTGCCTACTAAGCCGTGGTGGTGGGTCCTTCGACGACCTGGAATGACCTCCCTCTTGAGCTTTGCCTTGTTCCTAGGACCTTCTCTCCTACATTCTTTTCTCACCTTAAAACTGTTCTTTCTGGAGTCGGGAGCGCCTCTGAGTAGTTTTCTTGAAGGGGTGCTATACAGAATGTTCGATGTGAATGAATGAATGAATGAATAGGAGTATCATTAAAACAAGTGAAACTAAAGAAAAGTCAGCTAAATCTGGGAGACTAGAACACAGTTATAAAAGTTTTACAGGTGAAAACTTTTGGAAACTGAAAAGGGTGTAAAACATCTGAGACTGTCTGGAAGAAATCCGGTTTTGCCCTCATGTCCACGCATTTTTAAACATCTGGATGTGCACGCAGCTTCTTTGCCGTTGTGCAATACACATTGCATATTATGTGGGAGCAATGTCCACTGTCCAGGGCCCCTGAGAGAGGGGGTGGCACAAGCCTATGGTAATTGCCTGCCGTATTGTATATAACGACAATATCTCGTCAGTTCACCAGACTAACCACAGTAGAACTGTCTGACCCAGGAGCGTGCCTTGCGTGCAGACGGTGACTTTCGACGAACCCTTTCATGTTTCATGTTGAGTGGCCGTTTTAAAAGGAGCTTTTGTTGTTCTGAGTAACAAAAGCTCCTTTTAAAACGGCCACTCAACTTGTTCATCGAGGAAAATGTGCTTGCCTAAGCAATGTTAGACACGCACCGTCCAGGGCCTTTCTGGTTGCCTTGCAGCCAGAGGGTTGCGGGTTCGAATCCACCTCAAGCCGCCGTGTAGGGACCCTGGGCAAGTCCATCACTCGCAATTGCTCCTGCGCTTCGGCATGAAACTCCGATTCAGTGTCCGCGCTGTAGTCGGGAGCGCCTCTGAGTAGAAATCTTGAAGGGGCGCTATAACAAGTGCTCAATGCTCATACATACATACATACGTACGCACCGATTCGTATGGTTAATATTTTACAGGAACAGGGAAGTTGTTAATTCTGTATTACACCCGTGGTGTGTTTGTTAATTCAGGCGTCTGTAACATCCTGTGTGTATTATACTGGGTTGGTTGATTTCGATTTGTTTGTCTGTGTGCGAGAGCAGTTTATGGGATTCTGCTTTTGATACGATGTCCGTCCTTATCTCGTAAGAGCAAAAACAGTATTTGTCCTGAGATTAGTTCGCTAGTTTTTACGAGGTGCATTTCGCTATCTGCTGCAGACAGGATTAGGATTGAACTAAAACTAGGAGAGATTCGCGGTTTGATAGCTGTGTGGGTTAAACTACCCTTATCTAATCATTCACACAAAAACTGCAGTTTTAGCAATCTCTGTGTCAGTCTTTCATTCAACAGTGCTTCCAACATACTGGTCTTCTACGAATTCCTGTTCAGATTCCTCCTCATCTGCTTGCCTCTAACCGCTGAGATTCTAAGCACCATCCACCGTAACCGTGTGACTGCCTGTCAGTCTGACCCTTCAGTCGTTCACATGGAACCGTACTTGACCTTACCTGTCATTAGATGTTTTGTTTTGACCAATTAAGTGTCTGTGGATATATGCTTTTTCCCGTGACTGCACTTTTTGGGTGCTGCAGATAGATATCTGAAGATTACAATTACGATATGATTATGATTACCATTTCTTCCTACCGGGTACTTGACTTGTTGCCAGCCTCGTTTAATTTCTAATATCTATCACTCATCGAGTCATCGTGTCCTTGGGGGTCATGGGGAATGATAATATGTTGTTAAGCTGTGCAACCCCGGAAAAGAAAGCTTGTCTAATTGATGGGTTGGTAGTATCAACTGAGAATGCTTTTGACCCGACCGAGGTTTAGCCTCAAGGACTGTTGTTTACCTTACCTAGGGTAACTACCTAACATTGCTCTACTCTACCTTACCATACCATATCTTACCTTTGTTGCCTTACGTTACTTTACCATATCTTACTTTATTTTGCCATACGTTACTTTACCATATCTTACCTTTGTTGCCATACGTTACTTTACCATATATTCTACCTTATTTTACCTTGCCTTACCTTCCCATACCTACCTACCATATATTACCATACCCTACCTTACTGTACTTTGTCTTACAGGCGCTCGTGGCTCCACGTCATTGTTATTGGTCGGGGCGAGTGTTTACCTCTGAAAATAGATTTTTATTCGTATAGAGCTTTGAGTGTTTTGTCAATATGCAATTTCTATTCCGTGTTATTGCGCCGCCGCCAGGATTCGGTCGCCTTGCAACGCATTGCGCTTTCGTTGGTTGGCCATTGCTCATGCTGTCAAAACACAATCACAATCTGCGTCGTCCTGTTTATAATGATGATGATGGGATGAGGCTGTTGCTGATGCTTTTCCATCAATAACTGTTGACCGATCTACCCCACAAAAAATAACCCAAAACAGAATTGACGGACGATCGATGACCGCATAATATTTGTCGCACTGATGAAATCATGTAATTTACCAGTTATATAGACCAGTACGTGATGCAAAGGTGTGACAGTTATGCATTATGGTCATATTCTGTGCAGTATATGGGTAGGTATGTTTGTGCGTAACTACCCATATGGCCGACTCAGTGGACGCCTTTAAATCCATGCTAAAATCACACCTGTTCGCCAGGGCTTATCTCGACTGTCGTTAGCTGTTTTGTAAGGCGCCCTTGTAGCAGCATGGCCGTGTTACGGCGCTGTATAAATTGTCGTAATTGTTATTATTATTATATACGTACCTACCCATATACTGCACAGAATATGACTATAATCCATATATATACATACCAGTACTCATATTCTGTGCAGTATGTTAGTAGCTACATACGTAGGTACATATGTAATATAGTACTCATATGCTGTGCACTATATGGGTATATGTATACATGTATGTACTTACTCATATTCTGTGCATTATAATGATTATATTGGTAGGTACATATGTACAATTGTACATACTCATATTCTGTGCAGTATATTATTGGTAGGTACGTATGTATGTGCGTGTAGGTGTACAGAGGTTCCAGTGTGTTTTATAAAGATGGCCCGTGTCTCAGTGAGCGACTATGTTGCTGGAATTATTCTTGCCTTGGATTGCCTTACCTTGCCTCTTGTAAACTGATACTGAAAGCTGAGCTCGACTGCTGAGTGTGAGGCAACAAGTTTTCTTTGAATATTTCTTAAGTCAACAGAAAAAATCCTGTGTTTTTTATTAGTGGCTGTGCAGCTGATGAGAGTAATGTCTGTTAAGAGCAGATACTATTATGGTTAGAATGGTAGCGGACAGACTGTGTGATGTCAAGGCACATTCACATATACATGCTGCTGGACAGTTTTGTCTGATTACTTCAAAGGCCTCATTACCATCTGGCTTTAGGCTGAAGGAAGAGGAAAAGAGCAGTCCCTTAAGCTAACATGAGAGGTGGCCAGTCCTCTCCCTCTCCGTCTCATCGTCACATGGACAGCGTATGGTCAGTGTACTCATTATAGTTGAGTTGGCTTGAGGCTGCAGGTGAAGCAGAAATCTGGCACAAATTTCTGTCACGTGCTGGGTTTTCAACCCCCGACCTCTCAGTTGACAGCATGCTAACCATGAGACTATCCAAGGACTCCTATATAATAAGATATTATCCAGGGATCCGTGGACTATCCTACACCCCAAGCAATTAAAGAACAGGACCTTAATAACAGTTTCATCTCTATGAGAATTCTGGCGGCTATACTTCAGTCTGCTGGTTTCCACACATGGCATGTACTGTTAAGAGTTTATAAGTAAGTATGTACTTTATTGAACCGCCTGCAAATGCACTGCGGGAACATCTGATAAGAGCAATCTAAGAGTGTTCAATCACAAAATAATTGTACTATTCTGTTACAAACCAGACATCTTCCGGGGTGTCAGAGAGCAAGGACAAAGAATATACGTTATTTATACCAGAGATGTATTATTATGAGCATGTAGGCTACATTAGTATCCGCTGCTTACAGACATAATTTAAACTAAGAATGTAAGCTGATCTTAAAACACTCACAGACTTTCATCCTGGTGTCGTTGTCCTCTGTCTGTCTGTCTGTCTGTCTGCCTGCCTGCCTGCCTGCCTGCCTGCCTGCCTGCCTGCCTGCCTGCCTGTCTGTCTGTCTGTCTGTCTTGTCTGTCTGAAAAATGTTTTTTTCATATTCCTTAATGTGATGCAAAAGACGCAAATGCAAAGTATTTGGTTAATAAGGGTAGTGCTATGTTTTGCAGTGCTTTTTTGTTTCTGTTAGACGGAATAGGACAAAAATTTCTTTGTTATTGCGAAAGTTACAAATTGTCTGAGTTATGAGAATTCCATGGACCTGGCTGGACTATGCATATCTTATCTCAGAACTTTGTAGTGCACCACACCAACTCATGCTTTCACATACAGTAGATGCAAGTGCATACATTCATATGTGCTTACGTTCGTACATTTACATTCACACGCTTCAAGCAATCATTTTTCAGTCGGTTTTTTTATAATTTTTTTAATCGTTTTTTATTGTAAACCTTTGTAAACCGATACAAAATACACACAATGATAGGCACAACTTAGAAACTAACGAACAATTGGAACACAGGAAACAATGGGTCCCAGAAGTGATAACAATCCTGCTATAGGCCTACAGAGACACCATGTGCAAGACAAATGATATGTAAGACACAATTCACCTTGGTTTCCTAATCCAAATCCAAATAACTCACAGAGGAATGAAATGCAAACAGCCTATATGTTCACTTACCCATATGTATGTTTACACAGTACACACAGTCACATTATGTGCACAATGTATTCCCAGTGCCTTGATGACCTTGTTTTCTAAGTTCCTGATGATATATATTTATTTTCCCAGTGTTTCCATGACCTTTTTGTCACTTTCCAAGTTAATTATGAAATTCTGTGGGCCAACCCAGTCACTTGCTCCCCTCAAATTTCGGTGTAGCCATAGCAGGATAGCCCTTTCATAGATAAATTCTTGTGATTCAGCTCTTTTCGTGCTGAGGAAATGATGCAGGGCGTAAAATCATGATTACTAATACTAAATACAGCGTGACAAGAGCAACAAAAATAGTTGCATCGAAAAATACTTTATTCTTAGTTGACTGCGTGAGTTCTGAAGACGATCATTCAAGCGTTGCCATCATACTATCTGCTGGGATCTTGACTGTCAGCGTGTTTGTGATATATGGTTCGATGAGTTTGTTACATGAGTCATATATGGTTTGATGGGTCGTTTTGCTTAAGAATGGCTCCCAATGCACTTGCAGCCATACTGAAGGGTAGCCTATCTGGACAATTCCTCCCTGGACAACTGATTTTAATGTTTGTTGATGTTTGTTTGGGGGGAATATCCGGGGGGTTTTATCCTATTGAAACGCCCCGGGGGGGGAAATCCAGGGGGAGATGGCGGGGGAAAATGTCCGGGGGAAAATGTCCAGGGGGAAGTCTCCTAGACCCATATTGAAGATAGAAAAGAACGACTGAAATGCATATGACTTACATTTAACTTAGGTACTTGTACAACTGTACTTCCCACTCATTCCTTTTACTTTCGATATTTAGTTTAAATTAGTTAAGGTTAGTTAAGATTTTTATGTTAATCAAGTCAACAACTGTTATACTTAGTAAAGCATCTTTCGGTCGCCACATATTCTATTGAAATTACATAGAGGTGTCCCTACTTAGCGGGATCTTTGATCCCTTCAGGGCCTTCCCTTGTGGCATTCAACAATCCATACTTAAAAGTGCAATCTGATTTGTAATATTATTGTTTATCGTTGTTTGGCTACAAATAAACGATTGATTGATTGATTGACATTGAAATGTACAGAAATCCACATTATTGCTCACAAATGCACTTTCATGTAAATGCACAGAAATTCACATACATTTGAAGTCTTTTAGTATTGTTGTTTTTTGCTGTTAGGCCTATTTATATTTGGTCATGTGAAGTAATCTTGAAGGGAACTGTGTCAATCATGCAGTACATTATATTGCATCATTTGTTGCTGTTTTGTTTTTCCAAGGCTGGGAAGCATTTCTGAGTTGATATCTTGAAGAGCTGCTATGTATATGTTTACTTAATGAATTAATAAATAGCTTATTTTTTGATGAGTTTGAGTGCATTTTGATATCTTGGTGCTATATAAATGTCTGTTAAGTAATTTCCACTTTTTTTTATTTCTAGGTGTTCTGAGTAAGAAGTGATGACAATCGCTAATCAACAGTTTTTGTCTTCATTGTGATCTGCCTTCCTTTCAAATCTGATATCTCTCGATTATCACGTGCACAATGGATGGTTCGTTGGTAACGAACAGTAGCCTTGGCGACAGTACCTTGACGACCGACGTCAGTTCCTACACAACGGAGATCCTCGATCCCGACCAGCACAGCTTTTGCAACGGTGACTTTGCGGCGCCATGTTTGGAAGCCACGGACGATCTGGTCGCCAACGGGCTGTACTGCGACGGTGTCATTATGAATGTGGCTGTTGCTGGGATACCCCTATCAAAGACAATGGATACAGAGGCTGATGGGATGGACGACGATGATGATGACAACGATGATGAGACTTGTGGATGGGGACCTCTGAAACCGAAATGCTGTCAACGGTTTCGAAATGCCAAGATGGTGCTTATCTGCCTCTGTCTCCTTGCCATAATCCAGGTAATTGTCACTAAACAATAATTAATATTCTGATTAAATAAGCATAATGGGATATTTTGATCTCTTTAATCTCTGTTAATTGTTGAAATTTCAAGAGTGCAAATGACTTGAGTACAAGAAGTAATAGTTCTGTTCTGTTTCTGTTCTCAGCCATCCTCGCTTCGAGGGTCGGCCGCATCATGAACAATATTCCTCCAACGTCTCCTGTCTTCCGTCAGTCTTATCATCTCCTCCATTGTCAATCCTGTCCATTCCTTTATGTTGCCCAACCAGTTTGTTCTCGGTCTTCCTCTTTTCCGGTCTCCCGGCATTGTGCCCTGCATGATGTCTTTCTCCATGCATGTTCCCTCTCTTCTCATGATAATACAGTAATTAAATGGTAATCAAATTCCAGTGGATTCCTAATATTACTAAATAAATTCCTAATAAAATAGTTGTTACAATAAAGTACTATTAATTGTGAAATAATTTTTCTTATTAAATATTAATTGAAGTAAATATTATGATATAGAATAATAGAAGAGAGCAGTTCCTTGACCCGACCCTAACCCCAAGAGGCAGTTATGAAGTATGAAGTGTTAGGGACTTTGCTTTCTTAGATGCAGCATATGAGGGCGGAAGGCCAGTCCTCTCCATTGCTGCCTGTTCTTCCCACTGACCAGTGTATATGGTCAGTATTCCCTATAGTTGAGTTGGCTAGGGGTGCAAGTGGGGTAGGACCTGTTTGGTAACAGCCCAGTATACAAACTACTAGACTTAGAATGGCAAAAATTATTCTGATAAAATAATAAAAATAAAATATTTAATTAAATAAAGCAGTAATAATTAAAGGAAACTTCTATATATTTAAGTTGTGATAATGGTAAGGGAAACATAGCCAAATAGTTTGATGAATCTGAGGTACGTATGAGTCATTGCTTGGATCTTATCAGTGACAGGTATTTCCTGCAATTGTTTGTTTTGATTATTTCATTCATTGGGTAAATTATGTAATGTAAATGAACTGCATGTTTTCATTTCATTCATTCATTTAAGAGATTTATAATGTAATTAGTAATTTATATAGCGCCGCTCACAGCCGAGGCCATTCAGTAGCGCTCCCAGTGCGAGAACCCCGAGAGAAGAAATAGGTTTTAAGGAGAGAGAGAGAGATGAAGACAATGATCCAGAAAGGAAAGTCTCACGCAAAGTGAAGGAAGGACATTCCACAAAGAGGGTCCAATGATGGCAAAGGATCGAGTTTGAGCAATCGTGGTCCTAGCGCCCCTTCAAGATTATCTACTCAGAAGCGCTCCCGACTCAACCCCGGCTAAAGAGAACAGCCTTGAGGTTAGAGAAGAATGTGGCTGCAAGAGCTCTATGCATTAGGCGTAGATCCACAGGGATGTTGTGTTTACACTATGACTCTTCAAGGACGGTAACAGCAATTATCGTTAATGATATTAAAGTAGTGTCATTCGTCACGAGTGATTCATCCTACCTTAGGTAAAAAGTTATGCTGTTGAAATAATGAGTTTGTGTGCATGTACCACTGTATCTCTTCC
This sequence comes from Aporrectodea caliginosa, assembly GCA_020284085.1. Classification (NCBI taxonomy): domain Eukaryota; kingdom Metazoa; phylum Annelida; class Clitellata; order Crassiclitellata; family Lumbricidae; genus Aporrectodea; species Aporrectodea caliginosa. The sequence continues at coordinate 552,644 of JACEVL010000225.1, read as the reverse complement.
TATATGTTACAAGCAACACGATGTTGCATGTTTTGTCTGCTTCACAAAATCCTGGCATTTCTAGAATGCACCTTCTCACTAGAGATCCTGCATACATATTTTATCAACACTTTAAAACTGTCTCATTCAGTGTCTTGGTCTGGGAACACTTAGGAACAGAAAAGGTAGTATATAAATTTACTGAATAACAATGGCAATAGTATACTCTGTACAAAATACTCTGTACAAAACGACATTTAACATCATGAGACTAGCGCAGACATATTTTTCTTTATTTTTTCTGTTGCGCGCTTTCGTGCAAGATTTTCATTTTGTTTATGCGTGCTATAAATGACAGTTTAATAATAATAATAAAAAATTATGTTTTTCACATTGCCAGGGAATGGTAGTCAATGGTTTCGTGAGCGTTGTCATCTCGACGATTGAGAAGCGGTTTGACCTGACGAGCACACAGTCTGGGTTCATCGCCAGCGGATACGACATCGCTTCTGTGCTTTGCCTCATTCCCGTCAGCTACTTTGGCGGAAATGGAAACAAGCCTCGCTGGATCGTGGCCGGCATCTTCCTCCTCAGCCTTGGCTCCTTCCTCTTCGCACTTCCTCATTTCCTCGTCGACCTCTACACCTATGACATGACAGGTCACCACCCCACGTGTCACAATGACGCCAATGGAAGTGGTACTACCGGTAGCTTGTTTTCCGGAAACACAAGTGTCGGTGACTGTCATGCGAGTGGTGGGGTCACTGCCCCGCCTCTGTCCCACTACATGTACGTTATGGTCGTAGCACAGATGTTACACGGGGCCGGTGCTACGCCAATCTACACGCTTGCTGTAACATACTTGGACGAGAACTTGAAGGCGAAGCTAACGCCAATGTATCTTGGTATGTCAGTGTTTTTACATGAAGGATTGTGTTTAGAAATTCTGAGTATATGTTGAAATTAAATTGATGTCAAAATATACTTGAATTGAATATTTATTGAATTGAATTTTAACTTAACACTTTAACGACGAGCTGCATTGGTTTCCCTGTCGCTTTAAGTACACTTTCATCGTTACAGTGTTATTTTAATTTAGTTTAATTGAATCTGAATGGCATATTTATGGAATTGATTCTGAAGTTTAGTTTCAGTTATGAACTGAATTATTTATTCCGCTGTAGTTATTTTAAGTCTAATTTTAATCGTATTTAATTATTAATGCTGCAATCTATGATTTGATTTGCAGGAGTTTTCTACTCGACTGCAATTATTGGCCCAGCTGTTGGCTACATCTTGGGTGGTCAGCTGCTGAAACTCTACGTTGACGTAGGATGGGTTGACATGAACACGTAAGCATTCCACTGATGCATGATGCTTAGGATTCACCCACTGTGTGATGCTTTATGATTCACCCGCTGTGGGATTCATTCATTCATTCCAAAAAGATGTGTTCTTCTGGACACTTTATTGTGGTGTGATGTGGAGCAAATGTTCTGTTGTAGAGTTGATCTCAGTCCCGAAGACCCACAATGGGTTGGCGCGTGGTGGATTGGCTTCCTGATCAGTGGTACACTAGCATTCCTTCTTGCCCTACCTCTCAGCGGCTTTCCAAAGTCCCTTCCAGGTAATTTCTCCAGTGGCTTATACAATAGCATGCTGCGTCTGTAAATGCAACAATTGCAGGTCGAAGCCCTGACGAGCAGAGACTCTGTGAGAACAATGGACAAGTTGTCCATTGTAACAGACTTTGTCTTGTGCTTCGCATTTACCGACCTTGTGAATGTAATACCTGGTAAGTGCAATACATAATTAATAATTAAATTTAATCTAGCAAGTGCATATGCATTTAATGGTATGAAAAGGTTAGTGCTGTAAGGACAGGGTTCCAGCATATTATAATTGCTTTCTGATTAGGAAACGTTTAAGCATTAATTAAATTAATATAATGGCAAGAGACACTATGTACACCTTTCACCAACACTTAAAAACTGTTCTCTTTGGCTGGGCTGAGTATGCCTCCAAGTAGATGCTTTGAGAGGGTGCTATGGAAATGCTCAGTATGAATGAAAGAACATTTAATTAGCGAAAAAGACCCTAATTGTAGTATTATTATGAAATCGCTAAAGATGTTCTTCTGTTCACACAGGCTCAGAAAAACTTCGGGCAGAGAGAGTCTCCGAAGTGTACAAAGGATCTGATACGTCGGGCACGAATGCGGGTTTTAGCCTCAGTCTCAAAGATATCCGTGCCTCACTGAAGATCCTCTTCAAGAATCCCACATTCATGTGTCTCAACTTTGCTGGGGCCTGTGAAGGTATATCCGGATTGGTTTTTCTATGGTCTTTGCTGCAGCTGTTTAGTTGTGCAGCTGTTATATTATGAGGCAGGAATTATTGGGCTTCAGAATTCTAGGTTCAAGTTGTGGGGTTGGAATTGCATTTGTGAGATTTGAGGGTTAGAATGCTGTGAATGAATTTTAGTGTTATGTCTTCGAGACGTGACTTCTTAAGAGCAGAACTTCGTGAATGAAGTCATGAGTTAGAATTTCTAAACTAGTTTTCTGGGCATCAGGACACCTACCGTATATTAAAATGGCACCTTTTAATAGGACTTTTAAAAGCTAATATGGCTAGTAGATCTACACAAATGCAACTTGAGGTTGTTTGGAACTGTGTAGAATAGATCCAACAGCAATACAGCCAATGGAAGACAGTTCCAAAAGGACGGTCCAACACAGGATCACCTTAAGTAGACGTGCAGAAGCACGACACCGACATATCTCCACTGGCAGAAGAGCTACATTTGCTTGTGTTAAATTTGTTGTTTTCAGGTCTTCTTGTCAGTGGGTTCATCGTCTTTGCTCCAAAGTTCGTTGAGTCCCAGTTCAGCATTTCCGCCGCTTGGGCTGCACAGCTGATTGGTAAGTCCTGCAAAGCTCCTGGTGAGTTATGGTAAGGCAAGTAAAATATATGGCAAGGTAATTGGTCCTTGAAAGTATTGTAAGATAATTGCTTATTTGAAGTCTGATAATCAATCAATGAATCAATCAATATTCATTTTTATTTTCAATTTCAGAATGACAAGGACGCATTTCTGCTTAGAAGTTAATAGAGTTGTTTCGGTTACATTATCAGATCAATTCATATTGGCGGATTAAAAGAAAATGAAAGTAAATGTTGGCCAGATAAGAAGTCAGTTAGGATAGATCTTTGAAGAGGACTCTTGAGATATAATTACGGTCGTTCTTGCGTGGTAGGGTAAAATTGTATGTTTGTGGTCGGAGGAAATAATGGTTTTGTTTAGTGGCGGGAAACATCCTTGCAGAATGTGATTAGGGTTTTGACATATGGCCCGGAACAGAGCCTCCACTACCATCGCCGCCATTCCTTTACCAAGTATGGTATGGTAGGGTAAGTGGTGATTTCCTGATTACCTGTTTGCTTGCTTGCCTATCTACTTGTCGCCAGACTGGCTGGCGGCTGACAGATTGACTGATCAATTATTTAATACATGCATTTCTGCTCTTGTCAGTTGTTTTGTTCTTATTAGTCTGTAAATCACAGTTGAATTGTTTTATATAAGTTGTCTTGAATTGGTCTATATAAGTTGTCTTCTTTACAGGAATTCAATTTAATTTTGTTTCATTGCATTAGTTTACATTACATTGAATTTGCTGGATGTAGGCTTTGCAACAATTCCATCTGGTGGAGGTGGTACGTTCTTTGGTGGTTACCTGGTGAAGCGACTGAACCTGCGTTGTGTCGGGATCCTTCGGCTCTGCATCATAACGACCTTCACCTCTCTCCTTCTGACCCTCTGCATGTTGGCCCGCTGCCCTGACATGGGCTTTGTAGGAGTCAACCTTGAATATTCTCAACGAAACAGGTCAGAGGTCAAGGTTGATGAGGCATGGGGGCAAAACAGGTGTGGATAACATCAAAAGTTGTGTTTGATGAACTTGGTGTATTACACGAATGAATGAATGGATTAATGACTATTCAGAATAAATGAATTAATTAAATTAATTAATTAACTTAGTGAATGAATTAATGAATTTAATGAAGTAATTTAATGGATGGATGGATGAATGAATGAATGAACAAACGAACGTTGCCTGTGTGATATCTTACCATTGAAAACTAAAATCCCATCTCATACATAAATCTTCTCTGATCCATCCAATTCATTGCTTCCTATTTCTTTCACCATTGCACTGTAGGATTTTTTGAATTATTGAATTTATGATTGCTTACAAATGTTATTTGTAATTTGTTGATTTAGATTTTAGACTTAATTCGTGTAGGCTAGGATTGAGCTTTATTCTGTTCTGTTTTACATGAAGGACGCTGGAGCAAGTGAATCTGACGGCCTCCTGCAACGTAGGTTGTTTCTGTTCTTCCGAGCGATATAGTCCGGTCTGTGGCTCAGACTCACTCACTTACTTCTCACCGTGTCATGCTGGCTGTTCCATCTTCAGCAGTGTGGATGGTGTCAAGGTTGGTATATAGATGTCTTTGATGGAATGTAATTTCTGGCTTTACAGCAGTGAGAGAGATGAGTGTAGATGGGAGTAAAATGTATCATCAGAGAGAGATGACCTCAACCATTGGAGACAGGCATATGGCCAGGAGCAAACTGCATGGGGAAACGTAGCCTAAAAGTGGGCTGGAGCAGAATGTATAGGCAAGACATGTCTTCAATGGAATTCAAACTAAAAAATGTGGGTAGGAGCTATGTCTGGAGCAAAATTTATGGGCAAAACATGTCTTCGATGGAAAGCAGTCTAAAAAGTGGGTTAGACCTTTGGCTGGAGCAAAATGTATGGACAAAAAATGTCTTCAGTCTGAACCAGTTTGGGGAGGCTGCTCTCATTCTGGCTTGGAAATTACCCTTTGGTCTTTATATTCTTTACTGGTTCTATATACATGTATCTTTATCTATGGTCCTCATGCTCTCAGTGTTTGTGTGGTTTTGTACTATGATATATGAACATTGAACAACACACGCACGCACGGACACACACACACAGAATCAGAATTCCCATGTATGTTTAGAATGCAATTTTTTGGAATCTGTTTAAAATGTGCAGGTTTACTGTTAATGTTCAATAGCTCTGTGGCATATAATAATGTATTTGTTTACATAAGTACCCCTTTAGTGCAAATCTTTTTATTTAAATCCTTATTATTTTTATAGTGTCACAGTATCAGTGTGTGATGTATCTGTTTATTGTACAATTGTAAACCTGTGTGTCTTGTTAATTTTCTGCTTGTAAGAGCCTTTGTTATTCTCAACAATTGATCTTGTCATTCTGAGCAGGTCTATGAGGACTGCAGCTGCATTTCGGCGATGCTGGCCGAAGATGGTTTTCTCCGAAATGCGACTGCAATTGATGGAAAATGCGAGGGTTCATGCCAGCTTCTGACAATCTTCCTTCCGATCTTTGCAATGATAATCTTCGTCACATTCATCACCAGCATGCCAGCGCTCTCAGCAACTCTTAGGTAATGTCATGGACTGCTGATTCGGAGTGATTTCTTAAATGATTTCTTTAATTTCTTCAGAAAATGTTTTAATATATTGAATTGGTTTTGTTTATTCTTAGGATTTTATTTGTTGGTTTAAAATGTTTTTATTTACTTAATGTTTTATTTGTTTGTTTCTAGAAGCAGCTGTGGAATTTTTTTCTGTTTCTAGAAGTTGTGTGTATGGTTTCCTCTGTTTTTATGAGTCTTCTTCTCTGATTGTTGGTTGTGTATAATTGATGTTCCGTTTTTTGTTTTCCAGGTGTGTTCCGGAAAAGCAGAGATCATTTGCACTGGGAATTCAATGGATGCTTTTCAGATGCTTAGGTGCGAATGAATCCTTCTTGCTAACTAATGTGACATTTTCTGTCTTCACATACAAGCAGTGTATCTGTCAATCAGTGAATCTCATCAGTCAGTCAGGCAGGCAGTCAGTCAGGCAGTCGGTCAGGCAGTCAGGCAGGCAGGCAGTCAGTCAGTTAGTTGGGCAGCCAGTCAGGGAGTCAGTCAGTCAGGCAGTCAGTCAGGCAGTCGGTCAGGCAGTCAGTCAGTCGGTGTGTCTGTCTGTCTGTCAGACTGACAGTCAGTCTATGTTTATATGTGTAACTACCTACATGTTACTACCTAACACTTACAGTGTAGTAGTGTACCTACCTATCAGCAAGTAACTCCACCAGTCAGTCTATGTATTTTTATGTATGTCTTTATGTCTGTCTGTTTTCTATCTATTGGTCGATCGACCTATGTATTTACATCCGTGTATTGAGGCTGTGGTTGGTTGCTGTTGGTCCTAGGTATGATTCCGGCGCCTGTGCTGTTCGGATCTTTGATCGACCGAGCATGCCTTGCGTGGCAGCAGCAGCCATGTCTCAGTGAGAAGGGGTCGTGCTTCACCTACGACAACTGGTCGATGGGTACTTACTTCCTGACGCTCATCTTCTGCTGCAAGGGTCTCTCGCTCGGCTTCTTCTTCATCGCTCTCTTCCTCTACCGGCCGCCACCGACGAATGTGGACGCCAGCGCCGTCGTCGAAGTGCACAAAGGAAGCATCCCGAACGACGCCTGGGGCTCGCCTCCGTCGTCTGTGAGGCTGCTAGACTCAAATGGAATTTGTGATACGGCGAAGATCTATTCTGGTCAGGAGAAGACGAGGAATGGTACAACTGTCTGATTCTGCGGTACTACAACCTCGTTGGTACTAGACTTTGTTCGGCCACCTAACAGGCTAACACCCAACAATTTCCTGGTCTTAACGATCTGCTGAGTGTTGGCCAGTGTCCTCAGTTGTAGCGGATGGCTACATCTGCTGAAGTTCACCACTGTCTCTGATCTTCTGATCCAGTGCCTGTATCTGATAAAGTTGGCCATATTGCCTTACAATCTGATGGCTGAAGTTAGCCATTATTGTCAGCCCAATGATGGCTGAATCTGCTGAATTTGGTCAACATTGCCATCCAGTCTATAAGTTACATCCGGCTAAAACACAAATGTTTACACTGCTGTTTAATGTCAAATTTAAAATGTCAAATTCAAAGGCATTGATCAAATATGATATTTTATTGCAATAACGTTGGCGAAGTGCTAAAGCTAGAAAGTTCCCTTCAGGAGTGTGGGTCAAATGTTGAACTTGATCTCTTTAATGCTAAACACTTTAACACTGGTGTAACAATTGACTTTAGCACTGGTGTAACAATTGACTTTAACACCTGTCTAACAATTGACTTGGTCAGCCTAGCATTGTTTGCGTTGTGCAGGCAAGGTGCTAGACTTGAAGCAGTCCAGCAGTAACCAAGCTTCAGACTTCATTAGCATAACATTAACCATTGTTAGTCCTAATCAGCCTAACTTTAGTCCGGTTATTAGACTTTGTTGACCCACATTAGCAGAGTGTTGAAGTATGTTGACCCAGTATTGGCATTCTGTTAATTCAACATTGGCAGAGTTTATCTAACTGACGTTTTAATTTATCCAATATTCCTCAGGTGTAGTAGTTCCAAGGGGGACCAGGTATAAGCTGAATAGGTGAGGTGATCTGTTACAGACTGATTACAGAAATACTGTAAGCAACAGAAGATCAGAAGCAAACTGTTGGATTTAAGCTGTATGACAGGCTACACAGAAGATTTCATTTTTTTGCGGATGTTCGTAGCATCTTGCTAAAGGACACGTTGAAAAGTCCTGCAAAAGAATTCTTTGAATAGACTTTAGAAGAATTGTTAATGTTTATGTTTGTCAACTTTATGTACGGTCGTACGTGTTGTCTTAATTAACAATTAGGCCTAGTTGGTTTTCAAACCCAGTTGTCGTTGGCACTCACAGGCTCTTGTGCTCCGTTCTCATTGTAACTCACTGGCATTCGATACTGGTTGTTGTCATAGCAGACTTGGAATGAAACCACTTGTCTGTTGCTATAGAACAGCGGTTTTCAAACTTTATTTTTATTTTACTACCACGTAAAAAATCGAATGTTGGCATACCACCAGCAAAGGTCAGATCAAAAACAAGATGCGAGCGTGAAGTCCCCTTGCAATTAATTATTAGCGGGAACATCGTAAGTTCTGTTGCAGGGTCTGGGGTGGGTATTAAAGTCGTACTAAGGTAGAAAATTTAAAAATTAATATATAATTTTAAGAATGTAATCACATCAACAAACAGGAAAAATAAAATCACTATCAGAAAGAGTTGATGTGAGCTGTGGGCTTGTTTGACAAGCACAGCTTTTCAACATAAAAAATATCGTAGAATAGCTCAAAGAAAGATGGGCATGAACTCAGAAAATAAAAAAATTCTTACATTTTTTTGCCTACCACTTATCAACACCTAGCGTACCACTAGTGGTATCGCCGTTTGAAAACCGCTGCTATAGAAAGTTGTTCCTACTACTTGAACTTTTTTTTACTGTTGTAGCGCGTAATCTGTTTCTGAATGGACGTAGTTCTAACTACTGATTTGATCTTTATTTTTATTCAGAGGCCCGAAGATGCTGTGGCAGCTGATATTGTCCTATGTTGTCCTAATGACTCATTTGCACATTGTTTTTGAACCAGTTGCACCATCAAATCTTGATTTATCCAACATCAGATCTGGTATTTGGACCACATGAGATAAGCGTTAAACCAACTTTATCTGGAGTGAGTTGATATCAGTTCAGGTTTGAAATGATGCAACGTATGCCGTGACAAAACAAAGTCAGAAAGTGGGTTTATTTTAAGCTGAGATACAAATTTGATTTAGGTGTCTGTAACTACCCTCAAAGACACCTTTTCTCAGTCCTGATCAGTGGCGTAACGAAGGGGGGGGTAGATGGGGGTGGTCGCCCCCGGGTGCAGCACAACAGGGCGCAAAATTAGCTTTCAGTAGTACACAGTACTATGGCAAGAAGTAAAAGTCAACAAGAAAATTAAAAGGGGGCGCAGTCATCAACCTTTGCCACTGGGCACTGATACCCTTTGTTACGCCACTGGTCCTGATCTGCAGTACTGGAGATTGGTTGCCATGACAATCAGACCGTTGTCTTATCTATGTTGTCATGGCAACTGTGTAAACTTAATAAGTTGATTATGTTGTTGTCGGTTTAGTGTTTTGTATGTTTCTGTTGTGAGTTGTTCGGTTATAGATCTGTCTGCTGTCGTTTTATTTTGAAAGGACGTTTAATTGTTAGTTTATTTGGCAGCATTGTTGCATTAATCAGAATTATAATTTTGCTTCAGTCCAGTTTCTGCTGTGGTTTCACGTCACTATCATTTATTTCACAGTGACAGCTCCTATTACTACACTTTATGCTGCAGTTTATTGCAGTGGTTATTCCGTGGTTATTGTAATCTAATCTTGTCTCATCTGAACTCTTCTCTGGCTCCAATGTAACAATTAATTGCAGGGCATAGAACATTAGTTGTTCTTATGTAGACTGCATGGCAAACCAGATACCATGTTGTGATATGTATCTGAAAATTTATGTGTAACCATCTAGGAACCTCAGAGAGGTGCTAACACTAACATGGCTTAGGCTAGAAGAGGTAGTAGAAGACGAGATTCTACAAGGCGTATGTCTGTTTATGTTACTTGTGTTTCATTTCATTACGAGTCTTCCAGAATTCTCGGTTGTTCTTGCGAGTTTGAGGTTTCATCCAGGATTGAAAGTGTGGGGACTAATCTCGCTCAGTCTTTGTGGGGGCTTACCAGACAGACAGACAGACAGATGGACGGACGGACAGATAGACAGACAGATGGACGGACGAACACGCAGACAGAGGAATATGTAGATATTACAGAACGCTACACAGACAAATACAGACCCGGTCAGACCGATGATCACACAAACAGGCACAGGTATGCTGTACTCGGGTTTTCATACTCGGATGTTGGGTGTTGGTTATCTGTCAATACTCGAATCTGGCAAACAAAAGAACGGACACTGATGGATAGACCTAAACACCCATTCAGACAGATATGCACTTACTGACAGACAGGCACACATGCATACGCTGTGCGAAGGCTGTCGGACACACATACTGAATATCGTTTATTCGTCTGAACTTTGATTCAGACAAACTAGGGGACGGACAGGCAGACAGACGGGCTGAGAACAGGCAGAGCGATTGGTAAGAGTGGGAGATAGGGAGAGTGCTTAAGAGACTGGGACAGACAGACAGACAGTCTAATGGACAGACAGACAGGCGGATGGACAGACAGACAGGTATAATGACAGACAGACGGACGGACGGACAGAATGAATGCAGACATACCTTAAACAGCAGAGATTATGGAAATGTGTGCTAAATTCTTGAGTGGGTAAGTTGCAAATGGATCCGAGACCGCAAATTGTTCCTTCGCTTACGTCTCCTAATAACTAACTAACTACTCAATTGCTACATGTATGACTACACGTTTTCTATGCGTGATAGGCTAATGAAACCTCTGCTATAATCGCTCATTGTCAACTCCTAACTAGGCCTAATGACGCGGGCTTCCAAACTTGCTTGACGAACTCAAGATGTCATCGTTATTTAAGCGAACAGATCGCTCTTCAATGAGGGGTTAAATGTGAAATCCATTTGCCGTTGCATTACATTGTGTTGCATTAGGCCTATAATTATTATGTTTTCATTACATCGTACACTCGTATAGGGCCTACATAAGAATATTGCAAAGGTTACTTAGGCCTTCTACTTGTGCAGACAACCGTACCGTATGCTTTCGCTTATTATTTCTTGTCAGATTTGTGTGAAAGATACCCATTTCAATTTCCTTATAATTGGCATTTATTATAATTAATTGGTCGAAACCTCGGTGATATTTTCGTATACTTCCAATCGATTTTAAATGACGTTACTAGGCCTACAGGCTACGATTGAGTTATTGGCTTATTATTTTCGCCGACGCGCAGTGTGCGGGTTCGATTATTTCTTTCTGTATCTTAATTATAAAACCAATAATTATCAAATCCTTTGTTTTCTGATGAGATATAGTAGCAAACCATCCATCGATCCATCCAATCCATCCGTCCGCCCATCCCTTCATCCAGCCTTAGGCCTGCTGTAAAAAGCCGAGATCAAGTTCACAAAGATTTCAAGGGTTTTTGTGTTGTAAATATGCTATAAATTCTAATAAAATCCATTCGGAGAATTTATGTAGCGCCCTTCAGCATATCTGTTCAACCCGGCGCCGGTAAAGGAGAATATAGTTGGATAAAATATATATTCCTTTAACAATCTTTGATTCCGTCTAACCCGGTCTCGTTTCTGTGTTGACTAAATGTTGCGGCCCTGTTGGCGTTGATCTTTTTAAGGATTCGATGACTGAATATATTTGTTAATTAATAAACATGGTTATTTTCCAGTTGCTTGCGTTGTTTTTTTTTTTGGTAACTTGTTAACCAGCAGTGGCGGCGCCAGCATGGGGCTAGGGTGGCCTGAAACCCCCATCGGCGGCTCAACCCCTTCAAACAAAAGTGGGAAATCACTGCCAATGCCAGAGAGGAGGGGAGAAAAGGAAGGAATTGGGGTTTTAGCCCCCCCGCAAACCTGAAATCCTGGCGCCGCTACTGCTAACCAGTGCAGTTTAAGCGCTATATAATTTCTATTATTACATAACAAGTGCAATTTTTCATTATATTTACCCCAGCTCCACATTTCGCCCCGGAAAAGTAGAGAGAAATGAGTGATTTCTTACCCAGCAAACAACTCATTCAGATTTTAAACCCGCCTTTAGGGAAGTTAGGGAGGACTGAGGAATTTTCTTCTTCAACTCTAAATCCTAGATTTGCCCCAACTTTTAATCGTCTCTGGAAAAGTAGAGAGCAACGATCGAGGGACCTTGGGAAGGTGAGAAACTGTGAAGTAAGGATTGGCAAATGCTGATCCTCAGAACTTGGTATCGACCGTTCGAAAGCTTTGCAGTTCTACCCCATCTTCACTGGCTCCCAGGCCACCGACTGGCGGCCTCTCGGTCATCGGTGGCGTGGATGGATCTGAGGGGAAGTTGACGACGGCGCAGAGTCCTGGCTGTTCCTGACCGAAAGGTCCGTCGACCGTCTGAACCTCGATGACGTCTCCAGGGGAGAATTTGTGCGCAATCTCTTCGAAGGTCAGATTCTTCGTTTCCGGAACGCAGAGAAAGGTGAAGGCAACGAAGAAGAGCAGCAGAACGCAGAAGATGAGGAACGTGAAGTCGTTCGTTACGTCCTACAAAACGCACAAAACATTGATTTATCGGACTGATTGATTGATTGACTGAGTTGGCTGAAAAGACTGACTGATTATCTAACCTGATTGCAGAGATGGGCACGAGTAGTTAAATTGCTAATCGATTAGAATTAGCTGTTTGTCTTTAAATGTCTAATTGATTAGCCAATCGATTAGTTAAATTGCTAATCGATTAGAATTAGCTGTTTGTCTTTAAATGTCTAATTGATTAGCCAATCGATTAGTTAAATTGCTAATCGATTAGAATTAGCTGTTTGTCTTTAAATGTCTAATTGATTAGCCAATCGATTAGTTAAATTGCTAATCGATTAGAATTAGCTGTTTGTCTTTAAATGTTTAATTGATTAGCCAATCGATTAGTTAAATTGCTAATCGATTAGAATTAGCTGTTTGTCTTTAAATGTCTAATTGATTAGCCAATCGATTAGTTAAATTGCTAATCGATTAGAATTAGAATTAGCTGTTTGTCTTTAAATGTCTAATTGATTAGCCAATCGATTAGTTAAATTGCTAATCGATTAGAATTAGAATTAGCTGTTTGTCTTTAAATGTCTAATTGATTAGCCAATCGATTAGTTAAATTGCTAATCGATTAGAATTAGAATTAGCTGTTTGTCTTTAAATGTCTAATTGATTAGCCAATCGATTAGTTAAATTGCTAATCGATTAGAATTAGAATTAGCTGTTTGTCTACAAATGTCTAATTGATTAGCCAATCGATTAGTTAAATTGCTAATCGATTTAAATTAGAATTAGCTGCTGAAATTTGCTAATCGATTAGAATTAGCAAAATCTAGTAGCTTATCGATTAGAATTAGCTGCTTATCTAATCGATTAGCTAATCGATTAGAATCTAATCGATTAGTTACCCATCTCTGCCTGATTCATTGACTGATTCATTAATTCATTCATCGTCGTAATAGCCTAAATATCATGACTAATCCTGAAGACAGAGTCGGGCGCTATAGTAGCTATAGTCAGAGTCAGTCGGTTGTCTGACCTTGAGTGGTTCAAAGATCATTGCGATGATGAATGTTCCAGTCCAGTTGACGATGCCAGCCAAGGCCATTGCCTTCGGTCGAGGTGCCTGGCGGAACAGCTCGGCCGCCAACATCATCGGAATCGGACCTACATCATATACCACGACAGAATCATCATCATCGTCGTCGTCATAATCATTGGCATCATCTGCTGCAGCAGTGTCGTCACCAACATCAACATGATCAACCGAAGTAGTATCGTCATCATAGTTGTTATCATCAACGTTTTTCTCATCATAGTCGTTACCATCGTCGTTTTTGTCATCATAGTTGTTATCATCATAATCATAATCATCATCATCATCATCATCATCGTCATCATCATCATCATCATCGTCTTCTTAGTCATGAGTAGCACATGATCGTCATCGTTGTCATCATTATCATCACTACCACAAAGGGCGTCGAGCGAGGATTACGGGGCATGGCCTCCAATCAGAAATCTGTGGCAGAAGTGCTTTTGACCCCACGTTTGACCCCGCGAAGCATAAAGCAATCGCGAGAAAATCGGACGTCCAAGAAATCGTAGAGAAACTCGTTTATGTTGAAATTGGAGGAATTTCGAAGACGATTGTTTGAAGTACACGTACATGTATATCAACTATCAATCCTCCTTCAATCTATGCCTTATAACAAAACGCAAAGCTACAGAATGCGTCAGATCAGCTCAGATCCAAATTCAGTTCATATTCATTTCATATTAGATTTGCACAGTAACATACATTCTGACCGAGTAAACGAACAACTAAATGAATGATCTGATACTATAGTCGCCCTAGTTTTTCTCCTAAATGAATGAGGTAGGATAAGGAAAGGAACTGAATGAGGTAGGATAAGGAAAGGAAAGATAAACCAAGATAAGGAAAGGAAAGATAAGCCAAGGTAAGATGAGGAAAGAAAAGATAAGCCAAGGTAAGATAAGGAAAGGAAAGATAAGCCAAGGTAAGATAAGGAAAGGAAAGATAAGCCAAGGTAAGATGTGGAAAGGAAAGATAAGCCAAGGTAAGATAAGGAAAGGAAAGATAAGCCAAGGTAAGATATAGAAAGGAAAGATAAGCCAAGGTGAGATAAGGAAAGCAAAGATAAGCCAAGGTAAGATGTGGAAAGGAAAGATAAGCCAAGGTAAGATAAGGAAAGGAAAGATAAGCCAAGGTGAGATAAGGAAAGCAAAGATAAGCCAAGGTAAGATAAGGAAAGGAAAGATAAGTCAAGGTAAGATAAGGAAAGGAAAGATAAGCCAAGGTAAGATGTGGGAAGGAAAGATAAGTCAAGTTAAGATAAGGAAAGGAAAGATAAGCCAAGGTAAGATGTGGGAAGGAAAGATAAGCCAAGGTGAGATAAGGAAAGCAAAGATAAGCCAAGGTAAGATGAGGAAAGGAAAGATAAGCCAAGGTAAGATAAGGAAAGGAAAGATAAGCCAAGGTAAGATGTGGGAAGGAAAGATAAGTCAAGTTAAGATAAGGAAAGGAAAGATAAGCCAAGGTAAGATGTGGAAAGGAAAGATAAGCCAAGGTAAGATAAGGAAAGGAAAGATAAGCCAAGGTAAGATATAGAAAGGAAAGATAAGCCAAGGTGAGATAAGGAAAGCAAAGATAAGCCAAGGTAAGATAAGGAAAGCAAAGATAAGCCAAGGTAAGATATAGAAAGGAAAGATAAGCCAAGGTGAGATAAGGAAAGCAAAGATAAGCCAAGGTAAGATAAGGAAAGGAAAGATAAGTCAAGGTAAGATAAGGAAAGGAAAGATAAGCCAAGGTAAGATAAGGAAAAGAAAGATAAGCCAAGGTAAGATAAGGAAAGGAAAGATAAGCCAAGGTAAGATATAGAAAGGAAAGATAAGCCAAGGTAAGATATAGAAAGGAAAGATAAGCCAAGGTGAGATAAGGAAAGCAAAGATAAGCCAAGGTAAGATAAGGAAAGGAAAGATAAGCCAAGGTAAGATAAGGAAAGGAAAGATAAGCCAAGGTAAGATAAGGAAAGCAAAGATAAGCCAAGGTAAGATAAGGAAAGGAAAGATAAGTCAAGGTAAGATAAGGAAAGGAAAGATAAGCCAAGGTAAGATAAGGAAAGGAAAGATAAGCCAAGGTAAGATAAGGAAAGGAAAGATAAGCCAAGGTAAGATATGGAAAGGAAAGATAAGCCAAGGTGAGATAAGGAAAGGAAAGATAAGCCAAGGTAAGATAAGGAAAGCAAAGATAAGCCAAGGTAAGATAAGGAAAGGAAAGATAAGCCAAGGTAAGATAAGGAAAGGAAAGATAAGCCAAGTTTCCTTTCCTTATCTTGCCTTTGCTTATATTTCCTTTCCACGTATTAACTTTCTTTTCTTTCATCTTCAACTAAATGAATGATCTGATACTATAGTCGCCCTAGTTTTTCTCCTCTACTCACCGAGGCCGACCGCAAATCCGATGACGTAGATGATGATGGAGATGACGCTGACGATTCCAAGCCAGGAATAGCTCGGCTGGAAAAAGAGCGTTAGAACAATCAAGGCAGGCGTTGGAATATTAGGAGAAATGTTAAGTTTAAGGGGTTCATGACGCCTGGATGAACTAGCCAATACTTATAATACTACACAATACATTACCTCACCATTCTTTTCTTTCATCTTCATTAGGCCTACCATATCTTAGCTCACGTTGCTTTCCATACCTTACCTTGGCTTATCGTACCTTACCTTGGTTTATCTTTCCTTTCCTTATCTTGCCTTTGCTTATCTTTCCTTTCCACATCTTAACTTGACTTATCTTTCATCTCCTTATCTTACCTTGGCTTATCTTTCCTTTCCTTACCTTGGTTTATATTTCCTTTGCCTTTTTGCTTATCTTTCCTTTCCATATCTTATCTTGGTCTATCTTTCCTTTCCTTATCTTGGCTTATCTTTCCTTACCTTATCCTACCTTGGCTTATCTTTCCTTATCTTGCCTTACGTTGCTCTTTTCTCACATTGCCTTACGTTGCCTTATCTTTCTTAACTTACCTTACTTTTCCTTAAGATACCATCCTACTTATGAGGAACTAGTTTGTCACCTGTAGTTTCAGACAGATCGTCAGCAGAATCAGATCAAAAGCCATGATCAACATCGGAACGAGCAGCAACGGCCGACGTCCCACTTTGTCTATCAACGGCACCTGTACATACATAATCGCTAGTAATTATTATTCATTCAATTAAGTTAACTTATGCATTAATGCATTCATTCATTCAGGCCTAAATCTTAATTCACCCATTCTGTCATTCGTACCTTCGTTCTTCTAATCATAAATTAACTAATTCGTTCTTTTGATCTTTAATTAATTAATTAATTTGTAGAATTTTCTTACTGTGATGACAGTCATTAAGACGTTGACGATGTTTGTTCCTAAGATGGCGTATGGAATGTGTTCCATGGGAACACCGGCCGATTGAAAGATTCCGGCTGAATAGAAGAAAACCTGCGCAGAAACGAACAGCATGCACCTTAGTCCAGGCTCAGAAACGACCCAACCATGGCACCACTATCACCCCTTGATGACGCCATTTGAGATTCGTCTTAGGTCCGATCTATCTGTCTGTCTGTCTGTCTGTCTGTCTGTCTGTCTGTCTGTCTGTCTGTCTGTCTGTCTGTCTGTCTGTCTGTCTGTCTGTCTGTCTGTCTGTCTGTCTGTCTGTCTGTCTGTCTGTCTGTCTGTCTGTTATATACGTTGAATCCCGATTCCTCCTCTTCCCCTCACCTCCCTCGCCGTTTCACCTCTAAACACCGTCCATCTTAGCCGTCTTTGGATCTTGACATCGAAGTGATTTCGACTCCACCTATCGATTATGTTTTGACTAAGCACTGGTGAATAAGCTGGTTCCCGCGACTTTGCTTTTTTGGGCGCTGTGGAAATTTAGATAATGACGATTATCTTGATGCGGCCGGATAACCGGTTGCTATGGCCCGTATCCACGGTTATAAAGGATGAGTCATCGCTAGAACTGGTTAAACTGCGCCACTTCCCGCACTCTGGCAGTGCAAGTCCCAATCCTGAATGAAGGAGGAGGGCGACGCTATTGATTTTTGTTATCACACAGTGTCGTTCAATTGAAACTACTACTACTAGAAGTCTAGAACGGGTTGACTGTGAAATGTAGACAATAGATGGTAAATAGAGCACACCGTTCACTGTGGTAAAAAGAGGAAAGGAGGGATAAACCGTTTAAATATTTTATATCGTGGATAGAAGAGGTGAATGGATTACAGAGGGACGACTTACAGCGTTGATGCCAGAGAACTGTTGCATGACTTGTAGCATGGTGGCGATCAGAAGAGGGCGCTTGAGGTCAGCGGTTGTCAGCAGCTGCTTCCAGGTGAAGGTCTCGTCATCGGATGAGGAACAAGACTTCTGCTTCTGCTCCGTGTTCATCTCTTCCATCTCAGCTGAGATGTCATCCGTCTTGCGATAGAATGTCAATGCTGTTGAAATGACGTTTAAAACAGGCGATACACGCTGATGATGAGTACGGTGATGATGACGACGACGATGATGATGTAAGTGTAGACGACGATGATGACGGTGAGTATAATAATGACGACAATGACGAAGACGACTACGATGAAGACACTCTGCTGATGACAATGAAACGAGGATAATTAAATTTATGGGAGCCATGCAACGATTACTTAATCATAATCGTAATCTCCAAATTTCTAAAGCGCCACTCGAAAGCCAAGTGCAGGGCACCAGCTTACTCAGGGCCGTTTTCAGGTCGTCGTTGGCCCTAGGAACTGTTGCATTCGAAGGCCACAATTACTTGCCAGCTCTGCATTAAAGCTCAACGCATAATTATTAATTACGCATTCACATAATATACTGATGTTATTATTAATCATGATTCACGAACACTCCCAGTTTTGATTTGAAATTTCAATTGTCATTCTGTACTGTTGATTAAAATCCTGAATATATCCACTAAGGTCTAATGCAATATTTCCGGTTTTATTTTAACAATGATGTTAGGATAAAATATAAATCAATTATATGTGAGTTTAATGAGCAATGGGTATGATCGTATATAAGAGGGGCCGCGGCTTTGAACAGAAAAGCCGCGGCTTTGGACCGAAAAGCCGCGGCTTTGGACCGAAAAGCCGCGGCTTTGAACAGAAACGCCGCGGCTTTGAACAGAAACGCCGCGGCTTTGAACAGAAACGCCGCGGCTTTGAACAGAAACGCCGCGGCTTTGAACAGAAAAGCCGCGGCTTTGAACAGAAAAGCCGCGGCTTTGAACAGAAAAGCCGCGGCTTTGAACAGAAAAAGCCGCGGCTTTGAACAGAAAAGCCGCGGCTTTGAAAAATGAACTTGCCGAATTGCAATTATTCTTAGTAAAGAATATTCTTTGTCTTATTTTTTTTGGTGTCTTTATATTTTACAAAATTGTAACTGCTTTATAATTTTTTATGTAAATAATCACGGGACTCACGTTCGGATTTTAAAGTCTTTTACAGCTTTAATTTTCAATAATCATGTCTTTTGGATACATGAGAAAGCACGTGTCTGGATTTGAGAAACGAGAAATGGAAGAGAAAGAAGGACGACTGTCTTCGCTTTGCACTACTTTCAACTGAAAAACGAGTTAATGCGGAAAATGACATTTGAAAATGTTATATGTGATTTTGCTAATGCAAAGAGCAGTAAAGTTCACATAAAGTAGGCTGATGCTTTAAGTTAATTAACTTCAAGTTTATATCTTAAAGTTAAACTGTTTAAGTACAGTAACCAAAATTATTAAATAAGAATTTGAAATTTCATTTTTTCATTTTTGCGTCAAATTCAATCATCAAACTTATTTTTCCAATATCTCGTTTTCAGACTTTCGTAGGTCCCTGAAAGGTTCGTAGGCCCTAGGTACAGTGTCTACTGTGCCTACTGGATAAAACGCCCCTTAGTTTACTCACGACAATAATTACTACGACGGTGATGACGGTCACATACATGATGAAGATTACAACACGAAGACGCCTTGAATGTGCTGACCATGAAAACGATCGTGGTGATGATGACGACGACATTTATGACAACAGAACGATGATGATGATGATGATGATGATGATGATGATGATGATGACGACGACGACGACGATGATAATGATGATAATACGACAAGCTGATAACCACAACAACATCATGGCGATGATGTCGATGAAGGCGTAGACAACAGCGATGATAGCCTAATAATCATAACGAAAGACTAAATTCGTAAAAAGGCAAATCCACTAAAAGAGAAGAAACTAAGGAAAGTGACTGTAGAACATTAAACCAAGCAGCAGCATGAAAATATGCACAAGATATCAACATTATCCGATCCGGATAAATATGATCCAAAATTTGTCGATATAAATAAAAAATATTAAAAAATATATAAATATGTTTAATAAATTATATTAAAATCTAATCCTATTATTGTCAACAAACCTTTTTTCGCCTGTGCTTCGTCATTCTTTATGAGCAGAAGGAATCTCGGAGTTTCTTCTAGGAAAGGAATTGCCACGAGAGCAGTGAGCGCCGGAATGAGCTCCAGCAGGAACAGATACGGCCAACTCGACTCATTTCCTGTAGGCAGCAAAATGTTTGGTTTCAGTTTTGCAAGATTTAGTAATCTTGACTATAAAATAAGTACACGGACCGCACGCTGTTGGAATGAAGGTCAGGAGGTGAGGGTGAAGTCTGAAGACTTGTCACCCGCCTCATATAATCCGAGGCTAAGCAAATGAAGTCTCTAACACTTCATATTAATGGTTTTCTGACAGACCGACCGACAGATAGATAGATAGATAGGGATAGAGATAGAGATAGAGATGATAGGCAGAGGGAAGCAGAAACAGAGGCAAGGTGAAGACTGAAGAGGGTACGATTTTAGGGAATAGGAGTAAGTTCCACTCCCACTGGTTTTCATTCTTACTGGGATACATTTTCCATACAGATACATTGAAATAATTATGAGAACTGGTTTGCAGTAGGCCTACCTAGAAGCTGAGGAAGACCGAAGATGCTCGACATGAGAATTCCGATAGTGATGAAGAGCTGATGGATAGTAGCTGGGCTATGGCTATTCTCACACGAGGAACAAAAAGGTCAAGACGATCAGAAGAGCGGAGCGGGCGAAGGGAAGCAACCGAAGGTAGGCCGACGTATTGTAGTCACAGAGGCTCATCCGTGTAACCTATACATGTATCAGTGGCGGTCTGGCCACTGTGCTCGTGTGCTATGGCAAATATGGTTCCCTCTGGTTCAGCGAGCGTGGCCCCTAGGGCAGAACGGAATTAATTGTACGTCAATTCATTCATTCATTCATTCGTTCAAAAATTTATATAGCGCCCCTTCAAGGTAACTACTCAGAAGCGTCAATACACAAATAATCTAACATAATTATGCAAACTTCCAAAGCGATCATTAAACTACCATTGACAATGACGTCGACACAATCGATCTATTCAATATTTCTGTTGAATTCACCGTGTAGGCCTACACAAATAGTAGTCGTTGACAGTTAACATGGTCATCTGGCAGACTTTCGTTTTATTCAGGCGCGTAAATAGACCTAGCATTACGCAATTAGGCAAATGCGTAAAGATTTTAGCAGCTCTCAAACACTACAAACCGTTTAGATAACTTATTGACATTCTAGATTACTCTTATTTGTTAATTTCTAGTGTGCAGACTTTGTTATTGTGAGGTCGGCAAACATTTTCCTTGGCGGACGCTAACCCATGACTCTGGAAATTTCGTGGCACTTCTGAAATTTCGATCACAGACCGACAGTAGTTTAAATCATCATAGGCTAATGTCACTTGTTACAAGCAATGCCCAGTACATAAGTCTGTTGATTCAAAATGAGCTGATCCACCTATGTGGTCAGTAAACTCGAGACAGTATTGTCGCAGAATGTCGTGCGGGCAAGTTCTGCACTCTATTGCTTGATATGAGCGCAGACATCAGTAGCACAGAACAGATATTGGTCTGCATATCAAAGTTGATGGCGGTAACAACCCAGGTTCTCAGACTGGTAAAAGAACAATTTACAGCTGCTTTCATCCCAACTCGTGACGCCACTGGGGAAACTATTGCGACAATCGTCGAGCAGCAGCTATCTGAGGTCGGACTCGAAGAGAGCGAATGGATGAAAGAAAGTAAGAGAGCGAAAAGGGAGGGTAGGGAGGAAGAGAGCGAAATGGAGGAAAGGGAGGAAGAGAACGAAATGGAGGGTAGAGAGGAAGCGAGCGAAATGGAGGAAAGGGAGGAAGAGAGCGAAATGGAGGAAAAGGAGGAAGAGAGCCAAATGGAGGAAAGGGAGGAAGAGAGCGAATTGGAGGAAAGAGGAAGAGAGCGAATTGGAGGAAAGGAAGGAATAGAGCGAAATGGAGGGTAGGGAGGAAGAGAGCGAAATGGAGGAAAGGGAGGAAGAGAGCGAAATGGAGGAAAGGGAGGAAGAGAGCGAAATGGAGGAAAGGGAGGAAGAGAGCGAAATGGAGGAAAGGGAGGAAGAGAGCGAAATGGAAGAAAATGGAGGCAGAGAGAGAAATGGAGGGAAAGGGAGGAAGAGAGCGAAATGGAGGGTAGGGAGGAAGAGAGCGAAATGGAGGAAAGGGAGGAAGAGAGCGAAATGGAGGAAAGGGAGGAAGAGAGCGAAATGGAGGAAAGGGAGGAAGAGAGCGAAATGGAGGGTAAGGAGGAAGAGAGCGAAATGGAAGAAAGGGAGGAAGTGAGAGGAACGAAATGGAGGGCAGGGAAGAAGAGAGCGAAATGGAGTGAAAGGGAGGAAAGAGCGAAATGGAGGAAAGGGAGGAAGAGAGCGAAATGGACGGTAAGGAGGAAGAGAGCGAAATGGACGGTAAAGGGAGGAAGAGAGCGAAATGGAGGGTAGGGAGGAAGAGAGCGCAGCGAAATGGAGGAAAGGAGGAAGAGAGCGAAATGGAGGAAAGGGAGGAAGAGAGCAGAAATGGAGGAAAGGGAGGAAGAGAGCGAAATGGAGGAAAGGGAGGAAGAAGAGTGCGAAATGGAGAAAGGGAGGAAGAGAGCGAAATGGAGAAAAGGGAGGAAGAGAGCGAAATGGAGGAAAGGGAGAAAGAGAGCGAAATGGAGGAAAGGGAGGAAGAGAGCGAAATGGAGGAAAGGGAGGAAGAGTGCGAAATGGAGGGTAGGGAGGAAGAGAGCGAAATGGAGGAAAGGGAGGTAGAGGTGACAATGGAGGAAATGGAGGAAGGGAGAGTCAATCCATGTGAAATCATCAAATGTGTGAAATACCTTGTAAGTGACCTACATGTATCTCAGATTTGGTTGTAATTTTGCTATTTTATTGTTAGATAATTATGTTTTTACTAGGGCTGGTACTGATTAAAAAATTTTTAATCGATTAATCTCCAAAAATTAATCGCGATTAATCGATTAAATTCGATTAATTTGGTCCATGTTATATAAAGCGTGAAAAACTGTTTATACTGTATACACTGCAAAAATCTCTCAATCATTCGACATGCTAAAGTTCAAATTGTCAAACTGAGAAATGTAGTCACGAGTAACTACCTTCAATCTACGAAAATCTTCAATAATCTTCGCCATAATCGACTTTTCCCTCAGCATTTACCTTAAATACAAAATGATCGCTTAATTTTCCACTCAAATGTTTCACATTATTACTGTTTGCCATATTGTTTATTCCGAAAATAGGTTGGTTTACGTCATAAAATAAGTAAAAATTAATCGAAAATTAATCGAAAAAAAATTAATCGATTAAAATTTTTAACGATTAATCGATTAATTACTCGTTAAAATCCGCAGCCCTAGTTTTTACATCATATTGATATTGTCAGAAGCCTATCGCCATGTATCTGCATTGGATCATCATCATCATCATCATGACCACCACCACCATCATCATCATGATCATCCGATCTGACGCCAGCCATTTGGCGGCGATGGGTACGAATAAATGAACTCCATTTTCCTCGGTCATTTGTCAAGTCCATTGTTCCATTAGTGTCAGTCAAAGTGATGTTTTATCCTCATTTATATTGTTTATCCAGCGTTGTCTGGCTGTGCCTTAGTGTCTTTTTCCTTCGAATCTTGCATGTAGAGCAGTGTGTGGCATTCTCTCTATAATTATGTCGAAACCATCGGAGTCTTCGTTGAACGACTTTGTCTAGCAGAGTTGTTTCGATCCATAATGCTGTCTAATGCCAGCGTTTCATATTATTCTGAAGTCTTGAAATCCTGCGATCTTCCGCAGTAAACTAATTTCTGCTGTAATAATTCTTTCCTGGTCTTGCTTTCGCATTGGCCAACATTTCGACCCGTAGACTAGAGGGATATCGATTGTATCTTTGTCTCGTATAATTTATTATCTTTGTCTGTTTTTTTGGTCTTGGTAAATAGTAATAGGATTGCAAGGGTTGTTCAGGCACGAATGAGGAAGTTTTTCGCCGCGCAAGCGGCGCATATATACATGTAGCATACACTGCATATTCTCTTCCAGGGGCGCCGCTAGGCGTACGCACTTACGCTAGTGCGTACAGCGCTGAGAGGCTAAGAAATGAAAATTTGCAAATGAAAAAATTGAAATATTATTTAGTAACAAAATTATAATAACTTAGGTACTACTAGTTTTAATATTAGGTAAACTAACAGTCTCACACCATCTAGTGGTTTATATCTCGTACCTTTCCTCTCGTTCTTTCACTGTCAATGCCGCTGGTTACTCATCTAATCCGCACACCCTCACCTGCGGTGTTCCTCAAGGTTCTGTTCTCGGTCCTCTGCTGTTCACTGTTTAGGCCTATACCTCCCCACTCAGCAGACTCATTTCTTCATCCTCTCTTAATCATCATCTCTATGCCACCGACACACACAACTCTTCGTATCTTTCTCCCCTCACTCACTTCCAGATGCACTAAATTACGCAACACCATCAACCTGCGATTTCTTAACTCTTCAAAACAGAATTCCTCGTCAGCAATTATTGTCAGTCGTCAGGAATTATTGTCAGCGGTCGGCATTTATTCCTAGTGGTCGGCATTTATTATCAGTGGTCGGCAATTATTGTCAGTCGTCGGCAATTATTGTCAGTGGTCGGC
The DNA here is from genome assembly GCA_020284085.1 of Aporrectodea caliginosa. NCBI lineage: Eukaryota > Metazoa > Annelida > Clitellata > Crassiclitellata > Lumbricidae > Aporrectodea > Aporrectodea caliginosa. The sequence goes on along the minus strand of JACEVL010000225.1, from coordinate 528,309 downwards.
AATTATTGTAAGTGGTCGGCAATTATTGTCAGAGGTCGGCAGTTATTGTCAGTGGTGGGCATTTATTGTCAGTCGTGGGCAATTATTGTCAGTGGTCGGCATTTATTGTCAATGATCGGCAATTATTGTAAGTGGTCGGCAATAATTGTAAGTGGTCGGCAATTATTGTAAGTGGTCGGCAATTATTGTCAATGGTCGTCAATTATTGTAAGTGGTCGGCAATTATTGTAAGTGGTCGGCAATTATTGTCAATGGTCGGCAATTATTGTAAGTGGTCGGCAATTATTGTCAGTGGTCGGCAATTATTGTAAGTGGTCGGCAATTATTGTAAGTGGTCGGCAGTTATTGTCAATGGTCGGCAATTATTGTAAGTGGTCGGCAATTATTGTAAGTGGTCGGCAATTATTGTAAGTGGTCGGCAATTATTGTCAATGGTCGGCAATTATTGTAAGTGGTCGGCAATTATTGTAAGTGGTCGGCAATTATTGTAAGTGGTCGGCATTTTTTGTCAATAGTCGGCAATTATTGTAAGTGGTCGGCAATTATTGTAAGTGGTCGGCAATTATTGTAAGTGGTCGGCAGTTATTGTCAATGGTCGGCAATTATTGTAAGTGGTCGGCAATTATTGTAAGTAGTCGGCAATTATTGTAAGTGGTCGGCAATTATTGTAAGTGGTCGGCAATTATTGTCAATGGTCGGCAATTATTGTAAGTGGTCGGCAATTATTGTAAGTGGTCGGCAATTATTGTAAGTGGTCGGCAATTATTGTAAGTGGTCGGCAATTATTGTAAGTGGTCGGCAATTATTGTAAGTGGTCGGCAATTATTGGCAATGGTCGGCAATTATTGTAAGTGGTCGGCAATTATTGTAAGTGGTCGGCAATTATTGTAAGTGGTCGGCATTTATTGTCAATAGTCGGCAATTATTGTAAGTGGTCGGCAATTATTGTAAGTGGTCGGCAATTATTGTCAGTGGTCGGCAATTATTGTCAGTGGTCGGCAATTATTGTAAGTGGTCGGCAATTATTGTAAATGGTCGGCAATTATTGTGAATGGTCGGCAATTATTGTAAGTGGTCGGCAATAATTGTAAGTGGTCGGTAATTATTGTCAATGGTCGGCAATTATTGTCAGTGGTCGGCAATTATTGTCAATGGTCGGCAATTATTGTAAGTGGTCGGCAATTATTGTAAATGGTCGGCAATTATTGTCAGTGGTCGGCAATTATTGTCAATGGTCGGCAATTATTGTAAGTGGTCGGCAATTATTGTAAGTGGTCGGCAATTATTGTAAGTGGTCGGCATTTTTTGTCAATAGTCGGCAATTATTGTAAGTGGTCGGCAATTATTGTAAGTGGTCGGCAATTATTGTAAGTGGTCGGCAGTTATTGTCAATGGTCGGCAATTATTGTGGTGGTCGGCAATTATTGTAAGTAGTCGGCAATACACTGTAAGTGGTCGGCAATTATTGTAAGTGGTCGGCAATTATTGTCAATGGTCGGCAATTATTGTAAGTGGTCGGCAATTATTGTAAGTGGTCGGCAATTATTGTAAGTGGTCGGCAATTATTGTAAATGGTCGGCAATTATTGTAAGTGGTCGGCAATTATTGTCAATGGTCGGCAATTATTGTCAGGTGGTCGGCAATTATTGTCAGTGGTCGGCAATTATTGTAAGTGGTCGGCAATTATTGTCAATGGTCGGCAATTATTGTAAGTGGTCGGCAATTATTGTAAGTGGTCGGCAATTATTGTAAGTAGTCGGCAATTATTGTAAGTGGTCGGCAATTATTGTAAGTGGTCGGCAATTATTGTAAATGGTCGGCAATTATTGTGAATGGTCGGCAATTATTGTAAGTGGTCGGCAATAATTGTAAGTGGTCGGTAATTATTGTCAGTGGTCGGCAATTATTGTCAGTGGTCGGCAATTTATTGTCAGTGGTCGGCAATTATTGTCAGTGGTCGGCAATTATTGTAAGTGGTCGGCAATTATTGTAATTGTAAGTGGTCGGCATTTATTGTCAATAGTCGGCAATTATTGTAAGTGGTCGGCAATTATTGTAAGTGGTCGGCAGTTATTGTCAGTGGTCGGCAATTATTGTCAATGGTCGGCAATTATTGTAAGTGGTCGGCAATTATTGTAAGTGGTCGGCAATTATTGTAAGTGGTCGGCAATTATTGTCAGTGGTCGGCAGTTATTGTCAATGGTCGGCATTTATTGTTAGTGGTCAGCAATTATTGTAAGTGGTCGGCAATTATTGTAAGTGGTCGGCAATAATTGTAAGTGGTCGGCATTTATTGTCAATAGTCGGCAATTATTGTAAGTGGTCGGCAATTATTGTAAGTGGTCGGCAATTATTGTCAGTGGTCGGCAGTTATTGTCAATGGTCGGCAATTATTGTAAGTGGTCGGCAATTATTGTAAGTGGTCGGCAATTATTGTGAATGGTCGGCAATTATTGTAAGTGGTCGGCAATAATTGTAAGTGGTCGGTAATTATTGTCAATGGTCGGCAATTATTGTCAGTGGTCGGCAATTATTGTCAATGGTCGGCAATTATTGTAAGTGGTCGGCAATTATTGTAAGTGGTCGGCAATTATTGTAAGTGGTCGGCAATTATTGTAAGTGGTCGGCAATTATTGTAAGTGGTCGGCAATTATTGTAAGTGGTCGGCAATTATTGTCAATGGTCGGCAATTATTGTCAGTGGTCGGCAATTATTGTAAGTGGTCGGCAATTATTGTAAGTGGTCGGCAATTATTGTAAGTGGTCGGCAATTATTGTAAGTGGTCGGCAATTATTGTAAGTGGTCGGCAATTATTGTAAGTGGTCGGCAATTATTGTAAGTGGTCGGCAATTATTGTAAGTGGTCGGCAATTATTGTCAAGTGGTCGGCATTGTCAGTCGTCGGCATTTATTGTAAGTGGTCGGCAATTATTGTCAGTGGTCGGCAATTATTGTCAGTGGTCGGCAATTATTGTAAGTGGTCGGCAATAATTGTAAGTGGTCGGCAATTATTGTCAATGGTCGGCAATTATTGTAAGTGGTCGGCAATTATTGTCAATGGTCGGCAATTATTGTAAGTGGTCGGCAATTATTGTCAATGGTCGGCAATTATTGTAAGTGGTCGGCAATTATTGTCAAGTGGTCGGCAATTATTGTAAGTGGTCGGCAATTATTGTAAGTGGTCGGCAATTATTGTAAGTGGTCGGCAATAATTGTAAATGGTCGGCAATTATTGTGGAATGGTCGGCAATTATTGTAAGTGGTCGGCAATTATTGTAAGTGGTCGGCAATTATTGTCAGTGGTCGGCAATTATTGTAAATGGTCGGCAATTATTGTAAGTGGTCGGCAATTATTGTAAGTGGTCGGCAATTATTGTGGTCGGCAGTGGTCGGCAATTATTGTAAGTGGTCGGCAATAATTGTAAGTGGTCGGCATTTTGACAATGGTCGGCAATTATTGTAAGTGGTCGGCAATTATTGTCAGTGATCGGCAATTATTGTCAGTGGTCGGCAATTATTGTAAATGGTCGGCAATTATTGTAAGTGGTCGGCAATTATTGTAAGTGGTCGGCAATTATTGTAAGTGGTCGGCAATTATTGTAAGTGGTCGGCAATTATTGTCAGTGGTCGGCATTTATTGTCAATGGTCAGCAATTATTGTAAGTGGTCGGCAATTATTGTAAGTGGTCGGCAATTATTGTAAGTGGTCGGCAATTATTGTCAGTGGTCGGCAATTATTGTAAGTGGTGGGCAATTATTGTAAGTGGTCGGCAATTATTGTCAGTGGTCGGCAATTATTGTCAATGGTCGGCAATTATTGTAAGTGGTCGGCAATTATTGTAAGTGGTCGGCAATTATTGTCAGTGGTCGGCATTTATTGTAAGTGGTCGGCAATAATTGTAAGTGGTCGGCAATTATTGTCAATGGTCGGCAATTATTGTGTGGTCGGCAATTATTGTAAGTGGTCGGCAATTATTGTCAATGGTCGGCAATTATTGTAAGTGGTCGGCAATTATTGTAAGTGGTCGGCAATTATTGTAAGTGGTCGGCAATTATTGTAAGTGGTCGGCAATTGTGTCAATGATCGGGTATTGTCAGTGGTCGGCAATTATTGTAAGTGGTCGGCAATTATTGTCAGTGGTCGGCAATTATTGTAAGTGGTCGGCAATTATTGTAAGTGGTCGGCAATTATTGTAAGTGGTCGGCAATTATTGTCAGTGGTCGGCAATTATTGTAAGTGGTCGGCAATTATTGTAAGTGGTCGGCAATTATTGTCAGTGGTCGGCAATTATTGTAAGTGGTCGGCAATTATTGTCAATGGTCGGCAATTATTGTAAGTGGTCGGCAATTATTGTCAGTGGTCGGCAATTATTGTCAGTGGTCGGCAATTATTGTAAGTGGTCGGCAATTATTGTCAGTGGTCGGCAATTATTGTCAGTGGTCGGCAATTATTGTAAGTGGTCGGCAATTATTGTCAGTGGTCGGCAGTTATTGTCAGTGGTCGGCATTTATTGTCAATGGTCGGCAATTATTGTAAGTGGTCGGCAATTATTGTAAGTGGTCGGCAATTATTGTCAGTGGTCGGCAATTATTGTCAGTGGTCGGCAATTATTGTAAGTGGTCGGCAGTTATTGTAAGTGGTCGGCAATTATTGTCAGTCGTCGGCAATTATTGTCAGTGGTCGGCAGTTATTGTCAGTGGTCGGCAATTATTGTCAGTGGTCGGCAATTATTGTCAGTGGTCGGCAATTATTGTCAGTGGTCGGCAATTATTGTCAATGGTCGGCAGTTATTGTCAGTCGTCGGCAATTATTGTCAGTGTTCGGCAATTATTGTCAGTGGTCGGCAGTTATTGTCAGTGGTCGGCAATTATTGTCAGTGGTCAGCAATTATTGTAAGTGGTCGGCAATTATTGTCAGTCGTCGGCAGTTGTCATTGGTCGGCAGTTATTGTCAGTGATTGGCAATAATTGTCAGTTGTAGTTGCAATTTTCAATCCTTCTTGCTTGGTATGTGTATCATTTGTAAACTATTTCTGCTAATTGTGTCTGGTCAGAAATATGTTTACCTTAAGGTTATATTACATTTTTGGAAATCGATCACATTTTCTAATTTTTATATTAATTTCAAATAAAATGTCTGGTTTTTCCAGTATTGTCTGCAGTGAAACTCAAACATGACTCAATCTACATCTTAGCAACGATCGAGTGTGACATCTGGTTCCTACCAGCACTGAAATACATGTAATAGCAATTTGTTCAGATGACTGCTTAGAATGCTACCATTACAGTGTGGAATTCAAAAAAGTTTTCAGTGAGAAGGGACCACATCCCCCTCCTCAAAATCCTCCCCTGCTCGGCCCTGCCAGCCTTGGCGATCCTCCTTCGGACGCTCGTTCTTCGTACCCCCACATACCTTCCCCCTCCGGGCCTCGGCCTACGTGTGGACTCCTGCTTATTGTGCGTACACAATTAAAATCCTAACGGCGCCACTGCTGCAAGTCATAGTCTCAGTCTAGCGCAATGTGACACGTGCACGATACCAATATGTACGCAACTGCCAGCAAAGTTTTCACATTCATTAAATCATCCTGAAAGCATTGCAAGTATATAATTATTTGGCCTATCGCACACAGCGACAAAGCACTGACACTAGCAAAAGTCCACGAATTTGTCACAGTTAGTCTGTTAGTTTACATTTTTTTTATAACTATAACAATCTGACGGTGCATAGAAAATTGACAACTATTGCACATGTTTTTTTTTGTACATGCAAGCCTATACTTTGTAAAAATTAAAAAAATTCAATGCTTTAGTTTATTGCAGTTTATTGTAGAGTCTGTCTGTTTTTAGTCTACGTTATTTCGTTGCTTGGACTTTTCAGTTGAGTCAATTTAAAAAAAATAATATAATATAATTATGAAATTATATAATTTCCCAAAGAACTTATGTAAAATGTTATTACTTTTAACAAAAACGATGGTCTCCAAAATGCACCATTACAAACCCGAGATAAAAAGTTCCCTACAGCCCCCTTCCCAGACCCCTCCCCCAGAGAGGTTGAAATCTGCGTAATTTTTGGGAAGCGCTGGTTACGCCACTGATTTTATTCGTTATTGAAACCAGTTCTAACATCAGATCTGTAGAATAGTATAGTAGCCTATATGTTATCTCTGCCATAGGTTACAAAAACAGATCCGAAAAGACAAAATTACCGCCCAATGGGCCCGCCCATAACATAATACAAATGTATATTGACGAATGATCAACTTAGGAGGTCATCCACAGTGGCGTAACAGCCATATAACGAGGGTGGACAAAGTCCAGGGGCCCCGAGATCCAAAGGGCCCCCAAGCTTTTAAAACTGAAACATTTCATGCACTTTTTGTCCGTTTTTCTGTGACAATAATTATTATGGAAAATGTCACATTAGGCCTATGTCAAGAATACTATTCAGTTACACGATGTAAAGAAAAGACATCTAGCGAATTTCAGGATTTAAATATTGATGACTAAACACAACAAGAGTTTTAAGTGTTTTAAAACCACTGAAATTTAACTTGGAACATGCTTAATTTTCCATTTTAGCCCAATTTTCCTAGCTTCCTTTTAAAAGCTGTGATTGTGCCCACTGAGACAGTAGGCCTATATATACGATCATCGAAACCATTCCACAAGTCTACAGCTCGTGACGAATTTCTGTTCTAATGCTCCTTTCAGCTTCTTAAATGCTGAAAGGACTTGACAGACACATAGGCCTATGCGAACAGAAAGCTAGAATAGCCAAATTCGTGAGGAACTACAGAGTACAGACTACAGTCTACATGTTCACTAGCTTACATTGCTCGGTCGCATTATAAACGTGGAGTACAATACAACACACAATACAACACATCGCAATACAACTGGGGCGCGGTGGTTTAGGGGTATGTTCGGTGCCTTGCAGCTGGAGGGTTGCGGGTTCGAATCCACCTCAAAGTCGCCGCGTAGGGACCCTGGGCAAGTCCTTCACTCGCAATTGCTCATGCGCTTCGGCGTGAAACTCCGATTCAGCGTTCGCGCAGTAGTCGGGAGCGCCTCTGAATGGGAAATCTGGTAGGGGCGCTATAACAAGTGTTCAAATACAATACAATACATTACTGTAAACAGTGCCACAGTAGCGTCACTGGTGACTCTTTCAGCTTACTGTGCACTGTTTGGCTAACTGATGTAGGCCTAATATATTCGTTCGTAATGACGTTTAACATCAGAGAGCACCTCAAGGCTGAGTCATGGCTGTAAAAAGCTTGGTTTTTGGGGTTTTGGTTTTTTGTGTTTTGTAACACAAAAAACCGCAATTTGTTTACAAATTTAAAAATTATAAATGACAAAATTTGCGTATCGTCAACTCTCTAGGTAATTGTTGTATGGTCTTTGTTAACTTCGTTTCATGACATTCTAAGGATCTACTGTTGTAGTTAATTTCAATTACATGCATCTGATTAATTTGAACGGTATCAAGCCATGTTTATAAGTTTTATGGTCCGAAATAGGAAATCTTAAAAACAAAAAACAAATACAAAATAAATTTTAAAAAACCCAAAAAACAACTTTTCATTTAGAAAAACTTGGTGCTTTGCATCCCTGCTCTGAGTTATATCTTGAAATGGCGCTATATAAATGTTCAATTATATACGTACATACAATTATATACGTACATACATATACATACATACATACATACATACATACATACATACATACATACATACATACATACATACATACATACATACATACATACATACACACACATACATACATACATACATAATGGGTAAGGGCCCCCAAGCTTAGAGTGTCGAAGGGCCCCCGGCTAGGTTGTTACGCCACTGGTCATCCATTTAGTGCATACGCATGGAGGGGAAGGAGTAATCCAAAAGCATATCATTGCGTGTTCTTGCGAACGCATAGGAAGTGGTAAACCTCGACAATACCCTGTCTCTATTGGCCTTCCTTCAAATGAGGAACAGTTCAGCGATCAGGCAATTACTATAGGAAGAACTAAGTACGGCTGTGAGAAGGATCACACGCTTGTATGTCCGTTACCTCAGACTGCTATTAACTGTCTTGCAGCTGTGCACTGAGTCCCGACAGTTTGCCCGTCTGCCGTATTAGGTCAGGATATAGACCGTTCTATAGGATTCGGGAGGGGTGCTTGTCAAGCGTACGTAGGCTACGCAGCGGGGGTGTTAGAAATACACGTGAGTACAAGGAGGGAAGGGGTCAACGTTTACCGGATTTCTACATAGGTACTAAATGGATAGCCTTACTCGTCACTCTGCCGTTCTGATGACTACCCATAATCGGACTGCTTCGACACCTACCTATCGTCGTGTCTGTGAGATGCGTCGTAATCGTAATCGTAATCGTAATCGTAATCTCCAAACTTCTAAAGCGCCACTCGAAAGCCAAGCGCAGGGCACCAGCTTATTCACGAGCGCTGCGTCTGTACTCCTGACCGTACATGTATGTCTCGGATGCAGAATTTCCTTTCAGATTTCAACTGGAGTTCTTTGTACAATAGTCAATCTACACAGGAATCCTTTGACATATTCTACTCAACCATATTAACTGCTACAGATGATATCTTCCCTATCAAAAAGATTACAATCAAAGAACGTGATCCGCCGTACATGACGCCATTCCTCAAACATCTTCTGCGGAAGCGTAACAGACTATTTAGACGTGGCCATTCGGCGGTGGCTGCGGCAGTTGCAGACCGTATCAACCAAAGCATCTTAAAGAGCAACACCGTCTCCTTTGATGGACTGTGCAGGGGCTCTAAGAAGTTGTGGTCCGAGGTTAACCGTCTACGGAAAGGGCGCAATTCCAACAATGATTTTTCATTTAGTCATATAAACTCTGAAACCCTCAATCAACATTATCGAGATATCTCGACCGATGATCAGTACCATCAGCCAACGATGCGTTGTGCGATCGGGGGGTCTGTTTCTTGCCCGCCAAAATTTGGGATTCTTGGCACCTACACCGCCTTATTCTCTGTCTGTGGAAGCTCCACTGGTCCTGACCAGATCCCTGCCTGGCTTCTTTCCAACATGGCTCACCTCCTGGCTGAACCTATAACATACCTATTCAACCTCTCGACACATAATTCCTGTGTTCCTGACCAATGGAGGTCTAGCTCCATTACCCCTATTCCTAAGATCCCTAACCCAACCTCTGAGGCTGATTTCTGGCCTATTTCTATCACATCAGTATTGTGTAGATTGTTAGAAAAACTTATAGTGCGCCTGTACATCTATCCTATCCTCACTAATCATGTTGAGAACCGTCCCTTTGCTGACCAATTCGCCTTCAGGCCTTCTGGTTCTACCTCTGCTGCACTCATAGCCATCACTGACTGTATTCTTAACTCGCTTAAATCTGAACCTTATGTCCGCCTTATTTCTCTAGATTTCTCCAAGGCCTTTGATACAGTCAGGCACTCTTACTTGGCCGATCAACTGGCCTCTCTACCTATACCTGTTAATATCTTCAACTGGATTCTCTCCCTCTTGAGCAATCGTAGTCATTGTACCAAGTTCCGCGGCATGATCTCTTCCTTGGCTCACATCAATGCTAGTATAATACAAGGTTCTCGCATGGGCCCAGCAAACTTCTTAGTGGCCATCTCTGGTCTTAAACCTCTCCACAGCTTCAATTATATCTTCAAATATGCTGATGATTGCTATCTTTTGATCTTGGCTTCAAATATTTCCACCACGGATGCAGAATTAGATCACATTAGTGCCTGGGCTCGCAAATGTAATCTCCACCTAAACCATTCTAAATCTAACGAAATTATCTTGACCAGACCAAATGTGAATCTTGAACAAGGTCCTCCAATTATACGTGGCATAAAAAGGGTCACATCCCTGAATATATTGGGTATCGAGATTTCCGCAAAGCTCGGTTTTTCCTCCCATATCCAAAAGATTTGTGTACGGGCCAAGCAATCTCTCCACGCCCATCGTATTTTAATCTCGCATGGGCTCTTGGGAGTCAGGTTATATGATGTGGTCCGGTCCACCACTGTCAACCGAATGCTTTATTGTTCCCAAGTGTGGTGGGGCTTTGCCAGCAAACAGGAACGTGACTCTCTAAGTGCTGTGGTCCGCAAGCTGGTAGCGCTACGCTTGGCTTCCTACCAAAATCTTTCCCCACTTTTGAGGAACTCTGTAAAAAAGCCGACCATGACCTTTTTAGAAATATCTTAAATAATCCCGGACATATCCTTCATTACCTACTACCCCCTGTCCTATTTATACTGGTCACGATTTGCGCCCACGCTCACATAACCGTGTTCTTTCTAGATTTGATTCCCTCGCCAGGCGCGGTTTCCTGGCTAGGATGTTGTACAGCTAAGCCATATACTGTTTTTTCTAGTTTACTATTTACTAACTTTTTCGGTAATATTTGATAACTTTGTATAACTTTGTATGTACAGCGCCGTGCGTTTGCCAGCGTTTAATAAAGAACACACTTACTTTTTACTTTTTACTTACTTAAGATACATTAACTAAAGCGTAACATCTAAGAAATTTAGAATAAAAGCAAAACATAGTTAGAACATTAATAAAAAGAATAAAAGCTTTCTACAGCAACTGGAGATGTGTTCAAATAGAACACATGCTTTTTTAAAGAATTAGCTCTCCCGCCTATCCATTTTGTGTTGACTAAGCGCCTGTGTAAAGCTGTTTCCCGCGACTTCGCTTTTTGGGCGCTTTAGCAATCTTGACTTTTGAGATTATGATTACGACAACGAGCAGTCGCATATCAATTGGCCAGCTGTTCAATAAGGGAAGGTGAGCAACATTTAATAAAAAATAGTCTGGTATTTGTGAAGGCAAATTTTTAATATGGCACTTATTTCCGATCTAGTTCTAGGTCAGTTATAGATTGTAATCTCCAGAGTTCTATTTGATTTATAAGAGGCGTAGCCAGGAAAGAATTTCCGATGGTTTTAAAGTTTTCGGGGCGTTCCATTGGAAATGGTCGAAAAAGTTCAGTTTGTTGTATTTCGCCTATAATTGCACAGAAAAAAATTAAAATAAATTTATTTGGAGCGGGGGTTGAACCCGTAAACCCCATAACTAGCCTACGCCCATGCTAGGCTTGTATATTAAAGTTAGTAAAAATTACCGTTCTCACTAGATTCGCATGCACCACCTATAGTCGGGTAGACTTTGAGGTGACAATCGACATTTTGCCGATCCGTTCCGCTATAACGAGTAGGCGTCCCTGATAAACGACAATTCTTCTGAAAGTCGACCTGAAAGATAAGAATAATATTAGAAAACGAGCATTGTTCATTACGTTAATACAATTATTCATATGTCCTATTGTAATCTGAAGTGTTAACATTCATCCTGTAACATTAAGTGTTCGTACTGTCGGGGGGAGTGTCGGCCTACGTTTGATCATTCTCCACACCTGCTCAAATTCTTGTTAAATGACACGGAAGCTAGCGCAGAGTAGATATCTTTGAAGAGACGCTTAATAAATTCTCAGAATGAATGAATGGATGGAAGTTAAATTGTTGCATAATACATAATCTACTGACACTTAATGAATAATTCTTGGCTAAGAAGGGGTATCTTAGAAGCTCAGATTCGTAAAAATTCGTCTGAGGTTGTCTTTCGACCAGGAACTGTTGGATAAACTGCTAGTATATTCTCTTGAAGCAGACATTAGCGTCGCCACGGACGGGGAAAGAAGGGGCAGCTGCCCCAGCCCCGGTCATGTTGGGTCATGAGATTCATGCAAATCCGGTGTCTTTCTGGGGCACGTGTCTTGAACTTTTTCCATTAGTCTTCATCCATCACCCAAGGGCAGTCACTAACTTTAGTCTCACGCAAACTGGAGTAACCCAGACCACCGAGCGGTTGTCGCTACTCTTTCCACAGAGTGCAAGAAATCTGTTGGGGCAGACAAGCAGTAGTGAACCGACGAAAAGATTAAGCTGGCAGAAGAAAGTCTGGCCCGAGGATGCCACCTGGACGCTTTATTCAGTCAGCTTCGTGAAGCGTGCCAAAGGATCAACAGATAAATCTCGGCCTAAGCTCTAAATATGCAAAAGCGGCAAGCTGGGGTAAGCATTACGATTCATTGCTCAACCACCCACCAGCCTCCTATCAGGAGCATCAGCACGATTCCAGGGTCGATACTGACGACTCTGAAATTAGCCTGGGAATGCTATCGGGGCCAGAGTTCGCTGATTCTGTCCGGGCTCTGAAGAATGGTAAGAGCCCGGACATCTACAGGACGTCTGAAGGACATCTATACAGGATCACACCAGAAATGCTCAAAAAGAGTGGAGACTGGAGAGTGCGGGCTTAAGTGGCTCACTCACATGATACGTGGCAGATAGTAGTAATCCCTGAGGACTGGAAAAAAGAAATAATACTCCCGTTCTACAAAAGGCAAGGCAACAGACGGAAATGTAGAATCTATCGTGGCATCACCCTTCCGTCTGTCGAAGATCACATGCAAGGTACTAGGGCATGTGAAGGATCTGCTCCTGAAGCATAGAAGACAGGAGCAAAGTGGTTTTACTCCAAGCAGGTCCCCAGCAGACATGATCTTCACCTTAAACACTCTCATCCAATACCGGCGCGAGTACCAATGATCACTTTGTATTGCTTAATATGTGGACTTGAAGGCCACACGCCACTCACTAAATAGGGAAGCACTCTGGCGTTTACTTCGTCGCTGGAGCCTCCCGGTGAAGATTGTCATGTTTGCCTTATAGGCATACTGACACCCTGAGTTGTATGCAAATAGAACGAGAAACAGCTGAATGTTTTCAGTTCAAAGTTGGGTATAACAAGGCGTTCCAATGACTCAAGATCTCTTTGCGGCATCTATGTGGACGAAATTATGGAGCCCACAGGGCCACAGTCCATTGTGATATGGTTGGCACAACTACTGGGAAGATCTTCACAGATCTGGTTATGCAGACGGTTTCACTCCTGGCGAAAAAGCCAGGTGCTTAATTTACTCCTGTCGCTCGGAGTTATGAATAGGGAGATCAATTGGGGGTGGGGCAACTAAGAGCCAAACCATGTCTGGACATCCATTTGACGAAGGAGTTGGAGGTTGTTGAAGCCTTTACCTACATCGGCAGCCATACCGTGTTCAATGGCTCAAGAGAAAACGAGATGAAGCAGCGAATCACCATCGCCAGATCCTGCATGGTAGGCCTATCCCTGAAACAGAAACCTGGTGCTCTACAATTGAGCCGAACACTAACCTACCGATCTATATTGATTGTGTTGCCAATATTCCTCTATTGTTGCGAGACATGGTCCACCACAGAGGCCCTAAACAAGAAACTCGACACTTTGAATAGGTGATGCCTCAGCAGGATCCTCTCGATCCCCTTCTTGGACCATGTGAACAATATCGCGATCAGAAGAACAGATGACGGAGACTACGCCTTTTGGGACATGTTGCTTGCGATCGATAAGGCAAGAACCACCAGAGAACCCTGTGTGCCCACTGTGCCTCCACGAACAACCCCCGAGGGATTGGAGAAAAATACGTGATAGAACTTGAACTTCCTGGAAGTCCCTCAGATCCTCTACTTTGCCCCTTAACCTCACAACTTTGGCGACGCCACAGGAGGCAGGTTTGATTAAGTCAACAAGAACCGAGAAAATATATGAAAACTGTTTGCCAAATTTGCTGAAATGAAGACTTCTTATGTTCTAAATCTATTTTAACATTGCATAACTGTTTGCCAATTATAAGAACTTCACAACTATGCATTTTAACAGGATGAATACAAATAGCACTAGATGTTGCTACAGAAATAATGATATGGTATACTTTCACAAAGCAAATATTATGTACGCTTAGTTTTTTTAAATGCTCAGTTTCCTTTAAACTCTAATTGGTTTATATAAATTCTGCTATCAGTTTAAAAAATGATAATGTCGGTCCACTGTACAGTACCACTGTTCATGCAAGTTAAAATTATGCTTATTTTGTTTAAATAGGCCTACTACAAGTTTCCTACTTCTCATACTGTTTCCATTTCACATTTTCTTAGAGCTGAATAGGAAACATATTGCATTAACAATCAATTAAATAAATAGTAGGCCCTACATCAAATAACACTTAAAAGAACAACAACAACATTTGAGATGTCATAATTATTAATATTGTTTTAATATTGATATTATTCGTTTAATTATGTGCAGGATATGCAGTAAATTAATTCGTCTAATGCTGCATTTTATAGGTTAGGTTGGACATGGGGTGCCTTGCATGATTGAAATGGCACCCATCCCTCCCCCAGCCAGCTCTGGTATGTATCCATGTAGGCCCTATAATTATGTACATACATGTACGCAACAAATATTATGCTTAACTGAATTAGCGTGTTTCGTATTGTCTGAAACATTTAACAGGTCTTGACTGCTTCTTCTTTGTATTGCTCAATATTTTTAGGCGAATAGTCTATTCAAATTTCTTAAAGGAATTTTATTTCTTTATTAATTTTAATATTTGGGTGATAGGTCTGTTATTACCATCGAAATAAGCCACATGCATGCAGTCAGCCATTCATCTCTAACAAAGTCGTCAGCTTTTCTCACCGGCCTGCCAGGTCGTTCGACGTTTCCATCAAATATTTCAATAACAACAGATTTTAATACCTTGTGTTATCGATCACCTTGTCGATCTTCATTTTCTGAACATCAGATTTGTCATTTCTGTCAAAATACACCGAATATAAATCTGAAATCGATGATTTCGATTAAACATTTCAGAAGAAATTTCCAAATAAACGCACGGCTACAGAGAAAACAACGAACGTTGCCTTGACAGCGAATATTACGTCATCGCAACCCTTTGTTTTACAAAATGACGTCATCAGTCATTATCCAATCACGGAACCGATATTGATCACGTGCATTTTGTGTCCAATCGTTTTCTAGTACAAATTCCATTTTCAGGGTGATTGCTTTGCCGCTAGTTCTAGTTCAACCACGGCCTTACCGAGTACTTTATTAGCCCGTAGGCAGAAATAAATAAATCAAACGTCACAACATAGGACTACGGTACATGATATTAATGATAGGCCTATTGAAATCATTATTAATTATATTCAGTTAGTAGCATATAGCCTATAATGTAGTAGTCTATGTACAGTAGGCATACGCAGAGCGCAATTGAAATTAATCTCTGCTTGGGAACGACAAATTAGTCCATAGTGACTTAGTCTGTATTAGATACAGCGAAATCTAAAGGCAACATGAAACAAGACTGTCACTCACACTGAGCGCCAAAATACCTGGCTACACTGCCGTTTACACTGCCGTTTGAATGACTTTTCAGTCAACAACACATTGCATTTGACCATGACCAATATAAAGTATGCTGTCTGCCTGCGCCGTGCATAAAAATGAAATCAAGCATGAGAATTTTTGTGTCAAAATTCTTCTACAAATTCCTCTCAGTCACTAGGTGACGCTACATTTGTCGGTTAATTTATTCATTGAAGGGCGAACCTGTGGGGAGATATATAATCCTATTCTTGGGGAAAATACTCATTACTGGATCTGGTGGAGACGTGTTTGTCTTTGTTAAATTCACAATTTATTTTTTACGCCGACTGCTGATTAAAATGTCTTCCCCGTCCGGGTCAGATTGGTAAAGTTTGTATAAGTTTTTCTGTTTTTAAAAGGGTTAATTAGTGTTTGAAACGGAGAACCGTCCTTCGCCTTCCGGGGGCGATTTACCACGTGTTCTTGGTCTAGACTTCCAAGTAGACCGTGAAAATCAGGCCTCGTAACAGTTTCAACTGGGATATTATTGTAAACAGGCCGTGGTTGTCCAACGGCCTTGATGTTTAGTCAAGTTGATGGCAGTTGTTAGGTTTGGGTGTTTATCTTAGGCGTTGAGACTTCAGATTTAAGGCATTCTAACAATGGGCCGTAGTAACTGAGACGTAAAATATGTTACGCTGTAACAATGTAATGATCAGACGTAAGAGATCGAAAATAAGCTGGCGACCTTACAGGACAAGGTCTGTAATTTATTACAAGCTCTTCCGGAATGCAACATTTGGGGTTTGGTTAGTTAAGTATTGAGTTTTGAAAACTTAAAACTTAACAGTAAGTTGCGTAACGGATAACCAAAAATTACCGTTTGTGAAGTACACAATTATCACATGTTACTTTATATACTTCATGAATGTTGTCTGACTTGCTGAGTGGACTTGACCAAAGCCAGAACCTAATCATTTTGTGCCATAGTCTCTTGTGCCTTGAGGTTTGTGCCTTTAGGTAAAGTACAAATGTGAAAAAACAGTTGTCGTTCTACAGGTGTGTTAGGCCTTTTATTGGCAGTTAAGCCCATAATGCCTGCTTACATTCGCGTTGCCTAGTTTAATTTGATTCTAAGTTAAAGATTTACTTGACTTAACTGTATATGATGTTTAGTGGTGTTTAGTGGTAGTTGTAGTAAGCATGAATGTTAATTAGGTGTGTGGTGCACATAGTTAACCAGACAAGGTGGGCTACATTGCATTTGGAAGGCATGACCTGTTTGTCAAGGTCAGTTGGCATTTGCCTCAGGTCAAGGTTAGAGGTTCAGGTTAGAGGCTCAGTTCCCTGCTCTCAAGGGATGGAGAACAGAGGCCAGTGACTTCTATTTTTCTTCAGAGATGAAGCAGAGAGTGATCATTCTGCCATTCTGATTGTATACTGTTTGTTTGTACAGTAGGTGGCCTGAGCAGAGGATTTTGTTGATATCATGTACCTTCATTGATTTTTATGGAATTAAACACTGCTGAAAATGTCCATACTTAGCTTCTAACCAGATTGGGCCAACTATGGAAAATCTTCATATTGAGGCTTTTGTTAGGGTATATGTACATTTTTTACCACAATCAAAATCATTAATATTCAGTTTTGATTCAAGACAGCTGTGGATTTGATTTTGGCATCTATAGCCTATTAATTATTGCTACCAACTTTATATACCATTGGATATTTCTCTGGATGCTTTCAGATTTTTGAAAAAGTTGCTATTTATATATATATTTATGTGTCCACCTGCATATTTTATCAGTTTCATTAGAATGATTTACTTATTTGGTAGGCATCATTGGTTTTATTATATTCTCTGTTAATTGAAAAATACCTGTAGGCTACATATGTGATTGATTAAGTTTACATTATCTTAACTTCTTAAGCTGTTCTTGTGTAGTGAGAGCCAGGAGGACAACGATCATGGTAACTTTATCAGCCCACCGACCGGTCGCCAGACACCTCCTCGAAGTCCGCACAAGTTGCCTGCTGGCAGACGAAGAGCTCGAACAACGAGTACTACATTCACAAGCGAGGCTGATGGACCAGTGGTACGATCGGGCAAGCAGGCAATTTTCACGGCTGGTCGACCTCCATGGTACAATTCACAAGGGCAGCTGAAGGAAGCATTTGTGATAGGTACTTAATTGTCCTTTTGAGATTACTTTTGTTAATAAAAAAAATGGAAAATGTAAAGAATTGTGTTTTTACAAATACATGTAAAAGTATTGTGCTAATTGTACACTGTGCTATGCATTCCCATAAAAAAATCTTTTGAAGTGGGATTGGAAAATTTGATGAATCTCTCCGCCAAAGCCTGTGACTGCTGCATACAACTACTGGAAACATTTAAAATTTCAGTTAGAAATTTTGAGCTGAACAAAATAGGAATATATGTTTGTGGTAGGTAATTAAATATTTCAAATACACTCACTTTTTTAATGTATGTGTGTCGAGTACTTGGTAGGGGTTCCAGGTTTTTTCCATGTAGATTATTTTTATCTGTCTGTTTCTTTTATACCTCTTTTGCACCCGCTCAAATTGGTCAGCCAACTGATCAAGTTGTAATTAATCCTAACGATTTGCTTGGCTTGACCACAAATTTGCAGCTTATGTTCATGAACCCTGCATGATGGTGCTGCATGTAATTTGTCACTTGTATTTATCTCTTGGGAAGGTATTTGTGGAGGAAGTGCGTCAGGCAAAACGACTGTTGCTCGGAAGATCATCGAGGCGTTGAATGTCCAATGGGTCAGTCTGCTCAGCATGGATTCCTTCTACAAAGTAAGTGGCCACCTTTACACGGATAGCAAAATGGTTATAGAAAGCATTGATTGATCTTGACTGCAGTGAGTCTCGTAAAACTGATTACTGAACTGTATTTGAGTACCATTTCCTGTGTAACTGTATGCAAATTAAGTTAGCAGCATTAATTTGTTTCAAATTGGGGTTTAGTTTAGTGTCTAATGGACAAGGCATAAACCGATGGTGAACAAAAATTAAATTGCAGTCAAAGATCAATCTGTCTTTTGGCAGATCAATCTTCTGGGTGGTTGGCTTATTCTATAGCGGATTAGCAAACTGGTAAAGATGAGTCTTAAAACAACAGGAGACAATGAGCAGAATGAACAGGTGCTAGAAGAGTGTTACAAAATTTAGGTCCAGTAACTGAAAGGCTCATCTGCCAAGAGCAGTTCTAGTTTTATCGACAACCAGAGAAAGACAATCAGGTGACCTGGTTGCACAATGATAGGTGCGAGGAATGAGTACTGATTTTGAATACTGTGGTTAGCCAGATAGGCCCTCCAGAAATTCGCGATTCTGTGCCGCGCAATTTTCGCGCAAAATTCCAGCTCTCGCGCAACGGCGCAAAAATTAGCAATGTACGCAATTTTCGCGCAAAATACCATAATAGATCGCTGTTTTCTGCACTTGATTCGTAATTTGTGTTCGTAATTCGCGCAATTGGACTTTAAATTACTAAAAATCCACTGCGATGCGTAGTAAATTCAACATAGCAACCACAGCGTCGATCTAAATATAGATATCGATGGTCGAGCGACAATTGAAAAAACCATGGAATGGGACTATAGTATTGAAGTTATAGAGGAATTAGTAGTTAAGGAATATGTTTCTGTTTTTAATGCAAAGACTCTTAGTCTAAAAAATTCTAAAACTTGACTGCAACAAAATTCGTTAGACAGTGTGTGCCAAAAACAGTCACGCAACAGCGTGCGTGACCCTTCGCAGAGTGCCAATGTGTCGGCTCGTTATCGAGCACATGAATTCATAGACGTTACATACGAAGATGAAGGGCAACCATCCTGGTGACTGACTATACAAGAAACTCGTCAGTCAGTGTAAAAATTCTGCAATCATCAATAATTTTTAGGAAGCCAAACTATACACTAAATAACGAAAACACTGTTAAATACTTTGGCACACTGATTCATGCAAAAAATAACGTACTTATACCACTTTTTACTTTGCGCAAAATGCGCGCACAATGATAGGTGCGAGGAATGAGTACTGATTTTGAATACTGTGGTTAGCCAGAGTATAATTTTGTTTTATAAACTATAAACCCCAATTTGAAACAAATCCTTTGTGAACAGGATGCTAATGCAAACATTTAAGTACAGGAGTTCTATGCTGATATTAAGACGTTTGTGTGTATGTAGGCAAATGATTGTTCAACCTTATGGCCACATGTATCAATTTTGTTATCTGGCATATGTAAACTTGGGTAACAGGTCTTTCTCACTTGTTACTTTTGAAATTGTGCACTTGGTAAATTTTGACAGCTGCAATTGTAGGACTGTAGGTATCTTTGGTTAGTATTTTGATGCCCTAATTTCTCGGCTTTGGTTATTCGTAGACTTTAAACGAGGACCAGCATGAAACAGCATCCCGAAACGAGTATAACTTTGATTGTCCTGATGCTTTTGACCTCGACCTTATTGTTCACACCGTACGGAGACTGAAGGAAGGCAAAAGCGTTGATATTCCAGTTTACAATTTTGCAACACATCGGGTTGAAAACTACAAGGTAAACTTTATGGAACATACATTTTGAGCCAGTTATTTAAACTGGTTTGATATTTTTTGAGGTTTCTTACCAGGTGTATCTGAATAGCCTTCTCCTTACTGTTTTTGGAACTAGTCGGTTTATTGATTTTATGGTAATTTTTGTTTTGCAGTAATTATATGTTGCTAATTATTTTGCTAATCTTGAAGTAGTTAGTGTATGACATTATCATGTTTATTACTTTAAGACTAATTTGAGTATTATTAAACTTCACATAAGTAATTTAATGAATATATTGATATATTTTCCACTTTAAAGATTTAAAGTTAAACTTCAAACTTTCTGAAAGTTTCTTTGGAGGTTGCATTTGAAACTTGGACTTTCTTAATCTGATGTTTGATTTCTTTTGCAGAAAACCATATATGGTGCCAATGTGGTGATATTTGAAGGCATTCTTGCATTTGAAAAGAAAGAACTGAGAGATGTAAGTGACAATGTTGTATTTGTATTTTGTAGTCATTAATGTTTTCATTTTGCATCATTCTAAAGAGCATATTTATAGTTATATTTCACCATGTGCTGTTTTCAGGGCACAAGCTTTATTTTTTCCATTATTATGTGCCATCCTAGCATATAAGTATTTTATTCCTAAGGCTTTATTTATTTTCATTTTCAGTATTTGTAGAGCTGAGGTTGAGACAGATGTGTTGTAACAACTTGTCCAGGGTCACTGCAGAGTCCGCTTAGCACACTTGAACCTACTGTCATCAGATACATTCCCCTTGGCTATGAATAGACCACGTGCTAAGACTAAATGTCTTATTTCAGTTTGCTTCTTTGTGCTTCTGAGTGAACTGGTTTTGATTCACACTTACAAGGTTTATACAGTTCTTGGCATATCATTTCAGCTCATGGATATGAAGGTGTTTGTCGACACCGACTCTGACATTCGACTTGCACGACGTCTCAGACGTGACATTACAGAGCGTGGTCGCGATATTGATGGAGTCATCAAGCAGTATCACAAGTTTGTAAAGCCGGCTTACGACCATTACATCGAACCAAGCCGAGTACATGCTGATGTAATCGTTCCCAGAGGTAAGTCAATTCCTTTCATTGCGTTATTTCATGAGATATAAATTACTAGAACAGCCATGATAAAACTCTAGACTTTTTATAGCTTATGAGGACAATGAGCCACTGAGCCTGTCAAAAAATAACATGCTGGATATAAATTTTGAGAGCAGCAAGCAGTGTTTCCGTTAACGCCTAAATGGCCGTTTTTACGTCCGCAAAAACCGTCCAAAACGTCCAAATTTTTCAGTGTGATAGATGAAAGAAGTGAGGTAGGCCCTATACATCCAAAGTTTTTTAGTTCAGGGCGTAAATACATCCTCTTTTTGGACTCTAATGGAAACACTAACAGCAAGGTCCATCGAAAGATAACGAGCTTCAGATTTGAGGTGTCAAATTTTAAGAAAATATGGCCCAAATATTACTTAAGATCATTTTGAGCAAGTACTAAACTATTCATAAATCATGATACACTGGGGTCTAATTAAAAGTTATTCATCAATGACTTGCAGGTCCATTGTGTTTGGCAGGCACTGTAATCCAAATGATCCAATCTGTTCATTCTGACATTGCAATAGTGGTATAGTCTGCAGGAGAAGAGTGAAACAGTAACCACGAGACCACGATGTCTGTCAGTGCAACACTGCATAGTAAAGTGCACTAATTTCTGTTGACTCTGAGACAAAAGAATTTTGTTACATGATTTAGCGATTGGTAGTTGTCACCTGCAACCGGACACCACCCACCAGAACCTCAGGATGCACAGGCATTAGACCACTGCATTGTTAAGTCATGAGCCCATGACTCGCACAGCAATTTGCTTAAATCATTATGCTTATTTTTGGCTAGTTTTTGAGTAGATGCATTCATGGCCCAGGTGCAACCCTTTGGATGCCTGAGCACATTCTGACAAGCTTGCAGCAGATTGAATATGAATATGACAACAGTGGAAGAATCCATGAAAAGGGTGATTGGGTGGATTTTGGTTTTGTTTCTAGGTGGTGAAAATGTTGTGGCTATCAATCTAATCGTGATCCACGTACACCAGAAACTACACGAGGTTTGAATTGCAGCTAGTGTTTGATTCAAAGATGTTGTTAAACAAACCCATGGCTATCTGACTCCTATGATGATTACTTCAAGTTATTCTGTCTCCCAACTGATTGGTATTTGCAGACTTTTACTATGGACACTTCATTGCTATACTTCTTCTGTAGCCTGCCCTCCAGTCTTTGAGGTCTCTTAGTTCTGTGCAAAGGTTTGGTGTTCTCAATTATGGTGTTGTTTGAGGTGAACTTTGATCGATGCTTTAAGGTACTTGCGGTGCAGGAGTGATTTGATTAGTTTAAACTCCATGCATAGGCCTCTAGATATCTATGGTGGACTGCACTTTTGACTTACATTTAACACGGAGCAAACATCAAGTAATTGTAATTACGACCATTTATATAGCGTAGTTGGTAGCAAGCTACTTCTAGAACGCTTCACAAAACTGTCTACTGTCAGCACAAATGTTAATGCTCATAGTTACGTAATAAGTGCATTTTTAACTGTTTTTGAAAATCATTAAACTTTTGGTTCCTGAATGGGTGCACAGGCACGTGGACCAGCGACCCGAAAGGCTCAATCACCCGCTTTGGGTGTTAGAAGTATTAGAAATGATGCAGTGTCAGCTTGGAATTAAATCATAAGTCCCTGCAACACAGTGGCCTCGTATCCAAAACTACATGATTTCTCCCTTGCTTGCCTTTGTAACGTGCCACTATGACAGCTGAAAACTTCATAAATTGACTGTACTTATAAATTGTTAAAAAATGGCTGATGAAGAACATGTGTTTGTTGTGTAGAGGGGGTTTAGGATGAGATCGCAGTTGAAGCAGGCAGCTCACGAAGGTCAACCATTGCCCCATACTCTACATACCTTGGAAAAGACGAACCAAGTGGTCGGCCTTCACACTTTCATCCGGTAAGATCAAATGAAAACATCTTTATACGACTTAATTGACCTGATTACGTTACCATATCTGTGACTGATCTTGTATGTACACCTGAAACTTGTTATTACGCTGTTTGGGGACTAGTAAGAAAACGAGGTTATGTTATAACAAGTTAATTTTTCTAATCATTAAGTAAATTATTGGTCTGTGTTTTGATATGTTCCCGTGGTAAAAATTGCGATTGTTGTTTTACATGTATTCAATTGTCTTTCATTTCCTCCTATATATTAATGACCTCCCGAACGTTTCCAATCGTCTGTTCTTCATCTTGTTTGCCGATGATACGAACGTTTTTTATTCCCACACTTGCATAAACACCCTGTTTCAAATCGTAAACGTGGAACTTGCACTCGTTGCCGAATGGTTTAGAGCCAATAGATTGTCGTTAAACTTGGAGAAAACTAATTATATCTTGTTTAAATCGCATAGGAAAAAAATCCCTCTGGGTCAATTCGAGTTAAAAATTAATAATAATTCTCTTACAGCTGTTGACTCTACTAAATTCTTAGGTGTCTACGTTGATTGTCATTTGACATGGAAAGAACACATAGCCTACATTGCATCAAAAATAGCAAAAAATATTGGAGTGATAGCACGGACTGCATACATTTTGCCCTCTAATATTAGAATTAAACTGTACTATTCGTTAGTATATCCATACCTCTCACTTCTAATATAGTATGGGCTTCCACATATGCTACTAGATTACACAGATTAAATGTTTTGCAAAAGAGAGCTGTCCGTCTGGTTGCAGGGGTTCCATATGGCTCTCACACTGCTCACATCTTCACAACCCTTAAAATTTTAAAAATTGACCAAATTGGTATTTTTCAAATTGGGGAATTTATGTATCGTTTTGACCGAAACCTTCTGCCTTCTATTTACAAACATTACTTTCAACTCTCTTCTCAGATCCATCCGTATTTTACTAGAAACTCTAGCTCTTATCGCCGCACCTATGCCCGCACGAATACACGTCTCTTCTCTATTAAATCAATTGGAGTAGTGATCTGGGAAAAAATTCCTATGGAAATTCGCTTATCCCCCAGCATCTGGGTATTCAAAAAGAAATTAAGCACCTACCTTATATAATGTACTGTATTACAAACGACCTTGTCTGACCTTTCGCCCGATTCTTGTGCATGGTAGTAGACCTACCTAATCTCTACTTGTAAGCTAGTTAAGTATTTTTGTTTTGTATTGTATATTGACTCAACAGTGTTGAGCAACTGCTTCAGTTTCGCTTTCCTTTTCTTGTTTTCCTGTTTTTGGTTCATTTAGTTTCTTTTCTGTTTTGTTACTTTAACATTCACTTGGTCACTGCAAGTATGTTTTCAATTATAATCTTTCTTTAAAGGCCACCATTAATTTTCTAATGTAATCTGTAATTTGGTGTCCCTACTTAGCGGGATCTTTATCCCTTTAGGGCCTCCTTTTTTGTAATGTGTTGAAATTTATATGTAAACCTGATGATTTTGTTAATTTGAAAATAAACATGTTGATTGATTGATTGATTGATTGATTGATTGATTGATTGATTGATTGATTGATTGATATAAATTATTGTTCTATTTTCTATGTTAAACAGCTTAATTTATTTTACTTTAATTTGTAATTTAATGGAACTGTTAAAAATTCTGAAATATTTTAAGTTGTGAACCTTAAGTATTGTTCCAGACTTGCCAACAATATCTCCATTTGAATTTGTTGAAAGAAGTTATTTTTCCTTTTGAATTCAAAATGCTGATGACTGTTAATAGGAACAAAGAGACGCCTCGAGATGAGTTTATCTTCTACTCAAAGCGTTTAATGAGACTTCTGATTGAGTATGCACTTTCACTTCTTCCATTCAAGGTATGTATTATGTGAAACCTTGTAAAGTACAGAGAGTCTTCCACTTCTGAGAAATTTATATAGTAATTATGGTTGTAAAGGTAGACAGTAGCAGTATAGCAGTTCTCTGTGTTACTTACAATTATTTTTCTTGTACTACTGGAGTGTAAGTTCTTTGTGCACGAGTTCATTGCTGGTATTACTGTTCACTTCCCAGAGTTTGCACCAGTTTCAAATTTGCTGATTAATGATTTGATTTCTTTATACAGTGGAGACCCATTTGCACTCAAACTTGCTTAAACAGTTATACCATGGTTCCTAATGATGCTTATTTAACGCGTCAAATGTGTTAATATGCGGTGCAAGAATCTGCTGTGTAGCAGTCTGTCACAGCTTCCTGAATATGAGGCAACAGTCATTACCGTCATCTGGTTTTAAGCAATTGCAGGGGCAGTACAGTCCAGAGCATGTGAACTTAATATGTAGCTGAACGTGTCTTCACTCCCAACATTCATGTGGCAGCTGTAACTAATTTAAATTATGCTATTTGGTGCCCTTCCTTGCTGCTGCTAGTCTGCTTAACACCGGCTGGAGCTCACCGGCTGGAGCTTAGCTGCTGTTTCAGCCAAGGTGACAGCAGCTGTATGCCTATACACTTGGCAGTTCAATCCAGGCACTTTCTTGCTTTGAAATAATGACTGGAAACAGTAGATTTTAGTGTAGTCAGAAATATAAATTGTCTTGTATTAAATCACCATCACAATTGCCCACAACAAGACAGCAGTTTAACCTTTGAAAACTAACTGGACAAAGTCATCTGGTAGCAGGCTACGGTGCAAGTGACTTCACAGCAAACAGCGTGCGTCTTTGAGCTTTGTAGTCACACTAAGACTTATGTTAATCCTATACTACTGTGCTTCGTTAAAATCCTCTTAACACGCAGTACATTAACACGCAGAATGGTTAATTTATGTCTGTGCTGCTTTTTCAGACAGTTGTCGTGGACACTCCACAGGGAGTGCCTTATGAAGGGAAGAGAATGGATACAGGAAAGGTAGGAATTTTTCATCTGATTATTGTTATTAAAATGTGCTGAAAATATCCCTCATATTAGACATTGGAACATCATACACCTGTATGATTGTCTTGTCTGTGCTGATCATCGTAGTAAGGATGAACAGACATGGTAACTGATTGTCACCAGATGTGATGCTGCTAAATCACGTGCCGATCTGTTTTCAATCAATAAGAGAGCACCAACTCAAGCTGGGATGTTAAAAAGGTCGTCTGCTGTTTGATTTCTGTGGTTGTGACTGTTGAATAGTCCTTCAAACACCAGGCCCATGCTTCTGCCATAACCAGTGTTAGGGTTCGTCCAATAACGACCTCGGCAAAAAGGGGGAGAGGGGTCACCCAGCAACAGACAAATGTGACAAGAGGAAGGGAGTGGGTTATGCCCAATGCAGACGTCCATTTAGATTTAGATTGGGTACCTACAGTTATTTTAGTACAGCCTGTGTTGTAAAGACCAATTTGAGTGAGGCAGCGCATTTTCCTGCCCTGCATTGGATCTGATTTGGGTTATTTGCTGGATACAGCAGTTTCATAGTACCTCAGCCTGTAGGTTTGTTAGCCTTGCAAGATCAACAGCATAGTTATCTAAGCCTTAGTGCTCTGTTGAAGGGAACTTCTCAAAGAAATGGGAAGGGTAATGCCAGTGTGGACAAGGGGAGGGTGGAAGCCAAAGGCCATCATGAACATAACTCGGGTATTCACTCTTATGGCACTAGGAATAATACTTTCATTCAAAAATTCGTGTCCAAATTGTGGCATGACTTGCCTCTCCAAATTAGAAGTATAACATCTTATGGAACATTCAAATGTCTGTTAAAGTTAGACATGACAGCCTCACTGTGTAATTGACTCTGTAAAGCTAGAAGTTTCACAAAGTTATTTTATTTCTCTGCGTAAAGTTTATAGAGCTATAGCCCTGCGTAGTCTTCATTCTGTCTTTATCCCATTTTGTAAGGTGACTATAAATGCATCATCTTGTTATCTGTTTTACCACAAGTTCTTTGTTCTTATTGGCGGCCAGTGCGATGGGTCCTGCGTGACTTCACCAGCAAGCGTGCCATCTAAATTTGTGAATTTGTGCTGCTATGTTCATTTAACTTTAATGAACGTTGCAAATAAATTACTTACTCACTTACGTAATCTGTTTGTAGATATGTGGAGTGAGCATTTTACGAGCAGGAGAGACGATGGAACCCGCATTATGTGATGTCTGTAAAGACGTCTCACTTGGAAAAATCCTCATACAGACGAACCTCGACACAGGCGAACCCGAGGTCAGTTGTCAGCTTTGCTCAAATGTAGACTGCTGGCCATTTGCTGTTGCATTGGCTGTTTGTCACTCCTCTTTGTTATCGAAACATGATCCAAATTATATCATGTAATACAAGGTTTCGTGACTTTAGATTACTGTGATCGTGTTTAAATGGTTCTTTAACATGTGGCCAAACTTATAAGGGTTCCTGTAAAGGCGTGCAAACTTCGTGCTTCATGCTGAAGAGTTTGTACAGAGGTATGTAGATTAGTGTTAACTTTAACTGTAGTTCTGAGGAGTTCTATAGAGGTATATAAATGAGTGTTGTAACTTTAGGTTTTATAGTAACTTGAAAACCTGTGTGCTACCTTACCATTTACATTTATAGACCTCATTTCTGAAGTTGCCTCTTGGTTTTAGTTTAACCTCCATGGCGTCACTCGCGGTAACAGCCGTCTAGTGGTTTTTACAACATTAACCCGAGCATTACTCGGGCCTGTGGCAAAACAAATAAACAGCGACGATGTGTGCTATTATTGTCCCTTGCAATGTCCGCCTCTTTGTTGGTGATTATTTCAACACATATCACATGAAGGGCATTTACTGAAATGTGCAGACTCATTTTCTGTTGGGACTGGTGTATAATAATTATGATTTTTTCATGGACAGATTGATAAATAATGAATATATGTGTATATCTACTTTTCGTACATATGCCTGTCTCATGGCTTGCATGTGTGCAAATATTTTCATATACGTCTTCATCCATGACACTGCTTGTATAGATTATATGAGTGTGCATTTATTGTATTGATTGTGTATGTGAACACTTTATGTATTGCCCATTCAAGATAAATGCTGAATGGAGTTTCATAAATGCGAGTGAAGGACTTAGGGTCTCTTTGAGGTGGATTCGAACCCGCATCCAGCTGCAAGGCACCGAACATACCCCTATACCACCATCCAGAGTATTGTGTTGTGTTGTATTGTATTGTAAACTATGTACATTCCGACCGATGCTACCAACCCACTCGGCCACTCAGGATCTCTTTATGTATATGAGATGAATGCTTGCATAAATGCTCTTACTCTGCATACATATTATCCTGCATCCAGTGTACACAATGTATGTAAACTATGTACATTCATGCTCACTTACATCTATATGTATTCTGTACACATGCTTGCATGTATACACATAAACATATTTGTAGGCCTGCATGGTTGCCTGAGTGGAAATAAATGCTAATGAGGTTAAGGAACTGCTGGTCTTCTCCACCATTTGGGTTTGGTGTTGTTTATGTAGCTCCATTATCTACGTCTTCCAAAGGATATCAAGGACCACTATGTGATGCTGATGGATGCTACTATGGCGACCGGTGCAGCAGCCATGATGGCCATCCGTGTACTACTCGACCATGACGTCCCACAAGAAAACATTCTACTGCTGTCTTTGATTATGGCTGTCTCTGGTGTGTTTACAAGATTTCTTCTTTAATAAACATGATTATGTAATCTTTTTAATTTTTTAACTTTATTAACACTGGGTGTTAGAAAAACTGGACAGGCTGAATGTATCTATAGGAATATATGTGATAAAAATTTTAAATTTTAATTAGTTTCATTATCAGTCATATTATCTATCAAATACCTATATTAAAGATAAATAGCACTACCACATCTGTGGTTGCTGTATGGCTGAAGAGCCAATGTTAATGTTAAATACCAATAATTGTACAATATCTTTCAATTTGCTCAGTCCTTTCCCTTAAACTACTTAATTCTATCTTGCCATGTGTGGCCTTGGCTTATCTTCTCTTTTATTAACTTACCTTGCCACATTATACATGAACCTTATATTACTTAACGTTACCCTTTCTTGCCATACTTTACCTTATCTTACCTATACCTTGTCTATCCTTACCAGTATTTTTTTATGTATTGTTTGGCATTTGTTTTGGTTGAAGGGGTTCATGCTGTTGCCTATGCATTTCCAAAAGTGAGGCTCGTTACAACTGAAGTGGATCCAGAAATCAACGATCATTTCTACATTATTCCTGGAATCGGTATGTTTTCTAAATCCTGTATTTATGAATTTCCATGCATACCATTATAAGTCCATTCACTTGTCTTATCTCATTTTGAAGCAGTGGTTTAAAAATACTGTCTTGGCAGCAAATCAAACCACAGCCTTTAGAATGCTAGTCCAGCAACAATTTTACCTACAACCTTACTTTGTAACGGAAGTCTCACCTTTTCAGATCTTTTCAGCACTATTTCAGATCCTGTGTTATGGCACTACATGTATTTTAAGAAAAATACATGTCCAACTTCATTAGTTATTTTTGTAGCACAATAGCTACTCAGATACATATCTGATCCTACATTGCACATCTTGTATATATCATTAATGAAACAGCAAAACATGCAAACAACATTGAAAGGTAAAGTAGATGTTTAAAAACCTGCTAAACCCAAGAAATCATTTTTAAATGTAATTTGTTTTCGTTGCAGGAAACTTTGGTGATCGGTACTTTGGAACAGAGCCAGCTGTAGTTGACGATCTGCCTGTTTTTCCTTAATCAACTGCTCTATTGTGACTTTGTTCATCCAGACTATTGAAAGTTTCAGCTTTTTAATTTAATCCGGTTTTTGTGTCAAACCTTGTCATCGAATTGTTTTGCTCGAAACATTTGTTATAGTGATGTTGTACAGATTTACTATGGTACTTTGTGGTGTCATGCCTCTAAACCTGGATAGGGTTTGTGATTGAATACAGAGGGGAAAGACCTCTGAAAAGGAGCCTAATGACTGGAAATGTGCATCCATATGGGGAAGATTGGGTTGGGCCACAAATCACACTCTACTTAATCATTACTCGTGTCTTAGTCATGCTTATGAGTTTTGTTTTTTAGTTCAATATTGCCAGAGTTAGGTTTTTCATGTCTCTTAGGGAGCTACATTAATGTTGATTGACCTTTGACCCATATACAGAGTCTTAAGAGGTCAATTTCTGACACTGAATGTCTTATTCTGTGTACAGAGTTACTGATGTCTATCAGCGCTTTAAAACTAGTTTTGCGTGAATTGAAGTGCAGGTCAGCAGTTGAGTTGTGCTGATGTTTTATGAAAATTCGAAAATTATAGATATGATTTCAGCTTGGTGCCAATAATTTCAAAAATCTGTGTTAAATCTGTCTTCTTTAATCCATTTCTTCTCTCTCAGAGTCATGCTGTCATTACTTTGTGTCTCTATCTTGGTCATCTCTCACTTCCTTGATTCCATTGGTGTTCTGTCTGACTGTCTCGTTTCTGTTCAGTTTCTATACCACTGCTGTTGTAGGATTTTCCAGATAATCGAAGGATCTAACAAATATACACTTTTAAACCGATTTTGCTTTTGTTTATAGACTTCAACAATTTGAACTGGTAATACGGCGTGGATGTTCCTTTGGCAAGGAACTGCCTTAAATAGGATCTAGTTTTACTGTTTTGTGTTGCAATTAAAATTAAATTGTAAACTGATGCTAAGGGTAAAGGCTTCTACGTGATGGAGGTCTGCTAACACGGTAGACGTCACAAAGCTCTGACCCCCAAAACCAAATTTCCATGGCAAAGCCAAATGCTCCTTCGTGGAACAAATAGGGAGAGGATGCATATATTAAAATCTAACGGTGACCAAATACTGAAATAATTAGAAAATTATTAATAATGGTGGCCGTATACATTAAAATAGTCAAAAAAATAATGAAAATTTAACACTCAAAATTAGTCCTGTTATTATTAAAATTAAATTGTTGTTATTTGTTAAATTTAATTACATAGACCTGATGTCACAAATTTCCGACCCCATCCCCCTCTAGGTGCGTGACGTCATTTATGGATGGCCCCTTGTAGCCTAGCTGATCGAGTCGACGGCCGCGACAGCGTGGCATAGGCTAATACAAGTCAACCACTGTGAACCACACACGACATCATTATAATACTTGACATTTTACTTACCGGTTTAATTACAGTTTGACAGTTTGAGGAAGAGTGTGCAATTGAAATTCGTTAGTAGGCCTAATTTGGGTAGGCCTACTGGAATGTAAGAATGCAGCAGTCGTCAGCAGTTTTGGCCAAGACATATAGCCTAGCTTAGGCCTACAGTTCAAGTCGGCAAAAGTCGATCACGTCGATCGTTTACTTGCCAAGTCGATCGAGTCGACGACGATCGTCGGCCGAGCCAAGTCGATCGTAGGACTCGACCGTCCGATAGATCACGGCGTAGTCTATTATTATGATCGACGTCCTCAGATCAATGGAAACGTAATTTCTCAGTTTACATTGAGAAACGAGAGACGTATTGTTTACGTCACAATGACGTCATTTCAGTGATGTTACTATGCCAACCAGCTGTAGTTTTCAAAATGGCGCTGTACAACCTCTGACAACACAGATATCGTTTTAAATTGGGTCATTAGCGTATGAACTGTTTATTTAAGGGCACATCGGGGATAAAGGTTTTTTGCTGAAATGGTTGCGATACGCGGTTTGTATAATCATGGGCAATGTTCATGTGGCGGCGAACATTGACACAGCTGCCATTGTTCAGCAAGCGACATTCGACGAGTTAATTCTACCGCGCGCGAAAAAGGAATTTACTGCGCGACACAATCGGTCTGGGGTGACTTTGTCAGAAACGGCCAAAGTATACAAGTTGGAGGATCTAGAAGAAGTGGCGACTGTAGGAGACGGGGCGTTTGGGCTCGTCATGTTGGCCAAACACAAGCCAACCGACAATCTGTACGCCCTGAAGATTATGAAGAAGCACAAGGTAGGCTTCTTTTACTACAAACAATTAATCTTAGGGAAAGGAGTAGGCCTAAACGCATTTGCATGGTTGCATGCTCTCTCATCGTAAAGTCCGCTGAATCGCCAAAACGCTGAGAGATAGCGGGCTTCGTCTGTGTGGAGCATGACCCATCCAATGTTGAGGTTGAGGCCTTGTGGGAGTCACAAATGGTTATGTAATCGTAATCTAGAAATTCCTACAGTGCCCAATAGCGAAGTCGCGGGAACCAGCTTATTCACAGGCTCTTATTCAAACGGGCAGCGGTATACCGACTAGCGAGGGTTTATCGTTGGACTGATGTTTGCGCTTCAGCAAAGATCGAGTTCCTTCATATAGATCAAACTATTATATATATACTTTATTTCGCACAAAGCAGAACAGAGAAACTAAGCAAACTAAGCAGACTAGAACAGAAATACAAAAATACAAGAACTCCTTCCCAAACAGACTGGGAGACAACTCAAACTAGGCTATTGCTCCTCCCGAAGCATAAACGTAGTGAACCTGCGATCTTACATAATACATGTTGTCTTTTACAGACAAACCATAACCAGAAACTAAATTAATATGCTCATGGCCATAACTGAATGTCAATGACAGCATATTTAGTGTACTATTATCCACCGTTAGCATGTCTTTAAGAAATTGAAACATAGCAATATAACTCTCATAGATTTAAAGTCCAAACTGCCTAAACCTGCAATAAATTCTCTTACTGATTCCCATTTGTGAAAACCAAATATTTTACGATAAACATTATTCCAACAAGCATTTAGTTTACTCAGCTGAGATTGAGAAAATCTCACAGCAACTGAGCCATATCTTAAAACTGGTAAGCTATAAGTCTGCTGTAAGTAAAGCTGCATTAACTCCGACAAACTTGAAGAGTTATTGAAAATATTATTGGAAGCTGCATAAAAATTGCGCATTATGCAGTCTACATCACAACTCAGTTTACTACCAGCACAAAAGATGATTCCCAAGTATTTAATCTGCTCTGACCACTCAACCTTTTTGTGACCTAGAAACATATTGAGCAGCTATTATAAGCTATATAATATAGGCGTGTAGGCCTAGACAAGCATCGTTGTCATTAGCTTTTTTATGTATCTTTCCATAGGCTACAGTCGTGTGCATTGGGTCCTTAGCGTTGCGTCACTTGGACAAACAGTGCAGGTCCGCGCTATGGATCCAGTGTGAGCTCATAGCGAAGCTGCACTGTTTTCATCATTGACCAATGATCGCACCCAATTATCGTAATCATAATCGTGATCTCCAAACTTCTAAAGCGCCACTCGAAAGCCAAACGCAGGGCACCAGCTTATTCACGAGCGGTATAAGGGTTCCATTATTACATCGATCCCAATTAGACCCAACGAACAGTATTCACACTTCAAAGCCGGTTTCTTAAAACGTCAGAACCATTTTTCTGCTCTGTCATTCAACAGATAGTCAAGCTGAAGCAGGTCGATCACGTTCTGAACGAGAAGCGAATCCAGTTCTCCATTGCCTTCCCCTTCCTCCTGTCGTCCGTCGCTGCCTTCAAGGACAACTCAAACCTCTACGTCGTCATGCCCTTCGTCGGCGGTGGCGAGCTGTTCGCGCACCTGCGCGAGGCAAAGACCTTCGACGAGGCGACGGCTCAGTTCTACGCGGCCCAGGTGGTACTGGCCTTCGAGTACCTCCACTTTCTCTGTATCGTCTACCGTGATCTGAAACCGGAAAACATTATCGTAGACTTGAACGGGTACATCAAGATCATCGACTTCGGTTTCGCCAAGTTCCTCGGAACGTCGGCCCGTACGTGGACGCTGTGCGGTACGCCGGAGTACATGGCCCCGGAAATCATTCTGAGCAAGGGATTCGGGACGGGGGCCGACTGGTGGTCTCTTGGGGTGCTCATCTACGAAATGATGGCCGGGTCGACGCCGTTCTACGATCCTGTTATAGCAAACGTTTACGAACGTATAGTGACGGGAAAATTTCATATTCCGAAGACGTTCGGTCCGGTTGTGCAGAATCTGGTCAAGCAATTATTACAGGTAACGGACAGGTAAAACTTAATAGGCCCTATACCTGCAGGTAAACGTTTCTTACTGGAAGGTAATTCTTTCCGCCATAATTTTTTCCTGGAGGTCATATAAATTCTGTTATCTTTATCAGACTGAAGTCCACCCCGTGCCGTGCAACATTGATTAAAGAAACCGGCATGTAAAACTTGCCTGCTCGTAAGGTTATTGTAGATAGCACGTATGTTAAAATTAGATGATGATGATGATGATGATGATGATGATGATGAAAACGACGACTTGAATTTGAACTAGAATTATAGGCCATTTTACGTTGATTTTTGTAAATTTTTTACATTTTATTTAAAGCACTTATTACGCGCGGAAGGTCTGTTTAAACCTGAATACTGAAGCATGTACGGCAGTGGCGTATACGAAGGGGGTCAGAGGGGGCAACCGCCCCCGGGCGCAGCAAAAGGAGAGCGCAAAAATGGCTTACAGTTGTACACAGTCCTTACTATGACAAGAACGATTAAAAGTCAACAAGAAAATTTAAAAGGGGCGCAGTCATCAACTCTTGCCTCCGATCGTTGTTGCGCCACTGATGTACGGGACAATACGAATCATGTAAAAATTAACCAGAGTAAAACAGTGTGTCTTGACTATTGATCAATTTAAGACACTAAGAAGTTGTAATGTAATGTAACGTAATGTACTGTAATGTAAATTCCCTAAAGTTCCCAGCGCCACACAAAAGCCACGTCATGAAGACCAGCTTAAGCTTTAGGCCTATTAGCCTATACCGGCGCTATACATCAAGCCAAGCTCGATAGATCACAGGGTATAGCCTATAGCGTGTGTGCGTAAGTTGATTTTATAGATCACAGCTTAAAGTCGTAGACGTTCTATCAGGGGTGCAAAAAACCAAACTTTTTTCACAATGAAAAGTTGGTTTTTTGGTTTTATGTTTTTGAGATTTTCCTATTTCAGATGATAAAACTCAAAAATGGCATAATACCGTTCAAATAAATCAGATGCATATAAATGAAATTAACTAGAACAGTAGAACCGTAGAATGTCATAAACGAAGTTAACAAAGACCATACAACAATTATTGACAAGAGAGTTGAAGAGACGACATTTTTGGCATTTATAATTTTGAAATTTGTGAAAAACCAAAATTTGCAGATTTTTGGTTTTTTTAAAAACCAAAAACCAAAAAACCAAGCCTTTAACAGCCCTGCGTTCTATAGACCTTAGTATGACAAACAGTTGCTCATGGACCGAAGTGCACCCTTCATATAGCGCCTCTGTCTGATATTCTTAATCTTTTGTGCACCAGGTGGATCTATCGAGGCGATACGGAATCATACGCAACGGTGTCCACGTTATTAAGGCCGACCCGTGGTTCAAGACGATACCATGGGGCGCCGTGTACTACCAGAGAGTTGAACCTCCTTTCCTGCCGCCCAGGAAAGACAGCCTGATTCTTCCGCAGGGCAAAATGAATCGCATTTCTTGGCATGCGAAAGACGACAGAAATTTGTATCCTGACGAGTTCAAAGACTTCTGAGCGTGCTATGATCGACGTCTGATTTCTACCAAATAATCCGACATATCTGCAGCGCTCAAGTTCTTAAGGACTCGAACTGTCCTGTGGAGAAACTTCGACATTCATCCAGTTTGAAACACTAGATTTAATGCGAGAAATTGTGAATCGAGAGGAGTTGTGTAAGCTTCAACTCAATGATTGGTGTAACCAGCAACTATATAATTGGCCTTTTCATTCTCTGACACTGACTGCTCTTGCAGTCCACATGGAGCCAATACAGGACCTACATGTATATTCACATGATTATGGAACCCAGATAGAGCCATGTGGGTCCCATTTAATGCCCATGGTAGGGCTCATCATTCAGTATCCTTCACTGTTCTGTCTGAGAGCACATACCCATAGGCCTCCTGTGCATGTAGGCATTCCCTTCTCTGACCTGTAGGTCATCTCGTTGACTGCTGCAGTCCGAGTGTTGTTCTCTGTCAGTTGCATAATACTGAACATGTCAACATGTTATAATTCATACAAGTCCTTCTCAAGTGTTTACATTCCCCATTTTCACATACTTATTCTAATTCTGATATACTGCATTCAGTTGTTCGTATAGTAACATATTCTTGATGTCTGGCCTATTAATTCGTATCATCATCTCCCTCAGTTCCAGAACACGTTGGTTCTTAAGTAAGTAAGTATATCCTTCTTTGAAAAATCAACTGCCAACCGCAATTTACTTTACTAGCACTAATTTGTGTGATTGTTGATAAAGCCATATATTTTCTAATATCACACTTTTATTAGCTTTACTAAAACTACAAAGTCTTTCTGAGATCAGCATTAGCAATCCCAAACTCAGTGAGTAGTAAGCATGCAAGTAACAACATGACAGTAACATGTGTGACAATAACATCACAGTTTATTTTTATGTTTTTAGTGCATTACTTTACATTTTCAAAATTTTCTGAAACATTTTAATTAGTTTTATGTCAAAATAGCGCATATCGAATGTGACGATTCCTCTCGCTAGGACGCTTCTAATAATGCTGTTTAAGCCTTGTTTATGTATTAGCCAAGTATTATTATTTCTATGTTGAAAGTTGATCATACAAGTACAGTTTGTGACAGGGGGAGGGGGATCTTTGATATTAGCAATCCCAAACTCTGAGTAGTAAGCATGCAAGTAACAACATGACAGTAACATGACAATAACATCACAGTTCTGTAGTGCATTACTACATGACAGTCATATAGCGCATATCGATGTGACAAACAGTTCAAATGGATTTTCCACAAATTGATCATACAATACAATACAACTGATCTTTGATATTGTTCTTACTAAGGTCAGCGCCTCGGTGGCACAGGCACTTGCTCAAGGACTTGCTCAAGGTCCCTATGCGGCGGCTTGAGGTGGATTCGAACCTGCAACCGTCACGCTGCAAGGCACCGAACATACCCCTACACCACCGCGCCCAACGCTTATGCTTCAAGAACATATTAAGTTGATACAACTTGAGACTTATCCAGTATGAAAAAATTCTGCTGCAAATCGCACGAGGTAACATAATCCCGTTTATCGACGCCAAAGACGGTTACCAATAGTTTAACATCTTAATGGCATCAAAGGCTATCGACATTAATTGGGAAAATATTTGTATGGCATAACACACCAAGATGGTGTGCCCGAAAAGCATTAACCCCACGATAAGCAAAGGAAGTGTCACACATTGAACATAAGGTGTGATTATAACAATATTGCCATATGGACTTCATGTTCTAGACATGGACCCATACATGAGGCTCACAGGTGCTGAACTCTATTACCAGTGTGGGCATTCTTGTTACCAATTCCCTTAGAAACCATCCACATCCTAAGCTTAAAGATTACCCTCTATGCCTCTGTCAAGGAGAATGGTAGACATGATGTCTATATAAGAATATTTTCATACTTCAACATATATGTTGCTATGCCAAAAGGATCACAACATATGATGCTGATGTTAGGTGGTAACATACTTTAAAATCTAATCTAGAGATCTAGAAACACTTATATAGCTCCAGTGTCGTTATACACAAAGTGACATGACATCTGACATTTTCAAGCAACACCACATTCCATAATCGTAACTCTTTGAACAAAACCTGTCCAGATCTGAGAGGTCAGTCTCATATAGACTTGAATACAGGCTAAGGGCCCCAGGCTAGAAAGAAATCTCAACTATACGCCCAAAAGAGACCTGGGCATAGGATTAAAGCCTGTTAGCGTAGTCTATTTTATGATACGACTCACACCTGCGGTCAAACAAATTTTATACAAATAAATGCATGATTAAAACATTTGTGTAATGATGAAGCCGTTATAATATAATGCAATTCACTTCCTTCAAAATTATACAAGTAAATGCATGATTAAAATATTTGTGTAATGAAGCAGACATTTGTAATATACTGGTAATGAAATTCACTTCCTTCCTTCAAAAAGCAGTTCAAATTCACTTTTGTCCTTCACTTTTAAGTACTTAGATAGCTAACTGTATCTTCTGGCAGCTGACGATCCATGCTTCAGATTCCCATTTCGGTGGGACCATGCACATGTTACAATTTACTTAATAATAATAGTAATAATAAAATGTAAAGTTGCTTCAGACAACTTAAAGTACTCGTTCTCATGATGGAATGCACTATTCCATATAAATCATCCAGACATCGGAATAAGGCAGCAATTGTGTCAAATTGCCTTCATTTCACATTTGGCTTGCATCCACATATCTTTTGTAATCTGTGTATGTACTTCAACGGGTCTAAAAGTAATTTCTCATTTACCCATTTATTAATTTCCTGTACACTACATACAGCCATAATGTCCATCATGTGGCCTGCAAGCTGATTTTAAGTGGCCTGCTCGAGCTTGCTAAATGTTTGCAATTTGTGTAAAACCAAAGTAAAAGACAAAGTCACTGGCCTACATGCATAGCTCAAGCTATTCATTCGTAACGGCTTATCATTTGACAATGTGAACACAAACTCCATGGCATACATTCATGTGATTATTCACTATGAATAATAACTTTAATACAGTTAATAATTCACAATAAATTTTATTCGTTACTTTTGAGTTTACTGGTGTGGCCCTCGGTTTCAAGAATAATTTCTTCGGTGGCCCATGGTGTCAAAAAGGTTGGACTGACTTACTGCACGAGTACAGCTCACAGGTGCTGAACTCTATTACCAGTGTGGGCATTCTTGTTACCAATTCCCTTAGAAACCATCCACATCCTAAGCTTAAAGATTACCCTCTATGCCTCTGTCAAGGAGAATGGTAGACATGATGCTTTAACTGAAGCAAACAAGACAATACAATTTAACAATAGGAAACCTGGTCCCCAGAGTCAACAATGAGTCCTCAATTTCACACATAGCTGCAAGATCTCACCCCAAAAAGAACAAGATGCTAATCTAATGCCACAATGGGATGCATTAATTCCAGATATTCCATGGCTAGATTACTCGGCAAAAACTTAAACACCCTTGGTCACTAATTCTCTGTTCAAATCTAAGGAACACAGTTTAAAATTCTTCAAAATCACATTTACAATCCATTAAGAGCAAACACTCCATGCAACACTTGCAACGGTATCCACCTGAGATCCTACCATCACCAAACTTCAGCCCCATAAGGATTCAAAAAGCTACCAGCAAAGATGTGAGATATTCACCACCAATTATACATCTGGCTTTTTCATGTAATTGCCTTTTAAGAATCTCACAAGAATCAACACAGCCGTCCGGTTCTGTAGAAGCTCATGTTGTTGTCCCCGACAAGCTTCTGTTTAATCATAATCGGACTTAACTCTATTCCTCCTTGTCAAATTGTTTTCGTGACTCCCGAGTCTCGAGCACGCTCTGTGACCGACCAAAGAAATCTCTCATTTCTCCACATGTTGGATTCTTGCATCCTGGGCAACGCATACCAAGACGTCTCGTGGATGACACATTTGCTTCCAAATGTGACTTTACAAGGTCAGCCAATGCCTAAGTGTAGAAAAGAAATCAATATTTCATAGACAACATCAACAGGAAATAAATCACTTTACAGTAACATTAACAGCAGATGCAATATTTACGAAACAGTATAACAGTTATGCCAATAGGAAATGGAACATTTAAACAACAATTCAACTGAATTCAATAGGAAATTAAATATGCACAAGACAAAGCAATAGCACACCATTGATACAACATACAACCAGTGATGTAGTCGAGTCCACCTTAGCCGAGTCCGAGTCGAGTCCGAGTCCACCTAAGCCGAGTCCGAGTCGAGTCCGAGTCCAGAGTTGCTCGAGTCCGAGTCCGAGTCCGAGTCACAAAGGATCGAGTCCAAGTCCGAGTCCGAGTCCTTCAACACCAAAATTCACTGATCAAACGCGCAATTTAATGGCATAGAAAAATAACAGCACATTTATGCTGGAAGAATTATTATTTATTATTATTATTATTTTTTATATTATTATTATTATTATTATTATTATTATTATTATTATTATTATTTTTTATTATTATTATTATTATTATTATTATTAAACTGCCATTTACAACGCGCCTAAACAAAAAGAATCTTGCACAAAAGTGCGTAACAGGAATGTCTAATCATACTAAATCTTAAACTAATAAAGTCTTAAGATTACTTTTGAAGAGCGATAATGTAATGTAGGCCTAATGTAGCTTGTCCGCTGCAACTTTTGGCTTTGGGACCTCACCCATAATTTTAATTACAAGAATAATTGAAGAATTACGCTT
This sequence comes from Aporrectodea caliginosa, assembly GCA_020284085.1. Lineage (NCBI taxonomy): Eukaryota > Metazoa > Annelida > Clitellata > Crassiclitellata > Lumbricidae > Aporrectodea > Aporrectodea caliginosa. The sequence continues at coordinate 488,004 of JACEVL010000225.1, read as the reverse complement.
TGAAAAACTGATTTCTAAACAATGAGATTAGACTAATGTATTTTAATACTGCTTTGCTGCCAACACATCTGTTTCTAGATACGTGCTAGACCTATATGGCTCCTATAAGGTTCGTGCGCAGAGAGGTATTCCAGGCTGTAAAATCGCTTAATGTTCGATTGCCATTCGGCTGGCTCTGCAGCCCTGCTGCGCGAATGGGGTATTCCTTTAGGTCAGAAGCGCTATAAACGGGTCAAACCTCCCTTCGATGGCCTTGATCTTCAGGCGCTTTATTCTGCCTAGCCATTACTTGGGGGGGGGTATCGCGGTGAAGAATTTTTCCAGCGGCTGCAAACTCCAGAAATTCTGCCAAACGGGCCTCTTGGGCGTGTCTGGTACACTCATTAACTCCGATGAGTGCAGGAGCCGAAGAATATCGTCTCTGGCAGGGTGGGGTATGATCACCCGATGCTCTTTAAACCCCACCTACGGCGAGCTCTTTGATATCTAATGCGCTCTTTAGTTTAGAATACCTATTTTAGACTCGTAAGTAAGGAAATAAATCACTTTACAGTAACATTAACAGCAGATGCAATATTTACGAAACAGTATAACAGTTATGCCAATAGGAAATGGAACATTTAAACAACAATTCAACTGAATTCAATAGGAAATTAAATATGCACAAGACAAAGCAATAGCACACCATTGATACAACATACAACTACACAATTAAGTACAACAATGAGAAATCTACTTGACATAATTTTTTTTATTACCCTGATAAATGTAGGACTATCATTCAGCGAGGCAGATCTTCTTATGTGTTTACCACCAACCTAGGACAGAACAATTCCAATTTAAACAAGCACACGAATAACTGTCACCAATTAACACTGGTGACTGCGAGCAAGTGAGCTGCAACTACAGTGCAAAACACTTAGATAAAATCAAAAATAGGACAAAAATAGGACAAAATATAGTTTAGTATGAAATGGAAGCTTGGTCCATTCCCACGTTAAAAGCATTTTAAAGTTAAATTATTTGCTTAAGATCAGTGCCGTTTTAAGGCCTAGGCACGCGAGGCACGTGCCTAGGGCCCCGCGCAACAGAGGGGCCCCGCCGCGACCCAAAAACAAAAACTACATCGCGACCAATTAATAACAATACGATAATATTACTGAACAATATTACAAGTTCTAACAATTCTGCAAAGTAAGAGCAATATTAAAGAAACGTCTGCATTTTTATTTACTGTAACTATAATTATTGGTGATAAGCGCAGTTTTCGCAGAGCGCTGTAGGCCTATATTATACGTCGATGGCTATAGATGAGCAGAACTATTATTGCCTACATTTTCTCTTATAATCTAGCCTACCTAGAAAAATGTCAATAAATGTTTTATGTCTTGGTAAATTAATATTAATTTTTAATATGAAATCTCTCTCAGTCCTATAATCTATCATTTTCTATATTGTTTTAAATTTAAAATTATAACAAAGCGTAGCCTAATCATTTCTGGATAGCCCTGCAAATGACACTGTTATCAGTGTTATGGATGTCAGCACAAAATGTAGAATTCAGACCTACTTGCCAATCACCGACTCAGTGAACTAAACAGACGTGGAGAAATTTATGAAGAAATCAGCAGCACATTTACATTCTTAATGGTCCATTTGAATGTTGACCAAATAACAGAATAATTTGAAAAGTTTGCAAAGTTCTATCCTCAAGATCTTGACCGACAAGAACTAATTACAGAATGTGTACACCTGAAATACTATATGTCAGTGTCATTTGCAAAGCATCGGTGCCATCTATGTCAATAATGATATGCCATGATAAAGAATGACAGTCTGGAATCAATGTTTCCAAACGTTGAAATTGCAATAAGAATGTTTCTGTCAATGATGGCAACAAACTGTAGCCTGCCGGTGAAAGTTCTTTCTCAAAACTTAAATTAATCAAGAACGAGCTTCGCAGCCGTATGATGCAAGAACGATTAAACTGCCTGTCTGTCATGATCATAGAATCAGATGTGTTGTAGACTTAGAGTCTTTGAATTTTGATGATATTATAAAAGAGTTTGCTGAGAGCAAAACACGAAAGCGATGTTTGTTAAAAAATGTTCTGACAATCCATGTAGCCTATAGCAAACATATTCCCATTACAAACTCATATTCAGTTATTTTATATAACAAATTGACAATAAGAATTTTAACGTATATTAAACTAAACATTTATTTTACACTTGTAGTAGCCTACAAAGATTGCTGTGTTAGCTGTGTTAGCAGTTTATTACTATGTTAATAAATTTAACAAATGACATATGCACATGCAATGCATTAATGCAATACCTTATATATGAGACTGAGAGATTGAGGCGAAAGTCTGGTAACATTGAAGGTTATGGTTTGTGCCTAGGGCCCCCAAACTCCTTAAAACGGCTCTGCTTAAGATGATACTGATAAGATGAAAATGTCGGTTATTACAAAAGTGAATTTCGGTCTGGTGAATACAACTCAAATCAGTCCTTTTTCAACACCAGGCTTTTATCAACTCAGTGCTTCATTGCATTTGCTTTCCATAGCACCCTCCCTATGCCAGAACTTGACAAGTAGCTGCCAAATACAGTTACCCGTACGGCGTACCTCTTCGCCGAGTTTCTTGATATATTCCAAGTCGAGTTCATACAGAGTTTCGATGTGATCACTTGTGAATGCAATAGGAACCAGCAGAAGATTCTTCCTATCATGATTCTCACAAAACTGCTTAATGGCATCTTTTGTCTGTGGTCCAAGCCACGGCAGTGGGCCGACCTTTGGAAATCATAACAACAGAAGCTTTTCAATTAATTTTAGTGCAATTCTTCAAGTACAAATCATCAACTGGTGGCACAAAACTGGTGTGCATAACAAACCTGTTGAAGAGTTCTTATAATTATGAATCTGAACATAATTATGAATCTGAACATTTTGGTTAATGTATTTGATACTGTGCTAGATTTGTTTGGAACTGCTGAATAATTAGGTGAAAACTGCATGTGTCTATCATAAATAAGAAAAAGGTTACAATTTTTACATGTGGGTTTCTTCAAGCCTACATCTGAGAAACTTGAAGTTAAAGTTTACCATGTAATTAAAATTAACATACTTATATGACCAACATAAGTCATGCACAGGTGTCATGGCAAGTAGATTACATTGAAGCAAATGGATGCTTATGAGGCTGCGACTGACGAAATCTCCATAACAAAACTGGTTAAGATGAATATTCACATGACTTTGTCAGAGCATAATAATTGATGCCTATGATTTCAAATAAGGACTTCAACAGGATGAGCATAATAAAGTGTTTGTTCCAGGCAAAATAATAAGATTAAAAATGCAAGTACTTAGACAGCCACACTCTACATATGTTACATGGCTAACACATCAAGGAATGTACACATGCAAGGAATTCGTTTTGACCCATTTAATGCCTAACTTCCTCCTAAGCATATTTCTCTGAGTTTGTGAGCATTGTCCTATAAATGGTCACATATATACATAAAGAAAAGTATGATGGGTACAAAAACTATACGTGTATATGGATGATGCAAACACTACTGCTTCTAACTACTGTAGATATCTCAATGGAGAGATACAAACAGCCAAATAATTAACAAAGCAAGAACATGAAGGAGATGGTCATCTAGACATAAATACTATTGCTTTTCCAAAGACATGTTGATCATAATAATGGAAAGACTTACCTTTGACTGCCATACAAGCGCATATTGATGACTGTAACCTAGTTTTTCCATGACGTGCTGTACAGTAGCACCCACTTCCTGAGGATACGAATCACCACGAGTAACAGCCTTGTGAATAAATAAGACCTCAGCAATTAAAAAACAAACTTAAGCAACAAGCACTGTATATAATTAACTATAATTAACAATGCAAATAATAACTATATAACAGAATTAAAAACGTAGATCAGAATTTCTGCCTTCCTATTAGTACACTGAGCGCCCCCGAGTAGCATTTGTTCTGGAAGCAGCACCCTACTGCAGAAAGGGTAAAGTGAAGGTCATGCCCATTGCAGAAATCCACATCTAAACTTGCTACATAGTTATTTTAGTACAGCCTGTGCCTAAACACTTTAACAACACTTTAACCACTCGCTTTCCACAAAACAAATATTTCAATCAAAATAAAACTTGAAATGAGATTCAATGTTAGGCAGTGTCAATTAAGGATGTCTGCAAAAAAGGGAAGGGTGGGTCACACAACTGCAGAAAGGGTAAAGTGAAGGTCACACCCATTGCAGAAATCCACATCTAAACTTGTTACATAGTTATTTTACTACAGCCTGTGCCTAAACTACGAGAGTGTACTAAAAGCAACTTGGAAACCAATGCAGCTGTCGTTGAAGTGTTAAACACCAACTTAGGTGAGTTCAATCAGACAGCAGGCAGTTTGTACTGCCTTGGATCTGGAGTCCCATTGCTGGACTTAATTGTGGCATTACTCAACTGGTAGTAGAAGTTTCCAGTGTCTAACACCTTATGGCTGCTAGAGACACTGATGTTGACCTTGCCTTATCTATCAACAACTTAATTGGATTGCAGACATCGCAAGGTGATGGGTAACAGGTAATGTCAAATGTGGACAAATGCACACAACAAGGAGGGAGAGGCCAAAGTAGGTAATTCTTGCAGACATCCTTCACGGATGATCCCTTACTCTCATTGGCAACGAATGAGCAGAGAAGAGAATGATGACATCGTCTTGGACATCTTCAGGATATTTAAGAAGTTCTTGTTCAATGTTCTCAGCGATTGCCTTAAAACAAATGACAACCAATCACAAATCATTAATGGCACTAAGCAAATATGGTTCAAGGACAGAAATCGGAAAGCTACAGCTATTTGAGTAATGAGTACTTACAATTGCATTAAGTTACTTAATACAAATATACAATCGAATATTATATCCAGCCTGCAGTCAACACTTCAGCAGGTCTACAATCCATCACTGCTGCAGCAGGTCTAAAAGCCAGCTATATTATACACGTGGATATTTATTAGCATCAAGCAATAAAGACAATATTAACATTAGCAAAATATTACTAAGAAAGGCTGCATTTCAATTACAATAATTGATACAAACTAAACCTTATTAACTCACTTATTTGCCCAAACTGTGGTGCAATAGAATAAGATCTTTCTATATATAGTAACTTTGACTCTATTGAGAGGGATTCAAAGTACTTCCATGGTGCCATGGAAAATATCAGACAATGCTTTAACAACAAGTGTTGCAATTCTTTAATTTTGAGAGCAAGAAATTTTGTTTTCAACAGAAGTTGACCATGTAACAGTGTACCTGGTATCAAAAAATCATATAGATGATTTCACGCAAGACAGTTATACGCAGTCTCACTTGCACATTGGTTATTGACCAATGCGACTAATGTATTAATTTTAAGAAATGTGACATTCTGCATCACAGTGCTTTAGATAGTTACAATTTCTAGTCCTAAATGACGGTACATCGAATGACAACACAAATCCAATGTTCACAAAAACTTGATGAATCATACTCATAAGAATGCCGATGAGAATTTGACCATTTCAACAAGTCAGCCAAGTAGATCACCTGAATTAGCAGAGGGTGGTTTGGCCAACGGTCGATGGTAGACCAGACCATCTTGCTTGGCTGAGCACACTGACCATAGTAGCGTACAAGCGCGTTTAAGCTGCTTCCCGTTGTTGAACAGCTGTACTGCGGATACTGGGTAAAGGCCACAGCACGTTCTACGCCATCCCTACACAAGTTACAAATGGTATGTGAAATAGAACCAAACTGAAAGACCATTAAACAGTTTGCATTCATTGTAATGTAACTAGATATTTATCCAGCAATTGTTAAACGCTTGCTAAGGTTTTATATAAATTAGGACTGGTACTGATTAAACAAAAATGAATAAATTAATCTTCAAAAGTTAACTTCGAGTAATCAGTCAGTTACTACTTTCTGTCTATGCAAAATCTTCAATCATTCCACATGGTGAAGGTGATACATCAGCGTTTGAACCAGTGTAAGCAAATTGTTTATTGCAATGAAAACAGTTAATTTTGTCACCATCTTCGACTTTTCCATCAGCATATACCTTAAATGCAAAGCGTTCACTTAAATTTCCACTCAACTGTTGCACATTTCATTGTTCGCCATATTGTTTACTACAGAAATGGGCTGCTCGATATCATGAAATAAGTAAAAGAATTAATTGAACAAGCCAAAATTAATTTATCACAATTTTTAACAATTAATTAATTGTTAAAATCCACAGCCCTAACATAAATACTTGCAATAGCATTTATAGCATAATCACAGGCATAATCTGCGTAGACTTTTAGCCCAGTTGGCTAAGTTGCAGAAGTTTTCAGTGTCCATTACTTCTTCTGTTCAGTTGCCTCATAGATTTTAGCTTCAAAACATTTTTTGGTGTTTTCATCTATTTTGAAACATTTTTCAAGAATAAATTTTACTCATCTTCAACAAAATTCAGCAAAAACTAAAAGCTACAACTCTCCATCAAGCACATGAGCAGTGAAAGGACTGCTTGAGTTCCTAGTGATAAAAAGGCCTTGCATTAAAACAGACGGTAACAAAATTCATTACTACCACAAATGTCAGTGCTCTAAAATTATCATTATACTCAGCATTGAGTCAACTTTATCACAATATCTCTATTTTTCAGTCGACTGATAAGCATTGCTTGAATTTTAAACCAGCTGATCCTGAAGAAAAATCAGTTGAAAGTCTCATGGAAAAAACCTGCGATAAACCACTATATCAAATGTGCACATAGAATTACAAAATTACAAAGACATGGTTCAATAACTTGAGATTACCTCTCCATTTCTGCAATGGATTCCTCTGTAAAGGGATGCACATAACGAAATCCTATGTAAAACTTGTGCGGAGCTGCAAAATGTACACATTTCCCAAGCACATTATTAAATAAGAAAATTTCAAATGTAATTGAAATTATTACCAGCAATAAGTACAAGTTATATAAATAACACTATAGATTTTGCTTCCTCAGTAAAGCTTACTTATAAGTCTAGTTACCTGTATAAACCAATGATATAATAATGTGAAGCTGTGTTCCTAAAAACACAGCAGATAAATCTTTCTGTAAAATTATGACTTCGTATATTAGTGCAGAATAAAACTGTAATGTGGATAAAATATGACATCGAATTTATATAGCAAGCAGTTACGGTAACATCACTCATGCAGAGTTGCAGACAACGTCCAGGTCACAAAAAGCAATGAATATCGTTGGAAATTTAATTTACAGGAGAAATCTGATACAATCTTCAAAGTCAAAGCTAAAATGCATAGCTTCAGTTTCTGTAAAAAAACTGCATACCTGTTTCGGGGCTGATCTGGTCGAGTATTTTAACCATTCCTTCAGCTTGCAGGGTCGTCCATTTATGAATTGGGGAACCACCACCGATTTCTCGATACTGTTCTGTCACTTGAGGAGTTCGTCTCTTTGCAATATTTTTAGCAAGCATACTGTTGGCAGAAAAAGATGCTGTCATAAAACTTGTCAGATTGCATATTTTAAAGGTACCGTAACTGTACTGAAATTAATAGCAATGTCACTAGCATCATAAAGTCAAGAGTGTGGCACTTAGGCACGTAAATGCCTAGTATAGCCATTACGTTGCAACTCATCTCTTTCATAGCCTTTGAGTGGTTGTTAAAGGAACGTGTTGCACCATAACAGCTGTACCAGGCTTTTCATCCCTCTTCAGTACAACTCAACAAGCTACAATATTCAGCTACAGCCAAAGCTGTCAATGTTCCTGAATTCCAGCATCATTTAGGCCAGAAACTCTGTCTGAGAAAGTATGGAGTACCTTTACAACGTTCATCTCTGCAGTGCTGTTGAGAGGTTCTTAACAGGCACTGCATAAATACTCTAGATGCAAATTGCATGCATACACTGTTCACCTACTGCTAGAATTCTCCTTGAACTCTAGCATCATTAAGGAGTACCTTTGAGAGGATGGCATTTGCACCTCAGCCAAAAACTTCCTTCTAGCCCAGGATAACACATAGATCTGAGGACTACTTTCAAAAGAGAAGGATTGTAAATGAATACCTTACCTTACATTATGAACTAAGAAAAAGATAATCAGCAATCAATAACTTAGTTTTTCAAAATAATAACCTTTGAAAAGGCAGCAGCATTAGGTCTCAATCTGATTGGACAAATTAAGCAAATTAAGTGTGAATAAATTATTTCAAACAATAATAACCTTTGAAAGTGAAGAAAAACTTTTATATCATATAATAACCTTTGAAACCTTTAAAACTGATTAATAACTTATAATTCCAAAAATCAGAACCTTTGAAAAGGCAGCTGCATTAGGTCTCGATCTGAGAATAAATTAAGTAGGAAGTCATGAACGTCATTGAGCGTCTTTGGTCCACCCATGTTCATCAACAAAATCCCAGTCTTTGGCTTCACGCTAAACACATAAAAAATAATTTATGGTGAATGTGTGTATGTATGCATCCAACCATTTTGTGAGGTACTTAAAATGCACTCTATAAAGTGTTTTGCTACTTACATCTACTTAAAATAGTGCTTTTCAGTAATACACTAAATGCCTGTGCTAGTGTATGTACAACCTTCACAAACTACAAACAAGCACTGAATTTCCTTATAATTGTACCTGGTTGCTGTTTGTCAACTACATAAAACAGTTAACAATGACTGCCATAAGGCAGAAAGTGGCAGCCAAACTAGAGCTCATATTACCACACAGACCACAACGAGATACATGTACATTGGAATAGAACTGAAATTCACAAGACTTTCATCTATGAATCAATTACAATCAATGCAGTTTCAATCACTCAATCACTGTCAAACAAAGTCATGATCACACATTCTAACTCAATCTAAATAAATTAATTATATTAATACATTTAAAGCAGATATTAATCATTATCATATATTAAAATCTGATCCAGTTACCAGTAAATCAAGATCATATTAGGCAGTGTTATTAGCGTATCCTGATCTGGTATGCAATTAAATTGTGATCACACTTAACAACATCAGATTAGTACAGAAGAAATTTAACACAATGCTCTTTCAAAGAGTTCATACTTTTCAGCTTCATCCTGTTTTGCTTGCTGTCGACTGACAACAGAAGTTGAAAATGATGGAATACGTTCATACTGGATGCATCCACGATAAAATCGCCCCAATGCAGCTACCCCACAACATACACACAAACAAAAACTCCTGCAGCTTTAATTGAGATTTACCCATTATGCCCTTCTGACCCCAGATTTAATTGAGATTTATTCATATGGCCCTCTGCCTCCAAATCCTTGTGTTACATCTTCCTCTTCCTCAGTCTTCCTCCAGCTGCCTCCTTCAAAATGAATCTACAGCTAATATGCAATGCAAAATAAAAAGTTCAAGTCAATATGCTTTAAAGATAAACATACAACCTTCTGAACTTTTTGTACAAGATGAAAAACAAAGACAAGATACAAATACCTAGGATTCCAAATTTAAAAAAACGTATTATTTTCATCTATACAGAAAATGGTTTCTGATGTAAAGTGCAGCAGAAGAATTCAACACATAAACACTTTGAAAAAGTCAACAGTCAAGCTGGTTCCATTATGCAATCTCAGCTTGTGTCAGGCCTAGGACTCAGGCATCGCCATACCCCTTAACTTTTTGAGTTATAAAACAGCGATGCCAGCAAATCACTGTAATATCGCCCATTCCTTGATGGTATAAAACTCCACTATCGTCAATCCCACTAAAACCTGTCGAGGAACTGGTGATAGTAGAGCGATGGTCGACATGTTTCTAAATTCAAATCACGTTTTAAAAATTACTAAAGATCAAAAAGCTGCTTGTAACCGTATGTGCAGGGTGCGGTTACATAAGTAGTAATCTGACACACATCCATATGTTGCCCCATGGTGCATTATAGCCCTACAACAGAGCACTCTGTTGTAGGGTACATAACAAGAGAAATGCATGCAAGAAAATTAAAACTGTTATCTTCTGAAACGTCCTTAATATTACCATTGACGAAACCTCCCAACATTCGCAAGTTTCCAGCCATCTTATCTTAGAAAGTTTGTACCAACACCGAAGATGCCGCCTAGGTCACCAACTCCGGCGCTGATGACGGCCTTCTAGGCTAAATATTTAGAATGCCGTGCGCTGATTCGTCTTCGGCGCTGACTCGGCGATGGCCTGGTTGGCAACATTAATTTTTTTAGAACGTACGTCCAAGTCGATGGTCCCAGCACTTCTGCACATTCATATCCCCGTTTCGCTTCCCAATCAATGGTGGCTTATTTGAGAGATTTAAATTTTCGGGTTAACACGGTCCGTACGCAAGGTCCTTATAATGATGTCCTATCCATTCAAACGGGCAGCGGTGGTGAAGGATCTTACCCGATCGAATAATTCATTGAAAAACCGGCAGAGTCGAAGCTATACAGTCGCTATAGAAAGGCATATATATTTAAATGTTTAATATTTCATATTATGGCAATGCTGTAAGTGTACTCGGAGTTCGGCTCGCTGTTTGTAAGGCGCATATGTTTATAAGGCTCTAAAGGAATTTAAGGGTTAACAATAAGACGCAGCAAATCAGATTAGCCAATTAAATTTGCAACATATACACAAGTCACCCTGCAAGCATGCCTAAATGGATCCCATATATGGCCCAAATTCCCATCTAGGACCCGTATAGATCTCAAATAGGTCCCATGACTCCCATCCAATGTCCATGGAAATGCTGGCAGGGCAGTGTGATTCGTTGTTAATTTCAAATAAAAATAAGTGCACTCAAAATCCTGTTCCAATCAATCATTCATTATTACAAATGCTGGCATTCCCTTTGTATTGAGAAAGGACGGCTTTTCAGTTAAATGAGTAAACTTTCTGAAGCGCCTTCCAGCCTAATATTATTATCAAGGCACTCGTTAGAATCAACGACCTCTTATATAATTATAACGGTTAGAATAGTCCACACGCGAAGTGCTCGCTTCAGAGAATGACCGGTCCCTCTGGCGGTTGCTGTGAAAACTAAGCTGGCGCATGCGTAGTGGAGCTATTGCAAATGGTGACATCTTGTTGTTATTGTATTTTGATGCTAAGAATTTGTTTTAATCTGCACAACAGCGATGTTTTTATGACGGCAGATCGTATTCCCCAGTTGGCCGCTTTTTGGCTTCGATCCGATAACCTTCGACGCCCGTGACAAGTTTAACGGCGCCGATTCGATCGACCTACTCCCGTCGTTTCAGGTCAGCCCAGGCGGTCGTCGTCTTAACGCAGGTTTCGAATCCACGACTCACCGCCGCTAGTTTGCGTCGTTCTTTCGTTGCGACCGATTGAAACGGGGCTTAATTCAACTGTCGAGGGCTGGATTAGGTCTTTTTCTGGATAAAGCTGATCACTGTAGAGAATTGAGATTGAATCACTGCATTGCTAGTGGACGTATCTTTTCCTCCTTACTTTGCTCCCTCCTTCCTAGAAAAACTGGTCAAGTGGCTCGCCCTACAACTTTAAGTTTACTTCATAACTTTCGGATGATATTTGGTAGACGTCTTCACTGTATAGGGTTGTACAATTTGCAACTGGGGTAATAGTGAGATATGGTTGTACAATTTTGTCTGCAGAATACTTAAAAATATTAATAATGCCAATATTTGTGTTTAATGTCGTGCGCTGTGCGTTTGCTGTACATACTGCTTAAATTGCATAGGAATTTAATTCTGCATTCAAGAGGGTTAATACTTGTAGTGCTATTTGAGTTGCTGGTTTTGTAGCACACTTGTGGAAACTATAATTAAATATATGCCGAACAAACAAGATTTCCTGCAAACTTTCAAGTCTGCAGATAATTTATTTTATCGCTGTTATTCTGATTTTTTTTCTGAACTTACTTCAGCATTCAATTTTTGGGTATTTATGATTATTGTAGCAGCACAGCTGATAAAACCACAAGCTCATCTTTTTGCTTGTTGCAATGAAGCAAAGTTTGACAAGTGCCTATCTGTAGTGGAAAGATACTTTGTGCTGGTGTTCGACTGTATGTGTTTTAAAATGTTGATGTTGTTACAGACAACAAGAATGTTGCATTGTTATGACTGATGATGATGGTGATGGTAATGATTTCGTTTGCTGCTGCTGAAAAATTTATGTTGCTGCTTTTAACGTCAGCTGAACCTTCAGGATAGAGTGCTAATGCATTTGCCATTCACCTTTGAGTCCTTCCTGGCTTTGAATTTTGATGTCAGTGTTGAAAATTGACCATTCATGGTTAACCATCTGATCGAAGAAGGTGTCACAGTGGTTGAGCAGCTGACATTTTTACTTTTTATCTCTGCGACCCAGGTTCTAATCTCAGCCTTGTCATATGGAATCTACTTGCATTGTATTTGGAAGACAGATTAACATGCCAGGCATGAAACTGTGCACAACTTTGGAGTCCATCATTGTTGATATGTGTGATTCTTTAAATCAAAAACATTGCAATTATCAAATAAAGTTTTTCTGTAACAATTTAGGTAAATGCATACATACGGCTTTTACACACATACATGCATGCATGCTTCCACAGTGCGGCACAGAAGCATTTCTGTAGTAAGTTGCCTGGCAGCCTGTGACATGAACCACTTGTCTTTCTTTGCCTCTTTTGTGTAAACACTTGAAAAATATTCTGTTTGATTATTGTTTTATGTTGTCACATTGGGAATGCTTCTGGGGAGTTTCTATTGGAGTAGTGCTATATAAATTTGCAGTTACAGTACATGCATAGTTGCATACAGAGAGGCATGCAAGAAGAGGAGGCCTAGTTACCCTACCTTACCTACTGTGTCTGCTTTTATGCAGAAATAGGTTGAACTCCTGCAAAGGTTTGTAAGTTCTAACCTTCTTTCAAACTTTAGAAAGACTGTTCTGATAACTTGCGATATTAAACGTTCGAGGTTTGTGTGGGTGCATTTCCTCAATAGAATCAAGTGCTGGTTTATAATTTATAATTTGTATATTAACAAGACTAAGACTTGCTAGTATGGCTATGCTGAAATCTCTTATAATATCTATGATGTATGCATGTATTATGTAATTGTAGTGTGCCAAACATGGCAAGCCTATCTGTTGTAATAGTGCTTTGCACAAATATAAATTGAATTGTATAATCTAAGAAAAACTTATTAAAATGCACTAAATCACTGTATATTAAAAGACTAAGAACTGTATAGCTCGACTTAGGAGCCTCTCAGCAAAGTACATGACTGTCTAACTGATCTAGCAGATTTGGACTTGAGATGGCGTAATGGAGTGCATTTTTAACAGACTGGTCTATCTATAATTCTTCTTGTGGTTATTGTAATGTACATTCTTGTCAGAACATTTTTATGGCAGCTTGTAGGAACTGCCCAGAAGCAGGCCAGCAACATATGACGTAGGATAAATGAAACTATCTGAGTTGCACCAAGATGAACATATTGTTAGGAAAGGATGATCCATTGCAATAGAAGACATGGTGTGCTGAAAGAAATGTTTGATAGAACTGTTGAACAATGCATAACCATATTGAGTGGACACACCGTTATTTATAATTAGCTACTTGGCTAGTTACAGCGGAGACCCATTTACACACAGACATCGGGAACCAAAGTCATCACAGCCATGTGTTAGCAGACTGCTTGCTAGTGTGGCTATGCTGACATCTCTTATAATATCTACGACGCATGCATGTATAATTATGTAATTGTAGTGTGCCAAACATGGCAAGCCTATCTGTTGTAATGGTGCTTTGCACAAATATGAATTTAAATGTATATTGTATAACCTAAGAAAAACTTGTTTAAAATGTACTAAGTCACTGAAACTTCAAAGAGTATGAGTACTCTAGAGTTTAAGCTAGACATGTTATAAAAGCACATTTATCAAGAAGAAGGTTTTCCTTTAAAATCAAATAAACAAGAAGCAAATTATTTCAGAATTTATTAGTGCAGGCTATTTCTTACATGCCTCAAGAGTCTGAAGTGATGTATAATGTATATATGTGTATGTAAACAGTCTATATATGATAGTCTTAGACTCCAATGGTGTCTGTGTTTTAGAAATAAAACTACCTGTGTAATATTCCCTCTTGAGCTGCGCCTGTTCCCTAGATCACTCTCTGATACATTCTATAAGTGCTTGAAAACTGTTCTTTTCGACCATGCTGGAGTCGGGAGCGCCTCTGAGTAGTTTCCTTGAAGAGGTGCTATATAAATACTTGAATGAATGAATTAATTAATGTTTTTGGTTTTTGATGGTCATTCCTTTTCTCTCGTACAAAGTCTACCTTTCGCCATAGATGAAGGATCTTGCACCTTGCCCTTCCATGTGCCTTGAAAGAATTTTGTCTTCTGTGGGAGAAGTATTTGCCCAATGAACAACATTCTGGTCTTCACCATCATCTAGTAGGAGTCTTGCCTTCACCTTCATGATCTGATATATGCTTGCAGCCTGTTAATATTTCCCCCTCTGTCAGGTATTCAGATATAGGACGTTCTTCCTGTAGGGTGCTTTGAGTAGCTTGAACGTGTGCTGCATGCTGCTGCTATTGGTATTGGTGGCATATCAAAATTTGACCATATCTTAGTTTTCATATGTGATGTTCTTCATTGGTTGCCTATTTCCCAGCATATTGAATTTAAGATTTTTGTTTGGTGATGCCACATGGGAGATGCCCCTTGGTATTTACACGAACTTTGCTGCCTCACTGACTGGTTTGACTGTCTGAATAAATCTTCGTTCCTCTGTTTGGGGTGAACTGGTTGTTCCTTTTGCATGCACCTCAAGAATGCAGCGTCATGCTTTTTTGGTGGTTGGGCCATGTACCTCGAGCAGACTAGACTGCCTTTGGATCTGCACATTGCCTCAGCTAGAGATTCTGCATGCGCTTTCTATAAACGCTTATAAACTGTTCTTTTTCATCAGGGATGGGCTGGGAGGACCTCTTGAGTAGTTGTCTTTGAAAGGTGCTATATAAATGTTCTGAATGAATGAATCTTCATCCATCTCCAGGTGCTCAGTAAAGATTTCTGGTGACATAAGCAGAATTGGGCCACTTAGCTGAATCTCTTTTACGCCTTTCCTGTGCAGTTCACTTGTGCATGACATTGTCTACTTTGGGCTCTGCCGAATAGTGTATACGTTTCTTCTTAAACCTCAAGGTAGCCTCGATATTTTAAAAAAGCTTTTCACTGTAGGTTAGTTTTTCAGACGTCTGTGGAGAGTACGGTTGATTCAATGACCTCAATATCTTTTGAAATCTTGCCCTGAGCTCATCACTATGTACTCACTACTCAATCTATTGCTACTAGCTTTTCTTCTACACTGTAAGCAGTGTAAGGATGTTGACTTTTTCCCTCTGCCATTATATTATGCTATCAAATTTTAATATACTATATATATATATATAATTATGTTACTCTGTTACTACTACCGTATATATTGTATATCTATCTATCTAGCGTGACAATGACTGAATTGCATGATACATCTTTACCAATGCTCAGTCAAATGGAAGAGGAAACGCCAGTAGGCCTACAGCCCTTTTCCACTTCAGACTTCTGGTAGAATCTGTGTAAGTAAGTTGGTGAGCAATATGCAGCACTACTCAGCAAGTTCCTGACTGTGTGTTAATGCTTGTTAAATAGGTATGGCAGGATTCATGACGTAACCGCACGTTAAGTGGATTTGTATGTAAATGGGTTTCCAACGTAGAAGGTTGAACACTGAAGGTCCCTTATTTATGTAATAAATGAGCAATTGCTTTGTGATCTCTTATCTCAACTTGATCTTTCTAAAGGATTTTGTATGTAATTAGACATTTCTGCAGCCTTTTCCAAGTATGTCTTGAAGGTACTTCACTAGTCTGAAGTTTACTAAGGATCGGTGGTTTGTCTGCATTTACTATCTGAAAATGTTGCAGAAGTGGCGTGCTCTGACGCATGCTTGGGACCCAGCCAGTGAATTCACATCCAGGGTTGACTGTTGACACCACAGTTCTAGTTCTTGGTTATGGACTGTGATTGTTATTCCAAGCAAACATCGATTAATTCCGTGTGAATTCTTGATAACGGCTCCTTAGAAGTCTCTTTATTAGATTGTGGCACTGGCAATGTCCAAGACATTATTTGCAGCTGACTGCTTTTGAAGCAGCCTGGGTAGTCATTTTGATGAGGTATCCTTGTCATTCCTCTGTAAAAAGGATGGAGTATATGCCAGTTTTGACTACATGTGCAGTACTTCAACCGTTTCTAATAAAATCTAGTGAATCTATAGTGCCATTGACATAATGTACAAGATGTTAACTGATAGTAACAATCACAATGTGTTGGGAGAAACCTGGTCAAAATCAAGTAGGTCAAGTAAACTAGAGGTCATGCTGTGGTGGGTCAGCAGGGTGACCCCAAATATGATTGCTTTTGATTGTATGGTCACGATGCAGGACCGTAAATGGTGTGGGATCTATTCAGAGATGACACTTTTGTAAAGGATCTTTCACCATGGAAAATCACTGAACACATATGTAAACTGCCACCTCTGTTGTTTTCTAACAAGGTGATCCTGACTCTGAAATGATTTATGTTCAATGCAGATAAATTGTCGCGACAATGGGTCCGCAGTTGCAGTACCTTGAGACGGTACTCACATGCGAAGGCAATTTCTATGCGCCAGATTTCTGTAATCATCTGGATCATCTCAAGAAAAAGCTTCAGCAGCTGATTGCTAAGGGTAAGTTTCTGCAATTAACCACAGTTGGTCTTTGCAAAATGAATTCCTTGTAAGTATCAGCATTATACAGCTTTTGCTAAGCTTCTGCAGTATGCACTTTTGGAACATTTCAGCAACGTGTAGCTATTGGTAAGCTTCAGCAACATGCTGCATTTGGTAAGTTTCAGCAAAATTAAGCTTTTGCTGAGCTTTAGCAAGTGATGGTTTTAGCAGTTGGTTTGCTTTAGCATTGTGCAGCATAAGGTAAACTTCAGCACTGTACTACTTTCATAAGCTTCAGCAGCTAAAGGTTATTAATAAGCTGCAGCATTTCTTGCATTTGCAATTTTTCACTGCTAAGGGCTATTAAATATAAGCTTTGGCTGTGGCTTCTTAGATGTATGCAATCTTCAGCATCTCATAGCCACCACATATCAGATAATGCTTTCTATTGTAATAAAATGTTTTTTTCCAGTGTGCAAAGACATTGAAACTGTAATGGCAGCATTTGTATACATAGCTTCTAGCATTATATCCTTCTACCACTGTGATTGTTAACACAGTTCAATACACCATAACCTCAAAGTAACACAAATTATGACAGAACATGGTGAGCAACACAAATTCAAAATTTAATTCTACTTCAAAACATGAACTTGTTATACTGCAGTCATATAGCATGGTCGATGGTAGGTTTCAAAGGTGTCATTATGTTTAGAATTGATTTTAGAGGATTCGGTGCCACGTGAACATTACTTACCATTTACACTGCATTTTTTGCAGACACAAGCAACCTGGTTCTGAAGAAGGTGGAGCCATGGAACAGCGTGAGGGTAACCTTCAACATGCCAGTGGAAGCAGCGCGCAGGCTAAAGGAGCTGGCCGAACGAAGGGACTCTATACTACGTGAACTGGGCATACTAGCCATCCAGATTGAAGGAGACAGGGTCATTTCGTTAACTCTTGAGAGCAAATCGAGTGACCAGGCCGAAGTAAACGTTAGTTTGCCAACACAGTCGTCTTCTGTAACAAACAGCAATGGATTGGATTTAACGGGTGTTGACCAGACAAGGCACGATAACCAAAGACTTCTTGATCCATCAGACATTGTTCACGCTGTGACGAATATTGCAATGCAAGAAGGTTTTGGCAATTCTTCCAGTGCACGTATGATGCCACCGTGTGATGGAAACTTGAAAACGCCGCCAGCAGTTGTCGACGCTGTAGCCACGCCCCTCTCGAGGAGTGTTGACTTTGGGTCTTCTCCGATTCGGAGCACCTCTGGCTCATTCGGACAAAATGGTGCGACTCAGTCAGGAACAGACCTCTCCTTACTTGCACAGCAAGTTGCCATCAACCAACTCAGCTATGAGCTTCAGTCCTTCCAGCAGCAGTTTGAGCAGCAGCAGCAACAGTCTCACTTCAACAATGACATATTGAGCCAGATAAACAATGGTTTCATCATGCCAGCTGGTGGCCAGATACGAGCAGGTACGGACGTTCCAGCTTCCCTCGGAATGCTCCATCAAACGCAAAGTGCAAGTGGTCGAGTTTGGCCAAGAGCTGAAGACCGGATGCCCATCAGCCAGAACATTGCTTCATCCAGCCCTCTTCTCGTTAACCTCCTTAAGAGCCCTGGTGGCCGACACCCTCCACCAAACCTTATGATACCTCCTCGTCTCCTACCTCCAGAACTCTGCCTGTCTGGAAACCTAATGCCGCCACAGAAGAGAAAGCGGAGCCAGCAGCGGATGCCGAAACGCCCAAAACTCGAATTGGCTTCCAACGAGATACCTGGTTCGCTTGCCATGCCTGGAGCTGCCTCGTCCTCCTCTATGGTTACCCAATTTGGCTTTCTGCAAGGCACCTGTGCAGCCGAGTCTTTGGTGCCTAGTGCCAGCAGTGCTTCTGGTCTACCTGGCCTTGTACCTAATAACCCTTTTGCCATGTCTGCTGCTGGCTGTTCGGATGCTCAGAGCAGGCACCGTTTCATGATAAACCCGTACACGGGTGATCTTGAAGAAGTGGATGATGCGGACGATGTCGAAGCTCGTTTGTGGGACGTTGCCAGAACTTCCACAGAGATAAACTCTAACAGCTGGATGTCAGTGGGACAGTCAAAACCGGTCAGCAGCAGGTCCACAGGGTCTCCACTGCTGTCGTCATCAATGCATCTTCCACTTGGTCTGGAAGCAAGCGCCCACAACTTAAACATGACAAAACTTGCTTCCATGACTAGTGCCCAGAACGCTTTCGCTGGTCTCCAGGGGGGTTTAGAAACAAATTTACTGCCAGTGTCGAGTAGGGTTCCGACTGTTCTGGTCTCCAGCGCACTTAACATTCCACCGTCTGTGCCAGATGCATCACGATCGAGTTTGCACTTAAATCCCGCAGTCACGTCGTCGCTTTCCTTCAGCTTGCTCTACTCCAGTCCATCGCTGATCGCATCTTCCAAACCACAGACTATATCTCCTGTATTGGCCTATTCTGAAACGCTAGGACTTGTTCCACCGCAGGTATTAGATCGATCAAGCTCTTCCCTTCATGCCAACTTGCTATCATCCACTTTCCAGCATCTTTCTTCATCACACGCTAGTTTACCATTTTCTAGTAGCCCCTTCCAGTCAAAACCTGCCATAGCTTCTAACTTTCCAGCCATTTGCAGTGGCCAAAGTGCTGTCGATGCCTTACCACCAACAGTCTCTTCACAGTTGAGTAATTATGCCATCACGTCTTCGTTTCACCACTTCTATGCCATGGCAATGCCGGCCAGTGCCAGCTCCATTGTCTGTCCAGTTCAGAGTCAGGCACCTGGCTCGGCACTCTCTGTTATTCCTTCCAGCATTCCACCCTCGGAAGCTAAAACTACCTTGGAGATGAAGTCTGTTTCTGATGCCACTCCATGTGTGACTGCAGGTGTAGAAACACTGCATGAACAAGGCCGGCATGCTTCCTTAGATGCTGCCAGTGCTTTAGTGTTGGGCAAGCTACAGATGCCAAAGCCAGCATCGGTTGTCTGCTCCCCGATCCTTTCAAAACTACCTGTTGTCACAAGCCAGGGGTGCCTTTCCCTTGAGAACACCGGTGGAATCGCTTTGAACCAGATCTTCAGTTTAGAAAGGCTTCCCATCGTAGACATGGCAAAGCCAACAGTTTCTGACTCTGTGGTGCCAAATACCACGAGTGTGTTGAGCCTTCAGACGCCTGTAGCATCATCATTACATGTTACAGATGTTGCTGACTGTCAGAGCGCGACTAGTGGATCGGCTGTCGAACCTGTTAATAAGGCAGTCGGTGAAGCTGTCTTGCACTCAGTGAAAAGTGAAGGTCTTCTTGCCCAGAAGGTGGAAATTAACAATGCACACGACTCGAGGCCATCCATCGCGTTTCCCGTTGCTGTTCTTCCGTGCAGCTCCCATCAACAAGAAATCTTCTCTCTTTCTGTTGCTCTTAACAACAGCCAGAACGGACGTATACCAGTCGTCTCGTGCTCGTCTAGCGAACGAGGGAAACCTGACAAGATGGATTCTGCTTCTGACGCCCAAGATGGAGAAGCAACCGTTGCGTATGGTGCTTCAGGAAATTGCATCCAGACAGTAACTAGTGAGACTACAAAAGCGGGCGATTCCAGTTCTACTAATACTTCAACCAGTGAGGAAACAGGTAAGCTATGCTTATGAAAATTTACTAAGAAGTTTAGCTTACTTAGTTTGTATTGCTACACACGACATCTGGGATTCTAGGGGAAATCTGGCAGTTTGTCTTCTAGCCTTGGAACCTGAAGGCAGACTTATAATGCAGATTTCAACTCTGGATCTGGGGTTCAAAGCCCGATAAGTCATGTGAAAGTGACAATTCAGTGTTATTAATCCTGTTGTCATATAAATGGTCTCTATTCTGTGTTTTCAACTTAGGGACAAGTACCAATACCTTACCTAATGCCATTTGTTTTGCTTGTAACATGTCTGTAGGAAATTAAAAAAGTTGTGGCTACAAGTACCTGACATTATCTGGTGGCATTGGTTTTTAATAGTAACATTCCTGTAGAAAATAAGATACAGTGCAGCACGTTTAAGACAAAAATGGACAGGATGATATATCGCTTGGTACAAAATGATGTCAGTGCAGTTTAGCATTAAATTATTAAGGCAGACCAATAAGATGAAAATTATATGAGTTAGTACAAAAATGATTTTTGGTCATTTAAATATAACTCAATGCAAAGTGATGAAGAGACAAAATGTTTACTGATGCACAACACCTGTAGGTTACAGAAAGGTTTGGACTTCGCACTTTGTATACGTATAGTCTGAATTTGTTGGGGTTGGTTGAATGTCACTACTTGAGTAATGTACATGTTTGTAATTTGATTATTGATAGACGTTATACTGTTACTATGAAGGAACTCTTGCTACCATCGCAACTTGATAGTGCATGAGACAGACCACAGTTGTCATAATTACCATAATGATGCCTATGTATAGGAGGTAAACTTTTATAGCATATAACTTTACAGCTTGGTTGCATGTAACGGATTGGCCCATTTTTCAGAATGATGTATGATTAATGATGGACAGATGTATGCATGAACCACAATTTCTCTATTGGTCAATTGATTAGTTATAACGATAGGCATATAATTGCGTACGTGGTATACCTTTGGATGGAGTATAGGTTCAGCTTCTAAGTTCTGCTGTCTAAGTCGTATTAAACTGAATATTCTATGCAAATTCTTTTTGAAAATTTAAATTACATTTACGATACAACAATATATTAAAACAGGAATTTCTCAGAAAGATGTAAAGCATCACTCAGACAGGTGTCAGATATCTAACTTTTATTTCTGAATATACATATATGCCAAATAACCAAGAACTCGAAAAGCTGTCCCTTTTTCTACAAAATGATACTTTCGGGTACAGTCCTAATCTGCAGCTTTTCACACAAAATATTGTAAAATTGTATTCTGTTCAAAATTCTTGCTGACATTTTTTTAAGTGGAGTAAGCTTAACTGTAACATTACCGGTAATTCCACTTAGTAGCCTACCATACCATGATCACGCTATATATACGTGTACATATATGGATCACTTGCTGTGGATAAATCATGGAATGATAAAGTGATCATGTCTGGCTTGTTGTATGTACTGCTGTGTAACAGTTAATACGAAATTTGGTTAAGACAAAATATTTACTCTGGTACCCTGCCTTTAACTGATTTGCACTGTACGTGATGATAAGTAACTCATCTGTAGGAAATTAAATAGGGGATAACTACCAGTACCTTTCCGTAATCTGTTGCTGTTTGTCTGACTAGTGGCATTCAAAGCTGGTGAAGCTGAAGTTTCTCTACACTCATCCGTTGCTGAGTTGGTGCTGCCGCCAGACAAAGTCATCAACACACCTGTCAGCAGCAGCAACCCGACAGTGTCTCGAACGTCGTGCATGAGCGACTTCCTTATACCTTCAAGTTTTCCTCTGGTCCTTGCATCTTCTGGTGTTGACACTCGCACGTTGCAGATCAACCAGGCGGCCGCTCTTCTCCAAGTTCGCCTTCACGACTCCATGCACTCTCACGACCACATGGCTTCATCTAAACGTTCCGCTCTTCCTCCTGGCGCCTTCACGCCACTCGGATTCCCACGAAGCATGGATTCGGCAATGCACAAAACAACCAACGATGTCCTCCCAATAAACGTGCTCGGAAAAGCCATTTTTGCAACCAGACCCGTTTACATGACAACGACGACGCCGTCTGCTGGGGCTCGGCCGAACTTTTCGCAGCATCATTTGGTTTCTGATGCGTTTATGAACATCCAATCATCATCAGATGCGTTAAAAGCAGCGGTGAAGCCTCTGACAGTCAACCCTTTGCAACCTGTCTTCCATGGACCACTAGATAAGTTGCATTTGGCTCGAGAATCCAAGTTCCTGCTTCCTCTTGCAGGCGGTCTGAAGAACGTTGTGTCTAGTGTGGCGGGGACAGAAAACGAACACTCGTCAGGGGCATTGCAGACGGAAGTTGTGTCGACACAGGGATCATTTGAAAAACTTGGATGCTATTTGGCAGCAAAGCCGACGATGAATTTGCAAGGCTGCGTGGAAGCAGAGGACGAGTCTACCACTCAGAAAATCAAGTTTGACGGAGCGAAAACAGCTGGAGAGGGTCTCGGCTTTTGTGGAGATGCTACCGTTCAGTCAATACGAGACTCAAACGGAACTTCAGCAATCGGACTGCAGGATATCATTGCGATGCTTACCCCTGCTGATGAACACCAAGCGTCTAAGATAGTGCCATCTGGACCAACTGCCAGTCAACTGGAGCAGTCTGGGACTGTGACTGGCATTGTGGCTTCAGAGTTAAAGACTTCAGAGGTCTGTGAGGGAGCGACAGTTGCAGATGCTGTAAGAGTACCGCCACCCATTCCGTCCTCTTTTTCGGCCTCTGCGGTGCGGTTCACGATGTTCCCCGAGGCTAAGCTGATGATAACACGTGAACCAAGTCACCGGAAGTCAAGTCGGTCGACTGATGACTCGTCACCACGAAGCAAGGCGACATTGACCGTGGCGAAGCTGCTGGAAAAGGCGGAAAATGCAAAGATGAGCATGCAACCTGTGAGCAAACCAACTGAGTTGATGGCGTCACTAGAGGCTAGTTTCAGGCAGTCGAGTGGTTCGTCATCGCTCCAGTCTTTCTCGGACTCTGCAGCCGCAATGGCCTTGGCTCCAGCAGAAATGTCAGCAAAAGTGGTGGCCTCATCACCAGCAGCCACCAGGACCAACTTTACAAACATTTCGACAAACTGTATGGCTTCAAAAGTTTCTATAAGCCTTCCGACGAGTCTTTCACATGGCTTTTCGATGATGGACACAAACCCACTGCCTATAACCGCCCCAGGATACCCACTAAATCTGACAGAATCCGTTCAAAAAGTGATGCAGGGTGTTGGCCTTGACACTTCACCACCTCCTTCCCCCAAACTGCCTCCAACTTCCAGCCGCCTCTCCCCGGCTAAGTTTGGCGGCATGCCAATTACTGCTGGACAATCACGAAGCCTTGCCTCCCATTGCAACATGGCATTGGTCAGCACAGCATCTGAAAGCAAGTGGAGAGACTCGGCTCCAACGCATCTCTCAAAGACTTCCAGAGCTGCATCGAACAGTTCCATTCCAGACTCCATTTGTGGCGACTCAGTACTTCCATCGGATGGACAGCCAGATGGTGGATCTGGCCAAAAAAGTGAGAGTGGTGCGGCCCTTCTGGTGGAATCTACTCCGATCATTCCCGAAGAAAATTTGCCAGCATCTGATGCAGAAACCGGCAAAAAGCTGACGGAAAGCTGTTCAGTTCCATCTCCGACAGACAAAGAAACGAGTGACAAAGGAGCGGTCACAAAGGTTCCCAGCTGCAGTGACCAGTCGATGGACATGTCTCTCGTGTGCGTTGTTGATCATTCGTACAGCGCCCAGCCTGACCCAAATGCCAAGAAGTCAGTTCGTGACATGGAGGAGACTCTACATGACAGTTTTGAAGACTTGCCTGATAACCTGAATCCCATTGACGACTGTCACGACGTTGAGGAGATGTTTGATGAAATAACTGAAACACAGGTGAGTCATTTCGGTGACAAGGATCTGTTCGTCGATGGCCTGATATATTCAGAGGGTATGGAGACATTCAATATGCTGCACGATGTTACAGAAGGTATAGTTACAGTGCCGGAAATCGAAGTCGAGGAGCCAGTGATTGAAGAGGTTGAGGAAGCGTTTCCTGACGAGGTGGAGGCTGTCAGAGCACTTGAACAAACAGAACCAGACACTGCGGATCAGATTCCAGAGGAAGAAAATACTGAAAAGAGCGCTTTAGAGAACTTGACCGAGGTTCCCGAGAAACGGGAGTCGGACAAATCAACAGGTTTTGTACTTCCAGTTGTGACCTCGGATGCTGAGAGTTCTGATATTGTCATAGAGAAATCTGAAAAAAATTTGGGGGTAAAAACAGAAGTGGAAAATGCAACCATGGAAATAAAACCAGACGAATGTTTGCTGGAACTTGGCAGCAAAGTCCAATCATCTCTGAGTTTGTCTGCTGAACCTGTCACAACATTCTCGTCTCCAACTGCGGACTCCTGTGAAGAAGTGACAACACATGTCATACAGCCACAGGTGGAAGATGGCACATTTGTCATCTCAGTGTCGTCAGACCGCAACAGATTTGAAAGCCATACAAAGAGCAAAGAGCCAATTCGACGTACAAGGCCGCGGAAAGGAGGGCGAAGCCGTGAGAGGCGGGGCGGTCGTTTTGTTCCACAGGCTGCCATATTGGGAGATGATGGTAAACAGGAGTTTTCCACTGGAGTCGGAAGCCAAGATGCTGCATTTGCGTCTCCCAGGGACGATTTCACATGCAAAGTATCAGGCAATACAATTGCTGCTGAAATGACAGTTGCTGGTGACACTGACAAACCTTGTGTGACAACTGATTCCCCGGTTACAGCCCTACAATCATCAGGCCGCATGACAACTCGAAGTCGGGGGCGGAAAAACCCACGCACAGCGGAAAATCCCATTCTACCACCAGCAGGTGACTCTTCGGCCACTGCAGAGGGATGGTTGGCTCTGTCTGATCTGTCTCCTGTTGCCTCGAAACTCTGCGAGAACAGCCAGCGACTGGAAAATCCCGTCCTTCTCCGACGATCTACAAGGACCTTACGAAAGACTGAGACGGTTCATTCTGGTGCAGGTAACAACTGTGATGACAACATGAAAGTACCGACCACACCCCGGTCTCGTAAGCGGCAAGCGAAAGACATACGGACAGTTGCAAATCGATCTGCTCGAGGCGGCGATCAGAGCACTGTGGTTGAGATTCTGGATCATTTTGAAGAGATAATTGACTCCTTTTCAGTTCTTCCTGTCACCGAAAACAGCCAGGGTGGAAAGCTTCCTGGTGAAGAGGGTTTGGGGGTTAGAGGTAAATCATTAATCTTCTTTGATCGTAAAGCAAGCCGGATATTTGTATAGTTTTTTCCATTCATTCACAGCATTTATGTAGTATCCCTTCAAGATATCCATATAGAGGTACTCCAGCCTGGGCAATAGGCAACAGTTTTAAGTGTTGGTGAAAGGTGTATGTAACAGCCCTACTAAGGACATGGATTCAAAGGGAGACCATGCCATCTCAGGTCTGAAAGTGAAGATTTCAGTAGCGATCCAATCCTGAATCAGGCAAGTAGACCAGCACTTCCCCACCACAGGCTGGCCAAACCCAGAGCGGGATGAGAGTGAACGGGAAGTGACCTGTAACTGGTGCAACTGATAAAATCAGGCTCACCATGAGATCTGTGTGTGTTCAGACAAGACGAGTACTGGTCAAGGACGATCCCAAGATTGTGTTCAGCTGCAAGACGAGTTGGTGGTCAAGGATTGATCCCAAGATCTCGTATGGGAAGTAGAGACTTTTTTCAGATGAAGTGTGGGTAGTTAGCAGAGTTTTATTTGCTTCAGCGGCTGACTTTACCCTTGAATGTAACTGATCGATCTGAAAGTATATATGTCTATGATGTAGTAAGAAAAACTGCTATAACCCAACAGTGAAGCACTGGCATATAATGTCTGTCAAGACCAGTTAGTTATTTTTATTATTACTGTAATTTTATATTGCATCCCTTCAAGACTGTCTACTCAAGAGCGCTTCAAGCCCAACCTCAGTTGAATAATACAGTCTACCGGCCAGAGGAGAACAGGACAGGAATGAGCTATCAGTGTTAGACGAAGTGTCTTTGGGAGCCCATTACAGGTCGTAGGGCCAGCCACAGAGACCCCCAGTGCTGCCTAATAACAGTCCACGACTGGGGAACAAGCAGCTTTGCCTGCACAGCTGAGTGAAGAGAGCAGCGGTGCTGGACTCCTGTGGTAGGGTGGCAAAGTTCCTACAAGTACGGGGGAGTCAGGCCTTCAAGACCTAGGTGAGCAGCTGTGCGCAGGACCCTGTTTAGGGTCCAAACCCGGCAGGCCTGAAACCCATCATATTTGGCGCAACAGTAATCAAGGTGGGAAACAACAAATAGTGTGTGCAAGTGCTGAGGCAGCTTCAGGAGAGAAGGAGTGGGATATCGCTTGTTAGTAGTTAGGAATATTCTGCCATTACTGATTTGTGAAGTGACAGAGTTCTCTTGTATAAGTATGTCGTTTAAGTAGATAGTCTGCTATAATCAATTACTGGCAGCAATGTTAAGTAAAATCTCCCAGAACAATTGTCAAACTAGATAAACTCATAACAAGGTAATGAAGTAAGAAAAGGCTCCTATAGTGAATTAATGTTCAGTAAACGCATTTTCCAGTAAAGAATTAATTAGTAAAGTAAGTTAGTAAATTAGTGATTAGTCAGTTAAGTTTTCTATGAATTCTTCCAAAACCAATTAGTGAAATAGGCAGTGCATGCTATAAGAAGATGTCAGCATATGTAGGAATTAGTGTTTAGTGAATCACGTGGATTTTTGTGCTCTTAGATTTAATGCTAACATTTTGAAGCTGAATATATCATTTGCTGTCTTTATGTTTGATTTGCAGAAAGTAAAGAACCAGCTGCCAAGAAGTCAAAGACGTGAAGGGTCAAATGATAGAGCGACAGGAGAGAGATTCAATTCGTGACAGTCATGAATCACGACAATGCAGATGCTTCCAAGCATCACTCAGCGCAGGGGACATGACGCCTGGCATTGCGATCGCTTGCCAACAAGGTCTTTGAACCGAGCCGTAGGTTCATGATTACGTAACGCCGTTACGCCCGCCTTGCACAACATACATCTTCACAGAAGAACCCGATCGAGCAAGACTGACTGCTGCTTTGCCTTGCTGCTGTCACAGTTGTTGATGCGTGACACGATCTTACGTTTCTGCTCTTATGGCCGTGATTCGAGCTGTGGGTCAAGTTTGTTGCCTACGAGTCGATGTGTGATTAACGTTGCGTTTGTTGGAGCGTCAGGAGGACGGTTTCTAAACATTTCCATAGGACTGCCTGTAAATGAAAATGCTGTTGTTTTTCTACCGAACAGTTCGCATACACAGCGATGATCCAGAAGGAACTGTGTAATGTGTTATTTTCAGTTTCTATAGGACTTGTACTGCTAAAGGCTTTCTGTACAGAACTTTGCTGACTAGAAGTTAGTTGTATAAGAAAATGTAAATAGTGTTTATTTTATTTAAATGTAAAGACCGGCTTCTTTAACTGAAATGTTATTTCAGTACTCGAGATAGAAATGTTTTCTTACCCAAGGTGTCATTATTATTATTATTATTATTTTCACTACTGGTTTTTTTATAAGTGTTTAGTATTTTTATTGTTTATTATTGGTGTCATTTTTTCTTGTGATTATTGTTTTATTATTTACATTTTTATTCAGTTATTTTGTTATGCTGTAGTCTAAAAATTAAGTAGTTATTTTTAAATGAATTATTATTAACATTTCTGGTTTCTTAATATGGAAGTTGAGGCTTGAACCTGGTACCTTAGCACAGACATGCACCATGCTTACCACTATGCCTACATGCATCTAAAAAAAGTAAAATGCATACTTTACTATATATATGT
The DNA here is from genome assembly GCA_020284085.1 of Aporrectodea caliginosa. NCBI lineage: Eukaryota > Metazoa > Annelida > Clitellata > Crassiclitellata > Lumbricidae > Aporrectodea > Aporrectodea caliginosa. The sequence continues at coordinate 459,591 of JACEVL010000225.1, read as the reverse complement.
ATGTATTTATATATGTATATAAAAACACCTATTTGCATGGATGTGTACCGTATACGTATTTGTGTACATGTATACAGTGTATATGTACATAAATACATACATGCAGGCCTACATACATATGTATTTATGTTATTTTAACTGCTTTATATATTTTTATTAGTTATGGAAGCTTTGCATTGTGAAAAACTGTTTGACGGTTGGCTGGTCATTTGGATAGAACTAGCTTCTCTTTCTACTTGTAACATGTGTGATATATCTGCCTTTGTGAGATGTCTTTTCTGCTGCTTGCTTTTTGGTGGCTCTGTGCTGGTCCAAGGTGACTGATGGATTAAGTGTAGGCCTCATCCTCAGTGTTTGCGTTTGAATCTGAATATGTTGTGTTGGTTTGACGATTTGTCAAAAACCATAAATACCCTAAATTAATGCAACCTGTAACAGTGTCTGAGCGATTATGTAGCACCTTTTAAGAACTTCACAGAGGTGTTATGTAAGCTTTGTCACATTGATTGCAGTTCTAAAACCATAGGAAATTTGTCCATAAGCAAACTTGCAGGTAAGATGCAGAGTTGCATTGCCTTCAAATACTGATGGTAAAAGGTTTGAGCCCAGAGTGGTAAGGATGTTGACAGATGCACTGCAGAGAAGATGTACTGATTGAAATCCTGGGCTGGCTCGACGATGAATGAGCCCCCGTGGCTATGGAATTATTTACCTTGATGCCATGTGCATTATGGTAATGACACTATATATAGCAGTGTCCAGATTAGAATAGCACCCCGTAAGGTAGTCCTGAGAAGGAGCCATGGGTGTGAAGTGTTTGCGACTTCATTTTTGATTAGCCTCAGCGCTAGAGTAGTGTGGCCAGTCTTAGCCTTCAATGTCTGATCTTCCCGCGGACAATGTATGTATGGTCAGAGTACTTACTTATTATAGACAAGGTTGTTAGAGAGAGCAGGTTGAACCAGCATTTCCAGATTAGATGACCTCCATTGTGTTGTGCCAAATTTTAAAAAATTCTAAAATTGTGGTTACAAATTAAGAAAACCTGATACAACATTATTCAGATCATGGAAAAGTTACTTAAAAGGCAACCCTGATGGATGGTCTAACTGTTGGCAGAATGAATTAGCACGGCCTTTACATGTTAGGATTTTTTTATTCCAGACTGATTTCCATATTCTATTCACGACAATTTTAGTTTGACTTTAGATTGTGTATCGCGTTGTACCATTCAAATACTTGGCCATACTTGTTGAACTCCATGTTTTTTGGTACTCAGTGTGATGTGACTTAAGAATACTTAGCTTAATTTGTGGCTTATATGTAGCTTTTTGGCACATGTGTGTGGGTTGGCACATGTGTTTGGGTGCTACGAATATGTGTGATTCAACATGTGACATATCGAAAAACTGCCTATGAGTTAATGTGTCCTGGTAAGTATGTGACTTGGTACGTGACATGTTTTATTTTACGTTCCGTGCTGTGTCATCAACATGTGTCATTTTGCGTGCAACAGTTATCATGTTAGATGGCATGTGACATTTCCAAATCGACATGTGACATATTTTATGGCAGTCACAAGTTGGGGGCACGGCAAAGGCCAGCCCCAATTTCAAAATGATTTGTGTTGTTTGGAGTGGACAATGTGAAATTGTTCACTTTTCAAACATGTAATCCCCAAATGATACAGATGTGATATGAAGTGTCTAACAGCCATGACATTGCCTACAGATAAAAGACTCTTACAAATACGCCGGAACTTCCTTAAGATGGGATACAGGTGAAGTGCCATTTTTAGTCTATTTTTTAAACTGAATTAAATTTGGGATACAAATTGCTGTAAAACAAACTATCTGCCTTACTGGAGTGTTTTTGTGCAGACAAATTTCCTCATTTCCTTAGCCTCTTAGTTTGGTTTCCCAGTTTTTGGAGTATCAGTACTTCTTTTGTTTCCTAATTTTAAACGACTTTGAATATCCAACTCTGTCTTGGCCTTTTGACTTTTTCAAGTGTAACCCTTACCAACAACATGAGGGACTAACAATAGCTTGGCACTCTCCAAACTCAAATGGGGTTATGACGAGATTCCTCCTCAGGATCCGCCTCTCACTGACCACGCTTTGTTACAATTTGTTTTGTATCAGATCGTGTTATAGGGAAGTTTTCATGTTTTTCAATAGTTTTAGTCAAGTAATTTATGATTTTGTGGCCTTTTGCCCAATATCAGGGTGCAGTTTGTATGGGGGGACAGAGGAAACTTTGTGCCAGTTGGAGACATCTCTAGTGTATGTTTCAGTTCTTTGCAGTCAGTGGCGTCGCCAGGATTTCAGGTTTGGGGGGGCTAAAGCTCAAAAGCCATGGTAAGTTATTCCCATTGGGATACGACCTTTTTTTTTGCTTAAAACCTTTCCTTTTGAGGGGGCTGAACCGCAGTTAGGGGGGCTAAGCACCCCCTAGCGCCGCCACTGTTTGCAGTAAGTATGATTAATGTAGTACAATTGCTTTACAGTGTGTATACTTAATTCACAGTATGCATAATTACAGAATGCATGATTGCAGTACTTAACGATTATTTGACAGTGCATTCGACTAATGCAGTATGTGCAAATTCTTTGCAGTCAATGCAATTACATTACCACACATGATTACAGTATGTGTGAATTCTTGGCAGTTTATATTGTTACTTTACAATAATATGTATGATTACTCAACTGTGCATGTGGTTAAAGTACAGGCAACTATAGTACGTTACGTACAATTGCAGTATGTCCATTACTTTAGACATACCTCGAAGAAGAGACCGCTATATGTGTGACTGCATTGCTTACTAACTTGCTTCCCAAGAGACTCTAGCTTAGCAATTTCGTTTCTTGTGTCTGTTAAATCTGTACATAGTTAAAGGCACGACTTACCGCTTGTAAATATTATGTCGCTGTAAAGATGTTACTGTGGGCGTGTTCGACTACTGCTGCGGGCATGCTCAGAATTTACTCGGCGTTTACTACATATACGTGGAACAGGAACAGGCATAGTAAGTAAAGTCGGGGCTTAAGTTGAGACTGAAGTGGAAGTAGTTCGATTTAACGGTTTCTAAGCACAAAAGTGTATGGCGTTGAGAAAACGGATAATGCAAAATATTTTGCAACAATGCCAATTCGACTGTCGCGTCATATACCGTACTAGTTCGTGTTCCACGTCATAACGGATTACGCTCCGAGTTTACTCCGACCGTATTTGGAGCAAGACTGGAATGCGTTCTAAGTTGGCCGCTGACCACTTGTAAATAGGACTTTGCTGTAAAGCTGTTATTGTATATCAATGGTGCTTGAGTTGATTAGTGGACCAAGAGAAACTGGACAATTTGAATCGATTGATCGGTTGCATGACGACATATTGAAGTGACCTAACCATGCTATAATTCTTGATTGTCTAGTACTTAATAAATGACTTCTGAACTCTACATTGACTCCGTTTTTGGCTCTGAACCGGCGCGACATCAATAATATTTGTAGTTGGGTTCGATTGGCCGGAATATGCACTGCCACGTGACACCATGCGATATGATGTATTAATGCGTATTTATTACTGTATTATTACTACTACTACATATTAAGTGTGTTAATGCTCTTATTTCATATTAAATGTACTACAGTATTATCGTGTTATCTATCGAATATTATTTATTTATTACTGTATTATTGCATGTTATTACTGTACTAAACTATCCAGAGTAGAGAATCTATTGTCGGTTCGGTTAATGTGCTCGCTGTTTTTCCATTTTTTGGCACCCTCCACTTCCCTGACCTTTTGCCCCATATTCCCTCCCCTACAGTCTCCTCATCCAGCAGTGTTTCCGCTTCTCCACCTCCCTCCCTTTCCCTTCATCCTGGCCTAGTGCAAAGAAATTGCTTTGCCTTGAATGGACTGTTGAGTAACCTACTATTCGTCTAACTAATAAATAGATCCGGGACCTCGAGTACGCGTACGTCTTAACTGTATGTATTTAGTAGTAGTAGTTTCAGTTTAACGACGCTGTGTGATAACAAAGACCAATAGCGTCGCCCTCCTGCTTCATCCAGGCTTGGGACTGGCGCTGACAGAGTACGATCGGTGGTGGAGTTAAGTATGCATTTATCTGGACAATAATGCCTTTTAAGACCCTCTCTAAAGCATTGCGAGTGCCAGCCTACATTATGCAGGTAACATTTGAGAGAGGGAATGACTACGAATGCTATATAACTAGTGACATTACTATGCGCTTGTTACTAGGATGTTGCAATACACAAGAGTTTGCCTTTTTATTCGCTAGAGGGCCATGGTAGAGTAGATTGAAAGAAATTAATGCATGCGCTGAGAAGAAAAGCCTGAATAGGTGTTGCCTGTAAAGACTAGAAGACTAATTGGAAACGAATACATGTACATGGGACAGAAAGTAAGATAGAAAAAACTAGATTACTAGTAGGAGAATTTGCTGTTGAAGGAGGGTTACAGCAAGCTGCATTGGACGCACAAACTTGCCTATGAAGGCAGAGAACCAAAAGTAGAATATAGGCCTAGATGTGACGAACTTTCATTTATTTCGCCAGAGTACAGCAGTAACTATTCGACCCATTAGTCCTGTGAAGATCTGGAAAATTCTGGATACGAATGAGAATTAATTCTTTAATTATAATGATCTATTTGTCTGTATGTATGTATATATGTATGTATGCATGATTGTATATATGTGTGTGTATGTTTACGTATGTAGGCCAGTGTAGCCTATGCATGGACACAAGCATACACTGGATGGGCAAAACATGAAAATTTAAACTCCTGGTCATGGCCTGATGTGAGCAAACAATGTTCAGATCAATCAGATGCGAACTACAGGAGGGACAAATGCCCCCCCCCATCTTGCCCCTATGTGCGGGTGCCCATCTCTGTATGTAAGTATGTATGTATGTATGTATGCATATATGTATGTTTGAATGTTAGTAGATATTTGATATATGTCTTATCAAATAGTGTTCTATTATCTGTCTCTCTGCCTGTCTCTTTGAATACCTGTCTGTCCGTCCGTCCGTCTTGTTCGGAATTCGTTTCCCCGTGCTTGTGTATAAGTTAGCATCCTAATCGAACGTCTCCAGCCGCTCGGATCATAGACCACGTTTTGGTCGACGGAGCGGCGCTTCCTTTGCAAATCAGGTCCACCGTTGCTTTCTACTGCAGCAGACGTAAACGTATGCACGGCCTCTCCTTGGCTCGTGACAGCTCATTCGGTAGTCTGCTTTCTTGCCTCACTGGCCAGCCGAGCGTTTCATCGGTCCATGCACGGTCCAATGGAGGCGCCCACTGCAGGACGATCCAAGAGTCGTGTAGGCAGACGACAGAATTTCAGTTGGTTCCGCATCGTCTGGCCAGTCAGTCAGAGGTTAAAGTTTTCATCGCGGTTTTGTGTGGTCCTATTGGTCTTTATTTGTGACTGTATATAATATGTGTGCGTGTGTGTCTGTCTGTCTGTGTGTCTATGTGATGTTTCTGTTTTCATAGTTTGTTTCAACGTTATTTCTTGTAGTCTGGCTGCTTTGGTGCATCACGAGTGTATCAAATCCATGTGTTTGTGTTCGAAGTTTTCGTTCCTTAATTATTTCATTAATTTGGTTAATTGTGGCATTCTTTCCTTCTCTCATTCTTCCCTTCTCTCATTCTTTCCTTCTATCATTCTTTCCTTCTCTCATTCTTTCCTTCTCCCATTCTTTCCTTCTCTCATTCTTTCCTTCTATCATTCTTCCCTTCTCTCATTCTTTCCTTCTATCATTCTTTCCTTCTCTCATTCTTTCCTTCTCCCATTCTTTCCTTCTCTCATTCTTTCCTTCTATCATTCTTTCCTTCTCTCATTCTTTCCTTCTATCATTCTTTCCTTCTCTCATTCTTTCCTTCTCTCATTCTTTCCTTCTCTCATTCTTTCCTTCTCTCATTCTTTCCTTCTCTCATTCTTTCCTTCTATCATTCTTTCCTTCTCTCATTCTTTCCTTCTCTCATTCTTTCCTTCTCTCATTCTTTCCTTCTCTCATTCTTTCCTTCTCTCATTCTTTCCTTCTCTCATTCTTTCCTTCTCTCATTCTTTCCTTCTCTCATTCTTTCGTCTCATTCTTTCCTTTTCTCATTCTTTGGTTCTCACATTCGTGCGTTCTGTCATTCTTTCTTTCTCTCATTCTCTCGTTCTTTCCTTCTCCCATTCTTTCCTTCTTCTCATTCTTTCCTTCTCTCATTCTTTCCTTTTCTCATTCTTTCGTTCTCACATTCGTTCGTTCTGTCATTCTTTCCTTCTCTCATTCTCTCGTTCTTTCCTTCTCGTATTCGTTCTTCCTGTCATTTGTCGATTCGTTCAGTTATCGGCTGCAGGCACTGATCTACTAATTGAGTCGAATTACTTACTTCCGACGACAGTGAATCTCATTTCCGCTCTCCTAAATAATCGTCCTCCATTTTGCGATGATTTCACGGCCTTTCCAGATCAAGATTGTTATGAACATCGTTTATACATAGCCTACACACACACACAATCACACACACGCACACACAAACACGCACACGCGCACACACACGCGTACACACACACGCACACACTATAGCCTATACATGTAAATTCATATAATCGATGTACATGAATGTGTGTCTGTGCATATTTACTTGTGCATTTATCTACACAGTCATAAGATGATAAGCACATATAGGGCCTATGTATCAAATATATAGGCTACTCCAGAACTATGTCATCATCGAAGGTGTAATCTTATGTAAATTTATTTGACCTGACTAAAGTAGAATCTGATTCTGTCTTAATAAAGCATGCTTAAAAGTAATTTAGTCTGAATTTTCTGAAACCAGTTGATATTTACAACATATATAGGCGTATACCTTACAAACCTAATGTAATGTATATTGACTTCTATAGCGCTGTTTCCATGAGGCATCAATCGATATGAGTCTGTTCAAGTGAGATCATGGCCATGGCAGATTGAATGGCATATATCTGCATGTACACACTTAGGCTACATAAATATACATGATTTTTATACAAATATATACATAATATGCTTGTATACCCGTGTATATCTATGGGCATGTGGAATCGTATATAACGATCATGCTACAGTAGGTCTACACGCATAATATATAAGCTAGGTGTACAGACAGTAATTATAGTAAACATAGCCTATGTATACTTGGACACTTGGATGCAGCATCCGTTGAAGGCTATACATGTAGAAAACTTGAAGCCTAAAGGCGAATTTTGTTACATGTGCTGTAGTGAGTGAGCTGTCGTTCGAGCCACAGGTCAAACTGCAGTCGTATAAGGCAGAGTATAGGCCTACGTGCATGATAGTCTAGCTTTCTGCTTATGACTAATGACCTATGATTCAGTCGATTCATGTAATTATCACTCAGACTTTATTTTAACCCTGCGACTACCAGTGGGGTCAAAAATGACCCCAGAGGTAGTTTGCACTAGTGCTGCTCACCCCCATAAGAGATATCTCAATGAAATTTTATGACTTTATAGGTAATCCTGTTTTGTACAAAATTCCAAGTTTTATTTTACATTTTCTACCACCAGATGGCGCTCGTATACCATTTATACACTGAGTACCAGTGGGGTCATTTTTGACCCCAGTGTAAACTGAATAATTCTGACATATATGTAAAAATAACAAAATGCATTTCTATTGAGCTAACATTGATTTTAAATGTATTTTAACAAATATAAACTATTATATATTGTTTACTTAGTAAATTTATTGCCAAAAATGTTGGCAGTCTGCTAACAGGTTCAAACTAGTTGTGAAAAAACAATTCTAAAGGAAACGGAAGTGGATAAATAAGGAAGGCAGTGCCATTTATGGTGAAACATGGAGTGATATATCTGACAAACCTAGAAATGAAGCAGTACAGCAAAAATGTAGAGTTTAGACGTTGTTTCAGCGACAGCATGACTAGAAATCGGTTCCAGAAATTATCACGTACCCTAAGATTTGACGATGTGGTGCGCAGAATAGAAAGTCAATATCCTAAACAACTTGCACTTATTTGACAAGTGGACAAAATCATAAGAAAATGATAAGAAGTCGAATATAATCTGTGCAAAAAGTAAGCGCAATTATGTCGTTCTTGCCGAGTATACCTGCATAAACTGTAAACAGTAACTGTAATGACCGGATATTGTCAATACTAGTTTTGAACATAGAACACTCGAACACTTTGAACACTAATCTGAAAATATTACATTAAAAATTTATTCATTTCAACAGCCTAATCATGTTCCAAATACTTTACTAATATTTGTTTTCATGGCAATAAATAAAAATGTAAAAAACAAAGAACTTATTGTAAAAATTGTGTTGGGGTCATTTTTGACCCCACTGGTACTCAGTGTATCAAAAAAATTCTGGTAGTCTGAGGGTTAATTTGCTTTTTAAATGATGCTTGCGTGAGACATGTCTTATCCATGGAGTCATTAATCCACACACAGACGAGTTTTAGTATGAACGAATGAACGAACGAATGAACGAACGAACGAATCGGTCAGTCGGTCAGTTGGTCGATGAGTGTACCGTTCAATTTAAGTCCTTTTATAATGTCAATCAATTGTAAAGCATCTACTTCTAATATTCTTACTGCACACAGAGACTCCTTTCTACGCAAAATCAGTTTCTATGGTATATGGTATACAATATATACCGCACACATATATAATAGGCCTATATATGCAATTTATATATACGTGTACAGGCCTACAAGTTCAGATACGGATTTATGATAACTTTATGCCCGCCATCCGCACCCACTAACCAACTCAACGATAATGAGTGCACTGACCGTACACTGTCGGTGGGAAGATGAGACCGTGAGAGAAAGAGGAATGTGATTGTCCACCTGCTCTCATATGCCGAGGCTAAGAAAATGAAGTCGCTAACAATTCCTAGTTCATACCCATGGTTGCCTCACAGGCTAGCTTAAAGGACTGCTTTTCTCTTCTTATCTGTGTATTATAAGCATAAATAGAGACTTCCTTTATTAGTTAATGTAAATTGTTATAAGACACAACAATATATGACGCTGAGGACAGATGACAGTAGGGTGAGTAGGCCTATTTGTTTTCCTATGCACAGCAGTAGGCCTGTTACAGACAGACAGGCAGGCAGACAGACAGACAGACAGACAGACAGGCAGTTGGTGAATGCATTTAGTCCTCTTAATTACGAAACAAATAATCTGCAAGAAATCTTTCCTTCGTGAGAATCTTTCTACCGTTGGGTGGCGCCAATTATGCGTTTCAAGCAACAGGTCAGAGGTCACAACTTTGCGAAATTAAAATCTCAATATATACGAGTAAATATGCATTTCCTAATATACATATAAGCGCCTAATATACAAGTCTTAAAGCGGCGGCGGCGGTGGGCGCGGAGGCTGACATAAATGGCCCTTGGGATAATGGCTGAAAGACAAAGAGGTTCGTTTGTAACCTTAGACATCCGCGTTTAACACGCGAATTTTCTCGTTCCAACGTTCGTCAGTCAGGCAGTCACTGACTGCATAGACTACAGGCTGTTCGCCATGGACTTCTTTTGAATAGCATTGGATGCTAAATTTATTATAAGTGCACCATCAATTGTGACAGCACTAAGGCCAACTGTCACTGAGTGATTGAATGAGCAACTTCAGAGCAAGTAAGCAGAGAAGTAGGTATATAGGCAGACGTGTATGTATGAAGTTATGTGGATAGATAGTATGTGGAATTGTGGATAGATAGATCTACCGTAGGCAGATCAGAAGACAGGCGGGAAGGTAGTCAATAGTCATGTAGGACATCGATGGTAGACAGGTAGGTATGAAGCACGCATGTATATTTGTATGTATCATAATGTATGTATGCATGTATGTATGTATGTATATTTGTATGTATGTATGTATGTATGTATGTATGTATGTTATGTATGTAAGTATGTATGTATGTATGTAAGCATACATGTGCACTGGTGTTGTGCAGGTATGTAGAGAGGTAGATAGGTAGGTAGGTAGGTAGATAGGTAGGTAGGTAGGTAGGTAGGTAGGTAGGTAGGTAGGTAGGTAGGTGAATGTACATAAGTATTCCAAACAGTGGCGGGCTATGGAAAGACACATGTTGATTTGGCTGTTTGATACAATGACATTTCGCATTACTGCTTAACAATCCGTAGAAACAGGAGTTTGGTGAAGTCCACAGTGTGATATAATGAGTTTCACGTGAACTTGTAGTCATATGCAGCAGTCCAGAAACTCGAGTTCGCGTTCATTTCAATCAGGCGGAAGTCCACGTTTCGTAGACACCGAGAATCTGGTCCAACACGCAGCCAGCGGTTTCAGTAATTAATCGAAGTAGGCTGGCGACCATATCGTTGCGACGGCGTGCAGAATCGCATAAACGCTTTTCACGCGGATGGATTACCCGCAATGCCCATTGAAGTGACAGTTCCGCAGAGGGCGGGGTAGGGTCGCGGTTCTTAGGGCCGGGTCGGGGCCCCGTCTGCAGGGCAGGCAGGACTCGCTCGGACTTGCGTTCGTATTAAATTGTTGCTGGAAATATCTTCTGTCGCTGGCATTCAGAATTTACTACGCTTTGCAACCGACGCGTATATTATATTGAGACGGAAACCTTAGACGTCAAAAAATGGTCCGCTCCAAGAATGCCCCGTTCGATTACTATGCGCGAACAGGTGCGCCGAACGTTTGAACTCGGCCAACAAGTGGCACCGCGTGTCAAAGGTCATATGTCATCCGTGTTCTTCCTCGCCTTTCCAGAGACGAACTATATAGACGCATGCGTAGGGTTCCTTTTTTGCCTACAATGCCTAGTGGTTAGAAAAGATTTCTCTCTCTATAGCTGTCTTGGGCTCGATTCCAACTCACTTAGCAACATAACAGTGCTCGACGTGACTTAATGAAAAGCAATGCAATGTAATACACTACTACCACCACCACCACCACCACCACCACCAGTAGTGTATTACACACTATTGACTACTACTACTACCATCACTACTGCCTCTGGTAAAATTGCATTGATAGTAGTGTTGATAGTAGTACCTACTAATATGATGTTATGTGATATTACGTAATTAATGTAGCGCCATTTCAAACTTTATACTCAACGGTGCTTCCAAATGCATCCACAGCGGAAAGAGGTCTTTAATATGTTATAAGGATGAACTGTTTGCCTCATTTGTTTGTACTTCTAATCGTCTCCTAATCCTGTGGCACTGTCTACAGTCTAATTGAAAACTCTTCTGATTCAATACTCAAATGTACTTCCTATTCAAAAACTACAGACTTTTCTCTTTCACCTCTTTCTGTTCTTACTGACTCACTAACTAACGTGGCGTCATGAGGCTCTCTGACTCACTGACCGACCGACGGACCGACTGACACACTGATGGATTCGAAAAGAGACTGACCGACAGACAGAAACACAGAGACAGAGACAGAGAGAAAAAACAGAAACAGAAACAGAAGAATAGGGAAAGAGATAAGGAAAGAGATACATATCAGACAGCCCTACAAACCAACAGACAGACAGACAATTGGAGATAGACATTCAGACTGAAGAAAGCAGGCAGACAGACACACAGACACACAGTCAGAGATACAGGCAGACACACAGACAAACACAGACAGGTAGGCAGACACACTTACGGACAGACAGACTGACAGAAAGACAGGCAGGCAGACACACAGACTGACTGACAGACAGACAGGCAGGCGAAGGGAGATATACGCAGAGGGACGGGCTATAAAGGCAGACGGGGAGTGATCAGTAGGCGTCGATGTTTACTCTCTGGTCTCCGGGGTAAGATAGCGACTGTGCGGCGGAGACATCGACGAAATTGCGACTCCGTCCGTCCATCCGTCTCTCCCCTGAATACACAGCGCTCTACCTTGCACTCTTGCGCCCAAGTGCTATTAAATAGGCCGCTAAAAAGAGATGGTAAGTGCGAGGCAGGAAGCGAGGCAGGGAGAGAGACAGGGAGCGAGGCAAGCAGCGAGGCAAGGAGCGAGGCAGGCATGCAGCGAGACAGAGAGCGATGCAGGGAGTGAGGCAGGGAGGCAGAGACAAAGGTAGTCGTAGATGGAGACAGACATGGAGAGATGCAAAGAGAGAGAGACAGACAGATAGACAGACAGAGAGACACACAGAGAGAAAGAGATACAGAGACAGACAGACAGAGACAGACAGAGACTGAGACAGAGACAGAGAGAAAGAGACAGAGACTGACAGAGTCAGAGAGGGGGATGCGTGGATGCAGGATACAGAGAGGGAGGTAGGGCGCTAGGTATAGGGAAAGAGGTATAGGCATAGAGAGAGGGAGGGCAGAAAGAGGGTGTTAATCTTCGATGGGCGTGGACATTCGTTATTTGTAGGGGATGAGTCGAGGGATCCATCCGTGTCCCGAGGGACCGAGACTCCGCAGTCAACAAACGCGTCAAGAGCTGCGTTGCCGACGTCGCGCTATGGGGCGCCGTGTGTATAGAAATAACAATGGCCATGCCTTCGTCTAATAGGAATTGTGTTGACTTGGCATTTCTCAATCATCCATCCATCTATCTATCCAGTCCCTCCGAAGCACTCGCCCGCTCGTTCGTACATCGAGTCGTCCGTCCGTCCTACATCCAATCCAGTCCTTCCATCCTTCTTTCCTTCCTTCCGTCCGTCCGTCCGTCCGTCCGTCATAATATATCTGTCCTTCCAACCATCCGGCCTTCTGTCCATCCGAAGTCCGTCCGTCCTAAATGTTGCATAATTCATACATGAATACTTGCACAAATACATACATACATACATACATACATACATACATACATACATACATACATACATACATACATACATACATACATACATACATACCACGTACGTACGTATACATACGTACATAAATAAATGCATATAGCCTATACATATTGTATTGTATTCAAACTTGCATAAAGCGCCTCTTTTCTAGGGCGAACCGTTCAGAGGCGCTCACAGTGAGCAAGGCCACGAGAGAAGAAATAGGTTTAGAGAAAAGTAAAGGAGGAGGAGGGGTTACCAGCTAGAATTTGAGAGCGAGTAGATGGGGGACAGCTCATTCCAAAGAGAGGGACCATTTGAGGTAAAGGACCGGGACTGAGCCAAAGCTGTTCTATAGTATGAGGAACTAGAATATCAAGTCTGTTTGAAGAGCGGCGTGGACAATACATACAGACACTGCAGAGAGACAGACGCAGACACACGCACATACACACTTTTAAACCTTCATCAAGTTAGCCATTTTGTCAGAATAATCCGGGATACACTGTGTAAGAAACCTTCTTCCTCCTCTGCTGCGCTTGCGTTATAGCAGCCACTGGTTCGGTCCGTATATACCGTCGATTTTGTAGTTGTACAGAGGAGGGAGTGGAGGTTGTTCGGGATTAGGTCAACTTTTGGGAACCAGAGTTTAAAAAATGGTCGTACTTGTTTTGTGACGGATAAAAGACCTGGACGCACAGGTGGGACGAGAAACCCCCCCTCCAACCACCACGACTGACCGTACGCCATATGACTAACCACTTCCTCCCTCTCTCTGATTGTGCGTCGCCTGCAACTTCATGTGTTGCCAAAACCGTTTGTTGATTCGGTGGTGCTCCCACATACACATCGTCTATGCTTAATGTGGCATTTTAAAACGAGGTAATACTTGGATGAGTCAAGTGAGCCGAATGAGTGAGTATACGATTGTCATTGGTTGTTGTTGGTTGACGGTTGTCGTTGGTTGTCCTGCTCTGATGTGGGGCATGGTGGAATGAGTGACAATTGTCAGTCCTTTTTTTGCTCCATTGTCAAATTGGAGCACAAGACCAACGTGATGTTGAACGATCGAATGACTGATCGATTCATTGGCTGATTGACTGAGTGATTGATGGATTTATTGATGAGTGATGGAATATTAATATTTTATGATTAGCATTTTAGCTTATTGGTAAGGTTCATTCATTCATTCGTTCGTTTCTTCACTCATTTATTAATTCATTCGTTCCCGTTTGTTAGTTAATTATATATAATTCATTCATTCATTCATTCATTCATTCATTTCATTCATTCATTCATTCATTCATTCATTCATTCATTCATTCATTCATTCATTCATTCATTACAAGAATTTATAAATTCAACGACTCATTCAATAGCATACATTGATTAATTAATACATCTACATACATGTAAATATATTCATTTATATATATATATGTAGATTCATTCATTCATTCATTGATTACGATCTCCGCTCCCCCCTGAACTAGAATCCGCACTCTAACCACTACTTATATAATATGTCTGATATTATATATATATATATATATATATATATATATATATATATATATATATATATGTTTGCTGATGAAGATTTTCGTGTTAACTATTAATCTCGCAAAACATGGACAAACGAGCATATGATTACATAATTTTTATCATGTTCAAACGTGTCATTAAAATGCGATGCAATTATTACAGGCAGCAGCTTCGCGACTTTCAAACGAAATCGGATCAAAGCACGAAACGAAAGCAGACGACTTTTTTATTTCCATTCCGTATATTATCCTCGTCGTGCGGCCCAGAACCTGTTCTATGCTTTAGGTCGACGTTTCTTTTCAGCCTCACTTCAAACGGCGCCCAGCGACACAATATATTACGGTGGGCGAGCCTGGCCATCTGGCGGTTGCTGGACTGACTCTGTCTCCGTCGTCGTCGTCTTCTTCTTCGTTTTCGACGGCAGATGATAAGTTTAAGGGAGGACAACGATGACGTCTTGTCTCTGTATACAAAGAAGTCCAAGCGGATAGGGAAAGAGACCGTGTTCCGAGGCGCGGTGACTGTGACAGATGGTCGGCTTGCTGTATCCCGCCCGCCCCAAGTCGTCGTCTCCCTATCGCCCGTCCGTCCATCCGCCCGTGGCGAAGGCTGCTGCCTGCCTCGCAGGGAGCAGATCTAACGGTCTTGGCTCTTCCCTCTTTCACCTGCCTTCCTCTCCTCCGCCTTCGCTTCCCCGTCTGCGCGTCTTCTGTCTTGCCACGCCCCCTTTCTCCTTTGTCCTTTTATCATCCATCCTCTCGTCTGCTGGTTCATCCTCCTTCTCTTCATATTCCTCCGCCCATTTCTCATTCTCTTTCTCCTTGACTTCGCCCTCTCCACTCATCCTCTATTCTTCATCCATCTTCCTTCTCCTTCTCAGACAATCGTCTATTCTCCATCACTGTCCCATCCTCCTCTTCATTCGCCCATACCTTTATAATTCTTCCGCCTTTGCATCTATTCTTCGTACACACAGTGGAAACAGTCACATCAAAGACAATTGCAATTACGATGATGATATGATATGACGATTATGACGACGACGACAACGACTACAACAACAACAACAGCAACAACAACAACAACAACACAATAATAATAATAATAATAATAATATTATTATTATTATTATTATTATTATTATTATTTTTATTATTATTATTATTATTATTATTATTGTTATTATTAT
This sequence comes from Aporrectodea caliginosa, assembly GCA_020284085.1. Taxonomy (NCBI): domain Eukaryota; kingdom Metazoa; phylum Annelida; class Clitellata; order Crassiclitellata; family Lumbricidae; genus Aporrectodea; species Aporrectodea caliginosa. Next base: position 444,007 of record JACEVL010000225.1, on the reverse strand, counting down.
TATTATTATTATTATCGTCATTATCATATCATCATCGCAATTGCTATATCTGAATTGTCAATTGCATAGTCTAATCATTCTCTTTTACTCCACCCTCCTCCTTCCCTCGTATTCTCCTCTTCCTTATCCTCTTCATCCACCTCTACATCTTCCGCTTCCTCTACTCCATATACATCCTCATCTCAACATGATCCTCTTCCTCTTTTATGGCATCCTCTTTGCTCTCTTCATCCTCCCCTTCCTTCGATTTCACCGCCACTATCATCCACCTTCCTCCTTGCCCTCATCAGATCCCTCCAGAGACCTATCAACGTGAGTGAAGGAGACACAGTCTGGGCAGCGGTGCGTGTCCGCGGCTACTCCTGCTGCTGCTGCTGCTGCTGTTGCTGCTGCTGCCGTGGCGCGTCATCGGCGTCGCAGCCGCTCAACAATGAGGCCCGACGACGCGCGCGAACCGAGTGAGACAATTGGGGATCTAATTACAGATATTAAACCATTAACGAACGTTTGACTGACTGATTGATAGACACGCATACACGATGCAATTTTGACAGGTAGGCAGACTGACAGACAGGCGTACAGATGGACTCAGGCAGACATAGACAAGCAGACTGGCACAAGGACTTGCAGTAGGGTATAGGCTGATTGACCTACGATATAGGTGGGAGAATCGTATACGAAGAGTAGAACTGAAAGACAGTCATACAAGTTACAACCAGGCAGGGTAACCTATAAAGGCAGCAAAAGACTGCTAACACTTGTGATCCAGGCAGGGCTAACCTGATAAAGGCAGCTGACAAAAGACTGCTAACTGACTTGTGATCTGATTGGCTTGACTGCTGACTGACTGACTGGACTGACTGACTGACTGACTGGCTGACTGACTGACTGACTGACTGACTGACTGACTGACTGACAGACTGACTGACTGACTGACTGACTGACTGACTGACTGACTGACTGACTGACTGACTGACTGACTGACTGGCTGACTGACTGACTGACTGACTGACTGACTGACTGACTGACTGACTGACTGACTGACTGACTGACTGACTGACTGACTGACTGACTGACTGACTGACTGACTGACTGACTGACTGACTGACTGACTGACTGACTGACTGACTGACTGACTGACTGGTTCACTGACTATCTTTAAACTGAATCCTTTCAACACAAGGGAAGCTTCAACCGCTTCATAACATTTTAATGATGATCACATATAATTTTTTATAACATCGACAGAGATACTAAAGATTAAGATTATTCAATTACAATCACGCTAATAATCTTATTAAACAGTAGCTGCCAACAATTACAGACACGCAGAAGATCGTAAATATTTACACATATTGCAATGAGAATTTGCATAAATTATAAAAGAATTTTAAAATATCCTGCTTAATGCTAATACTAAAAGTTAAGCTATGCATATCTTGATATTTGCAACATAGGATTATACATGACTTAGATCTATATGTAGCGTGTCATACTAAAACACGCATCTCCATGGATGGATGGATGGATGGATGGATGGATGGATGGATGGATGGATGGATGGATGGATGGATGGATGGATGGATGGATGGATGGATGGATGGATGGATGGATGGATGGATGGATGGATGGATGGATGGATGGATGGATGGATGGATGGATGGATGGATGGATGGATGGATGGATGGATGGATGGATGGATGGATGGATGGATGGATGGATGGATGGATGGATGGATGGATGGATGGATGGATGGATGGATGGATGCATGCATGCATGCATGCATGGATGCATGGATGGATGGATGGATGGATGGATGGATGGATGGATGGATGGATGGATGGATGGATGGATGGATGGATGGATGGATGGATGGATGGATGGATGGATGGATGGATGCATGCATGGATGCATGGATGCATGGATGCATGGATGCATGGATGCATGGATGCATGGATGGATGGATGGATGGATGGATGGATGCATGCATGCATGCATGCATGATGGATGGAAGGAAGGAAGGAGGGAGGGATGAATGGATGAGCATGGGTTTTGTCGTAGGCCTATAGTTGATTCAGCCATATGTCCATAACAAGTTTCCAATACATTTAGCTCCTGCATGCCTAACAAGACAAATGGCAGTACTTAGCTTCATTCACAGCAGTCACTGACGAACATTTATACAGAAACATTTCTTTAAAGAACGAACTAGCAAATGCTGTTATCAACCTATACACGCGTTCAGCGATTGCAATATTTCAGAAAATAATAGGTTTTTCATCTTCGGCGGCGGAGCACTGAAATCATTAAGTCAACGAGTCACAGGCAGAAATCGATTCTCGATATAATTCCTCATGGCAAGAATGAATTGTATACCTCATATTTTCTAAGACGCAGCAAAGAATTTTCTCAAACAAATATCTCTGAAAGCCTGTTAAATAAAGCATTAAAAATAAACTCTTCCACAGTCATTGCCTTGATATCGACCTTGTCTATGGTCCAATCAAAAATCGACAAAAATATTATTATTTCTAAAGTTATTGATTGGCTCTGGTCTAATCTAAGACGAGAACTTCTAAAGCGCCACCGATCGATAGCCCGAAAAACCAAAGACACGGAAGCAACCTATAGAGATTAAGTCATGTGTACAAATACAACGATATTCAACCGGATCTCACAGTTGTCCATTATGGCTTTCTCTACGAAGAATTTCCTCCGAAGATCGGACAAATGTTTCGAAAGTCCGTAGATCTTATTTCGCTTCGGTCTGACTTCAACCGCCTCTGTAGTCAAGTTCAGAAACCTTAACCTAAGTCCTAAAATCTGTCTCTTCCATGCAGAGTTCTCAAAGGACCGAAAGGCAGCATCGGGCTGTATACTGCATGCAGTTCTCCGCGTTTTTCGTAGTCACCCACCCGAGTACCGTGAGTACGTTGCACGGAGTACGCGATGAGTACGCTGTCATCATCCGTCAGCCAGCTGTTCCATCCAGTTGGGTGACTTGAAGTATTCGGGTACGGTGTCGTCGAGGTGTGCGATGATCTTGTAGATGGATTTCTTCCACGATGGTTCCTGGTCTTTCTCGCCCTGAATCGATTTGAAGAACTCACGCAACGTCGCCTGAACCGTCTGACGAAAATTATCAGGTACCTGTTTAACAGGAACGAAAAAAATGAATGGATGGATGGATGGATGGATGGATGGATGGATGCATGCATGCATGCATGGATGGATGGATGGATGGATGGATGGATGGATGGATGGATGGATGGGGTGGTGGGTGGGTGGATGCATGGATGCATGGATGCATGGATGCATGAATGCATGAATGAATGAATTGATGGATGGATTGATGAACGATGGAATGAATGGATTGTATACAGGAATTGACAGTATAGAGGAATTGATTATAGGATGGATGGATGGATGGATGAATTAGACAAACAATTGGTCAGGTAAAATAAGGTAAGTTCAGGTTACTGTGCTGATTCAAAGGGCCGCGCGCCTGCCATGAATGCTTTCGCCTGATGCTACGGGATGGGCTTTGCCGGAGTGCCCTTCCTCTGAATCTGCCTCTGCACACCTGTTCTTTGTTCACTGCAATGGCTTCTAAACTGCGTGGAGGAAGGCATGGATGTATACATAGGAAAAGACCTGCATGGCTATAGGGTCAGTTCAGGTCAAGCCAGGTCGGTCAAAGCAAGGTAAGGTCAGTGCAAATTAAGAATATATGAAGGAAGAGGAAAATGAGGTTTTATACACGTCCCTTAAGCTAAGATTTTAGATATAGGTCATCTACGATAATCACAATCCTAGAGATAATGGACAATAGACTTTTGCAAAGTAAGGCAAGTTAATTTAAAAATTAAGGGAAAGGTTGAAAGATGAGAACAGCAAATCAACGGGATACAATGGTCGACAATTTCACGCGATGCCACCGGGATTCGAACCCATGCGAAGAGGTGATATAGGTAAGTTCACTTTAGCCAACTGATAAGTTGAGTCACTGTCTGCTACAGAGAGACAGACAGAGAGAGGAGGGGAGAGGAGGGTCTCATGTATATCTTCACAGCTTCATAATGCACGGCTTCATCTAAGAGCGCCGGAGTCACGTACACAGCAGGTCCGAACAAAAGCCTCAAGGCACATCTATCATTATATCTTCACACCGTTTTATGAAAACTTCAATTCTGCGCTACCCCGAGGACAGAGACAGTGGGACACAGACAACGAAAGACATACAGACAGACAGACAGACAGCAAGTAAAACAGACGGACACACAGATATAAAAATAACAGACATATAGTGAGACAGAGAAAGTAAGACAGATAAACAGACGCGAAGGGAGAAAGACAAGATATATAGGCAGACGGACAAGAAGCAGACTGAGAGATAGACAGTTACAATGGCAGGCAGAACAATAGCAGGCAGAACAATAGGAGACAGACAGAGTAAAGGGACAGTCAGATGGAGACAGAGACAGACAAAGAGATGCATCTGGAGAGACAGAGACAAAGATAGACACTGAACCGTTATTATAGCCAGCCATAAATTTGTTACCCCCGAGCGAAACTTAATTTCAATCTGTCTATCTCGACCCCGACTACAATGAAAATCGGCGAAGGTATTGTCACACACAGGTAACCCCAATCACTCGTCTGTCTACCTGTATACAAGCGACCGGTCGTCCCAGCATCAATCACTCATTCTGCATACTTTGAAGTACTTCAAGCAGTATACCATATATATTGAAGGAACAGAAGCACCAGAACGGCAAAAAAGAGTCAGAGAAAGAGTTCTGAGGGACAGAGAGACAGAGAGATATAGACACACAGACAGACAGAGACAGACAGATACAGAGACAGAGATAGAGAGAAAATGAATATAGAAACAGTGGCAAGGAGAGAGACAACCAGTATGCATGTCTAATATAGAGCGAAACATCGCAGACCTACTGTACCATTATGATGTTTATCACGAAGTGGCGCTAGATAAATGCAAGCGCATAAATAAATGACTATAGACCTACTTACATGCGACTCTAATGGCTGATTGGTGGGTAAATATGGATGGATGGATGAATTCAATGCAAAGCATACGCCTACGTATACATATATGCATACATGCATAAATGCTCACATACATTCATGTGTACATACATGTAAACATAAATGCACACATACATGTCATGCATACATGCATACATACATACATACATACATACATACATACAGACAGACATAAATACAGACAGACATAAATACATACATACATACATTCATACATACATATCCACATACATACCCACATACATACATACATACATACATACATACATACATACATACATACATACATACATACATACATACATACATACATACATACATACATACATACATACATACATACATACATACATACATACATACATACATACATACATACATACATACATACATATACGCCGTATAAAAGTCTCCGATTACTTTAATAGTGCCTCCCATAATTTCTTAAACTAAGCAATGCATTAATAGTCTTGCATAATCGAGGTCAAGAAGTTACGTAGTAGAAGAAATGACTGCCGCTTAAAATTCTCGTTCCGCTTCGCCTGTCAGGATATCAAAGGCTATAATCCCGTTCTGCGTTTGACTCAAGCCTTCGGTTCCCTCCACCCCAACCCTTCTTCACACCCCACCTCCACCTCTCCACCCAGAGATACGAAACCCACTTGATTAGCAAGAAAGAATATTTATCAGGTGCGCACCTTAACGAAACGCCGCCGAGATAACTCACAAAGGCACCGACGAAATGAAGTCACCTGGACGTATACTTGTCTACGGCGGGGTGCACGACTAATGAAAAGACTTAGAACTATTAAATGAATATGCGTAAGTAAACGCCGGTCATTAAACTGCGACGATCAACGCCTTAATTAAAAGCCAAGGACTCGACTGAGCCACCGACGTCTTAATTATCATAAAACTTGCATAAAGAATGAGGAGCTCTGAGCGATTTAACGATACGCCTACGTTTGATATTCAATCGATCTACCAATCAACATGTCGATTAAATCAGTCAATGCATCGATCCACTGATGAATGATTGAAGTGAAATTAATTATTTAAATAATCTAGGAAATTAAACTGCTATGATCAATCAATCGGCCGATAGATCGATAAATCTTGTCGATCGATGAATATCCAGAAGTCTCAATGACAACAAAGTACTCACGAAGAAGAATACAGGCAAATAGACAGACATATGTGAACGTTAGAAACGGACAGATGCATAGAATCTCCACCACAGAAAATACACACATATATAGAGACACAGGGATGCACACTAACAGACACACATACAGCAAGAGACACGCTAACGGTTTCTCACAAAACATGCCAATCGAAAACACACACGCACAAACTGATACGCAGCCACACTGGCAGACACGCACACAGACAACTAGGCGGGCATGCACACAAACACACATCCTCACAGCTGAGTCCTGGGAATAGTTGTGCGCACAATGCAAGCAGACCAACCCCTGTACACGTGCATTGCACGCGCCCACTTGCGCCGCCAAGCGGTCGACGCCAATTATCGCTCATCGCCCCAAAATGGTGAACTGGGGACAAGAGAATAGAGTCAAGCGATCAAAGGTGTCTTCCATACACAAGAACTGACTTTTCCGCCACATATAGTTGCGCTTGACCGACTTGTCATTCATAGAAGCGTCTCACTCGATTGACTTCTGCCTCGAAGAACCGTCTCGCTTGGCTGAATTGGACGCGATGCGCGTGGCCTGGCTGTGAAACCGTTTATTATGTCGGATCCTGACTTGTGACCCATTGACTAGGGTGACAATTTCACAGGGCATAATTCCCAGACGCTAAGGTGAAATTGTAACTGTCGATCCGACAGTTACAATTTCACCTATAGCGTCTGGGAATTGGGAATTATGCCCTGTGAACGTAGCCTTAACTTTGATTAACCATAACCCAAGTCATAACCATAATAATTCACAATCATAACCATAATCACGACCCAAGCTCCTGTGTTAACTCTAAATCTAACCCTTAAGATAGCCGAAACCTTGCCGTGACCATGCATAGCACTAAATCTAACCCTAACCATAAATATGGCCCATAGCCATAACTCCAACCCTTAGCCCGAACCCTTAGCTTTAAATTTTACCCTTTACCTAAGTCCATATTATACCCTAACCCCAGCCCTAACCAAACCCACAACCATAGCCTCAACTTAACGCTTCCTCAGATCCAACCCTAACTCTAACCGAATCAATCAATCAATCAAAAAAAATTTACATAGCGTCCCTTCAAGACTCAGAGGCGCTCCCGACACAGGCCAAGCGGAAAAAGTAAGAAACCCTATTCTCTACCCCTAAGTATCTACCCATAAACCTCTACCCCTAAGCATATACCCCTAAACCTAAACCCATGAGCCTCTACCGGGTCTACCCGTAAACCTCTACCCCAAGCATCTACCCATAAACCTCTACCCTAAGCCTCTACTCATAAACCTCTACCCATAAACCTTTAGGGACCAATCCAATCTGGAGCAAACCTTCCCACCTGATGGTGCCCTCAAGTCATCAACTGGCGGAACATTAATATGGCTCCAGATTGGGGCTTCCTCCCTGAAGCATACTGTACCCCGCCCTCGGACCATGGCAGGGTCGTCAGGCTATGCGGGCGCCCTCGTCCAACGCCTCCATCGACCGATCAAGGGGCGAGTGACCCCAAGGATGTCAGAGACGAAATGCAACAGCCCTTTTGTCCGGGTATACACGAGCCAAATTGCCCCAGGCGTTACCAAGGCGACCGCTTTATTATAGGGGAACCGGTCCCCACGGTCTAAGAGTAGGGTAAGTTTCACGGAGAGGGTGTAATTGTCCCAGGCGATAAAGGTGAACGGAGATGAGGTTGATGAGGAGGATAAGGGATGCTTGGTTGCCATGGTTACAGCCTGTTGATGCGGCAGACGATGACAGCATCAGACCAGCCTGATGATATTAAATGTCGTTCTATTGCTTCCGCTCCGTCTGCCTGCCTCACTGTGTATTACTCTGACAGTATGTCTCTCCGTCTGCTTGCCTGCCTCTTGTCTACCTTCCTGCCCATTATATCTGTCTGTCTGAGCGTTCATTATTGGTTATCATTCTGCTAATCGTTTAATCCATTTCTGTCTCTGTTGTGTCCAACCTCAGCAGCCCGCATCCTCTGTCCGATGAAGAGAGAGAGACCAGTGGGACTTCTTCGGAAACAGGCGGCAGTCCTCACCCCTCTGCTTCCCTCCCTCTCTCCTTCCCCTTCCTTTCTCCGTATCCTCCCCCCTTCTCTCTTCCTCTCTTTATCCATCCCTCTATTTCTCCTTCCATTACTCTGTCTTTGTTTCTGTCTCTATGTCTGTTTCTCTCTGTCTGTCTCTGTCTCTTTCTCTCTGTCTCTCTCTGTCTCTGTCTCTGTCTCTCTGTCTCTGTCTCTCTCTGTCTCTCTGTCTCTCTGTCTCTCTGTCTCTCTGTCTCTCTGTCTCTCTGTCTCTGTCTCTGTCTCTGTCTCTGTCTCTGTCTCTGTCTCTCTCTCTCTCTCTCTCTCTCTCTCTCTCTCTCTCTCTCTGTATCTCTCACTCTCTCTCTCTATCTACCCTCTATTTCTCCTTTCTCTCTCTCTCTTCCTCCCCCTCTCTTTTCTGTTCTCTCTATCTCTCCCTGTCTACCTTCCTCTTGCTCTCTTTTTCCCCTCTCTCATCCTCCCCCTCTCTCTCTCCTGTTCTCTCTCCATCTCTTCGTTTCTCTCTCTGCTGCGCAGTTGCATTGTGACAGGTGCGTCATCACGTGTCTGTTGTGCTCCTTCGATTGGGTGGAGGGAGAGACGTAACCCAAGGCCTAAATAGTCGGCTATTTTCAGGTTTGAAAATAAGTATTTAGAACCTAATATGCATATTTATATGCATATGTATTCATGCATAGTACCAATTATTTTCACATATATATATATATATATATATATATATATATATATATATATATATATATCATATATATATATATATATATCAGCGTTTTGTTTGTCGTCGATTTGTGGACAGCTGTCTGATGATGTTTGGCCATGGCATCTTTCGGTTTGTCTTCAACAAACTCAGATCAGTCGATCACATTTCGTCATTTCATCACTCACTCCGTCCCTCTATCTCTCCCTCCATCTACCCATCTGTCCGTCCTTCCTTCCATCTGTCCGTATATCCCTACATCCGTCTCCTGGTCTTGCCGTCTGCTCGGTCTTCCTAACTTGCCTCTCTGTCCCTATTTGTCCGTCACTCTTTCTCCCTTCCGAGTCGAAGTATACTATAATTTGAAAAGGTAATCTAAAGTAATTTGATCAAAATACTGGTAAAGCAATTGAGTGGTAAGAAGAAGAATTTTTATTTTAGAACCAATCGAATACAAGGATTCGAACCTGTTTCGACTGCAAACTATAACACCTCGGCTATATCTTAACAGCCAACAATTAAAGACTATTGACTCTTTGGTTATATTTAAAAAGAGCTACAGACAGTTCCTGATGACTTTGTTACTAAACGGGAATGGTTTTTTTTCTGGTTTTTTGTGATGTAACCAATATGAACAATGCACTCAGAAACTGGTTTTAGAAATGTATGTCACGGTTGCGTAGGTTTCTTTGGCGTGACGGTCAATTATCTGTTATCATTCTTATGATTATTACGAAGAGCGGACTCGATAAGCTCATCTTAACTTTTTTCCACTTTCAGAACCTTCAACCTATCCTGTAACAGTTCATCTATACTGTTTTGTGTACCAGAGTAGTGTCAGGGCCGTAAATCCTGGGGAGGGAACGTGAAGAAATTCCCTCTCTGCAATTTTTTGTTCGACAAGATTAGCTCTATAATATGGTCTTGTTGCTCCCTGCAGTCCGAAGTTATATGCAGCATTGCGAACAAATAATTTTTTAACGCTAACATAGTATGTAACTGAACTCAATATATGCTAGTAGGATTGTAGGAATCAGTCATTATCCGCTGGTGGCAGTTTAGAATAATGTTTTGCTCAATGCATAAATTAAATAATTACGATTCATATACGCAATTCCGTTATATGGGCTTGTTAAGGAAGTATACACGCATTTTCGAAGGCGCAGTTTTTCCCTCCCCACATGTCGAAACAGATTTACGGCCCTCATGACTGCTGTGAGACTGTGAAAGTGTACTATGTAACGCTGTGTAAATATATTTGATTGATTGATTGATTGATTGACTGACTGATTGACTGATTGACTGATTGATTGACTGACTGACTGATTGACTTGACTTGACTGATTGATTGATTGATTGCTTGCTTGATTGATTGATTGATTGATTGATTGATTGATTGATTGATTGATTGATTGATTGATTGATTGATTGATTGATTGATTGATTGATTGATTGATTGATTGATTGATTGATTGATTGATTGATTGATTGATTGATTGATTGATTGATTGATTGATTGATTGATTGATTGATTGATTGATTGATTGATTGATTGATTGATTGATTGATTGATTGATTGATTGATTGATTGATTGATTGATTGATTGATTGATTGATTGATTGATTGATTGATTGATTGATTGATTGATTGATTGATTGATTGATTGATTGAATAGTTTCGAATGCTTGAGGATATCTTGTAATGGCTGCCATATGTCCGTCGATGTCGACCTTACTTAGCTCTACACATGTCATGTCAGTTGTAAATCTTGAGTTTATATTCCGCCCATTAAATCCGGAATATCACGTGACTGTTCAAGTCACGCGACTACGTATAAGAATTCCCGCATCCGTCACCACGTGCGTTCGACTTTCGCTGAGATTATGGTAATACCACCACTATTCTAATCCTCTGCCAGTTCTTCTGTTAATTACGTCGTGGATGTATACCCGCATTCTCGTCTACATTCTACTTCGACTTTCCTCCGCGTGTTTAAGCAAAATCGCTGTTCTAATCTTCTTCTGTCGTGTTCTTCCGATAATTACGTCGTCGATGTTACACGCCCTATATACGGAAAATCCCAAATCCTATCAAGAAGGATACCTCTCACTAATTACTTAATTAGTCTGCAGGAAAACTTCACGCAAACGCCTTCGACTAATTGCGTATTTGCGTTGTTACAGTCAACGGACGGTCTAAAGACTGCTGCTAATCAAATTTAATCTAATCTTAGAACTTCTATAACGCCACTATATAGAGTAAGACGCTAGACATCCGTCAAACGCTAATTCTAATCTATATCTCATAATTTCTATAGCGCCGCTAAAACAGTCACTAAGCATCAGTCGATGGTGCTTCAAAGCGTATTTATAATCGGGTCAATGACAGTCCGATTAAATATCGTATACTATAGACCCAGTGTTTGGATATTGTCACGCCCTCTAGAGCCGGCTTAGCCCCCTAAATCGTCTACGACTAGCCCTCACAATCCTCCTATAGACGCTCCACCCTTCCATTCTTCCCCTTTCCCTCCCTTTGTCGCTAATCTTAAAGCTTTCAGCCTTGCTGGGGCGACGGACGATCAGAACTTGTACAAATGGGTGTGCACCGGATTAATAGCGATCGTCGGATGAGGGAGTCCAGCACCACCGGTTTTCTTGCTGTCGGTGGTGGTTGTGGTTGTGGGATGTGGGTTTAGTGGTGGTATAGTGGGGTATTGGTTTTGGGGTGGTGCTACACACATTCATGGTAGCCAGTAAAAAAATTTCGGAGGGGTTTTAAGATTTGGGGGGTTCCATTGAAAATCGTCGCAAAAGTCCAGGTGTTTTTGCATTTTGCATGTTAAAGCATATAAAAAAATTTCGGAAACTTGTTGGGGAGGGTTTGAACCCGTAAAACCACCCTAAATACGCCCATGCACACATTACGCTGCTACCCCAACAATAACACTAAATCTAAACCATAACCTAAAGTATTAACCCTAACCATATGCAATTACCCCATGCCTTACAACTACGTAATCCTATATACCATAAACACCGACACTAACCCATAACCATAACCATTAGGGCAACAAAGCGTTCTCAGAAGACGCAGTAAAAAGATCATGCAGAGATGTACATAAAACAATATTGCATGTCAGTTCCATATTTGACTTCCACATACCGCGACAATAAACAAAGAAATGAATAAACGATTAAATGACTGAATGAATAAAAAATAAAACCAGTCCATTAAGATGTATAGCGCCGTATAAATGACGTATCATCTTACATAAAAATGCAATATAGGTCCATTAGATTTTAAGAGCAGAGATCGAACTGTTACCTCGATGCGATTGTTTCGATTGTAGTGTAGGACGAGAACGCGGTAGAGCTCCGAGTCGGAGTTTACGACGAGGTCACTGGCGTTTTTGACCCCTTCGGCCAAGGCCTGCCTGGCGTACTTCTCCATCTGGATGTAGTAGAACTCCCTGATTGAAGCGCACAACAAAACGAAGATACGTGAAGATGAAACGAGAATACATGTGCACAGAAGAAGACACGAGAACACAGAAGATGACACGAGAATAGAGAAGAAGAACAATAGAGTACAAGAAGAGCAATGAAGAATAAGAAGAAGAAGAAGAGAAGAGGAAGAAAAATTCATCTTAAAATGATCATCATCGATGAAACCATTGTCGTCGTCGTCATCATCATCTTTCACCGTGCAATACCATCATCACGACCACCACTACCTGCATCATCACCAGCATTGATTCAATACCATTGCTAAAACATGGACACTGTCACCACCATCATTATCGTAACTGGCTGATTTTACAACGGAACACTAGATTTGCCTAGTGTATCAATGGAACACTAGACTAGCCGACGTGGAACATTGGTTGTCAGATGTATCGGATTAAGAACCAACCAGGAAACTCGTTTTCGACAAAGTATATTTATTTACGAAGAGTTAGAAATATGTGTGGCCTTTCATCACCTTTGCACGGGGTCCACATGTGCATATAAGTGTGCACATACGGGCCCGTGTGAAACTGGTAATAAGCCAAGGCCAGATGTTAAATGTGGGCCTCATTAATTTCAAATAGCTCATTAAGTATTTTGGTAATCAATCAGTGCTAAGTGCTATAGCTACACATGATGACTTGATTTCTGTATATAATAATACAGGTATAGGTCTACTTTGCATTGGCGTATAATGATGATGTTATTACAATTTACAAGTATACCAGAGCAGAATAAAGTGAAGCATTATTTTACATGGCAAATATTCGTGACAGTTCTAAATTATTCATTCATGATTTATCTATTTTTTAATCTGAATTAAATTTTATACTAAAGAAGGATCCTTTTCCCCTTTGCCTCTCTATCGTAGGCCCGTGCCGGCTGGCCCACCTGGACCCCTCTGTTCTAGCCTGTGTACCTATGTATGCATGCACATATGCACGCATATATGTGTGCATACATGTATGTATGTATGTAGGCACGTTTGAATTCACGCGTGTATGTAATGTATGTAATTATGTATGCACGTATTTACTGTATTGTATTGTATTTACGGGCTTCTAAAGCGCCTGTCACAATATAATACGACCTAATCAGAGGCTCTCCCAGTGATATGATGCGCTTTTAGCACGTCTTAAGAGAACCCTGGAAACCGGTTGGGCATAAACATCAGGCCACATTAAATGTCTGTCCGTGGCTGAGACGAGACAAAACGGCAGAGCCCTGACGCGAAGGTCAGAGGTCACTCGCTGACTGCCACACAAAAGACCAACCATCACAACCAGAGGGAGAGACATTGTTCCGCCAGCGAGGAGCAGTTGATCGTTGCTCAACAGATGGCAGCAGCTAACGGTACCCTCCCCCCATCAAGCCAGGCGCCTCTCCACCCCCGGAAGCCTTCCCCAGTAATTGCGCCCATTGCCACCCCACCCACCCCACGCTAACCTACTGAGGTGATTGCTGAAGAAAGACGCGGGATGGGAGTCGAAGACCGAGTATACGGACGTCTTGGGAGGGTGAGTAAACATGACCATTGGCCCGTCCGTCACCCCACGGCTGCGTTTCCTTCCTCCCCGAAATGGAGTGACAGGGTGGAGCAAAAGGTCACCCTGGCGTCCCACTGCACCGTTACCCCGATACCAAGAATCGGGGACATCAGAGGAGACGTATTCACCGCCGTTGACTTTGACCCCCCCCCTCGCCGCCCAAGCGAAGTTCTTTGTCTCGAAGGCCGACGATTAAAGCCGAAGAAGAAAATGCGCTAAAGAACCAGCATCGACTATAAAGAACCGGAAAGAGAATGACACAGGATGAAGTGACATCGTCATTTGCAAAAGTTGCGACTGGTGAAATAGCATAAACGTCAATGTATTGTAACAGGCTTCTTGTACATGTAGTACATTACATTACTAGGCAGTATACACTACACCAGCACAACTTCTTTTAACAGAGGGTCGCCCTAAAATTTTAAAGGCAGCTCAGGGACCGTATGCTAATCGCGGGCTAATTTTTGCAGATTCATTAGCCCCAGAAAATGAGACAATATTAATTTTATTCAAACTAAATATTGCAGAATAACCGTTAAAGTAAACGACGATAATTTTTATGACGAAAACCTAATTATCCTAAAACCTACAGTGCTACACTACAATAAAAAATTTTTTAAGCTTATTCAGTTTAAAAAATAAATAACACGGACATGTCAAGGGCCGGATCAAATTTCATAAAGGACCCCAGGGGTCGGATCCGGCCCGCGGGCCGTATGCTAGTAATGTTACCCACCCTTGCCCTACATTATATATATTGTTACGTGTCCCCCCTGAATAAAGGCTGAAACAACTCGTTTCCAGTTTAAAGGGTATAATTCTCAACAAAATACAAAGTAAATCGATACATTACCAAACCGTAGAACAACGGTAGATGGCAGTTCGCTCTCTGTGTCGAACGAACACCAACGAAACAGAACTTCACCGCAGCAACAGGCTGACGACAAGAAGAACTCTTAAACGAACTTGAGAAGACCATCAACCGTGGAACTGACCACGAAAATAGCTTAACTATCGTGCAGACGAAAACACCCACAGGAAGACCTCAGGAAGACTCTGACAATACGGCCGGCGTGCTTTTGTCTTGTCCGAGTTCTTCCTAGACCTGGGAGTCGACCCCAATAAGTCGACCCCAGTCGACTTGGGCATCCCAAGTCGAGTCGAGTCGTTTCTGCTTAGCGCAACTGACCCCCAAGTCGAATTTGTACAGAAAAGTGACCTCAAGTTGTTTTCTACACAAGTCGACTTAAACCGACTTGAGACACAAACAAATCTAAATTTATCTCGCCACACTTATGATCGTGATGCCACGGCGGCATTTAAGCAGTTTTATAGTGTTTTTTAGTGTGAACAAGTGTTTCTAAGATCTATAGTGCGTTAGGGTTGTGTCAGGGCGGGCAATACATCTGTATATAATTATGTACATGATCTAGTTAAGCGGGCGGTCAGCGCCGCTTATCTTATGCAAACATTGACTGAATATAGCTCGTACTGCGCATGTGCTAATAGCACGGGAAAGGTTAGAAATTGCTGATTACAGTCGATTTGAATAATGCAGTTGCTTTAAATTTTTTAATACAGTAGATAGAGCTGTATATTGAGAGTGAAGTGTTAAGAAATATAGTTGATTTATGTGGACGATGTACATTGAATTGAAATGTTGAAGATAAAAGTTGATTTTCATCTCATTATTTTTAAAGAGTAAGAAGAAATATTAAAAACGCAGAACGGTGTCAATTAACTATAGCCACAGTCGACTAAAAGTTGAGCGATCTCTACGTAGGAATAGGGATAAAGTTTTCTGAGATAGGTCGCTAAGAAATAAGACTTGGTGACCGTGACACATAGGACTACCAGTTCTAACTTCTACGGTCTACCGCGTACTTAGGCTGCGATATTATTTTGCATTATCGACGCCGGGTGCGGCGTAGCGGCGGTTGGGCTAAGCAGCTACTTAGGCCTTATTTTTTATCCGTGTCGATTTATCTATATCATCAGTTATTCTATGTTAAAGTGTTACACGTACGTTTCACAAAACTGGCGAATCGAAATGTTAATAAAAAGTTAGCAAGAGCTGAACGCGCGCAAATCAATGAACTTTTAGTCGTCAATGAATTCGACGCAAAGAAATCTGGATCTCGTACTAATCAATCGATCGTTTGGCGCTACTTTGGTGTACTGCGTTAGTCGTTTGCAGAGGGAAAACTGTTGGTTGGGCAATAATCGACTTTATTGTCGGTGAGTGGTAGAACTATAGGATGATACGCATGCATTTCTATTTGAATGACGTTAGTGGCCAAATAATTATGACAACCGAATTAAAATTTGTCATTATAACACGCCATTCAGTGCAACCAGTCCGCGGTCAGCTGCAGCTGTTCTTCTGTTAACCCATTAGGGCATTACAAAACTGTTGAAGCACAAATACAAACAACTTGAAATAGGCCTAATAAACAATTTTATTCATCAGGTGTTGAGATCTCATTACTCATTAGTATAAGAAATTAATGCTTGCCAGGCAAATTGGCATGCCATTTTTGTATTATTGGCCGTACATAATCGTTATTACCATGCCAGAAGTCGACTTGAAGTCGGAAGTTGGTTGGTTTTCTCCCAAGTCGGATCAAGTCGTTTTGACTCCAAGTTGTCGACTTCAAGTCGACCTCAAGTCACTTTAGGGTCAAGTGGGGTCAGATTGGCTGACCAAAGTGACTCCCAGGTCTAGTTCTTCCTGAGGTCTTCCTGTGGGTGTTTTCGTCTGCACGATAGTTAAGCTATTTTCGTGGTCAGTTCCACGGTTGATGGTCTTCTCAAGTTCGTTTAAGAGTTCTTCTTGTCGTCAGCCTGTTGCTGCGGTGAAGTTCTGTTTCGTTGGTGTTCGTTCGACACAGAGAGCGAACTGCCATCTACCGTTGTTCTACGGTTTGGTAATGTATCGATTTACTTTGTATTTTGTTGAGAATTATACCCTTTAAACTGGAAACGAGTTGTTTGAGCCTTTATTCAGGGGGGACACGTAACAATATATTGTTTTTAATGTTTCTACTATTGTTAAGGTTGTTTATCTTGTTCGGCTTGCACATGAAGTCTCAACAACGTATATAGGCTGCTTTACAGATGGAACACAGTCAAGACGCACTAAGCTGGGTTAGTGCTTGAATGAGCGACCATCCATGAATTGAACTCCATCTGCTGTCTACTCTTCCTTCCGTCCTTCTTTCATCGCTAAATGAGTGTAAGCGCACTGCAAGTTTCTAGGTTACACGATATATCGGTTGTTGAATTGCTGTAGTCGTGTCTGCGCCTCAGCCATATCTTCCGTCGACCTGAGGACTGTGCTTCTGAGCAATTTCTGTAGAGGCATGTAAGCGTCTTACCTTTACCTTCTTGCTTCTGAGGACTTTCTATAATTAATTATAGACGTGCAAACAAGTTTACTTCTAATTCATTTATCTCTGGACAACCCATCGGATATGACGCAGCGCCCGTGAATAAGCTGGTGCCCTGCGCTTAATTTTAGAGTAGCGCCTTGAAAACTTGGAATTTACGATTACGTGTTTGCGTGTTACACGTACTTACTTACTCATGATCTACTTGATGTCTTTGATTCATCCTCTGTGCGTGCTTCGCTCGTTCTATCATTGTTTTGTTGTTTGCGGAATAAAGGAGACTGAATAATGGAGCGACAGAAAGCGGTCTTAAGCGACGCGCGAGAGGAGCAGAGCAGATCGGTCGGTCGGTCGTCGGGCGATCTTTTGCCCCCGGGGCTCAGACTATCAAAACGACCGGAGATCGGATCTTATTATAGAAGTCTCAGGAAGTCAGAGCGCAGGCGATCGCTAGCGTTTACCTGCACACGGTCTGTCGGGCGTGACGGTCGCGCCTGACGAGTTCCGGGATTGGGATTGACGGGACGACCGACGACGGCTTCGCGTCTTTGGCTTTGTCTGCCGCGCCAAACGATACGAAGCAGCGAGTCATCCTATCAGGGACTCACTCTGTCTGTCCGTCTGTCTGTCTGTCTGTCTGCCTGGTCGCGTCTCTCTGTCTCCGTTGTGCGGTGTGGGAAATTCCCAAATTAGCGAACGTCATCGACGTCCGCGCCCAACCAGACCGGAAGCGTCGCTTCCTCCACGTCTTCACCCCGTGATCGCGGAAATTGTGGATGCGTGGAGGGTGGAAGAGAGGGATGAAACGGTGGGTGGGTGGATGGATATATATATATATATAGACAGCGAAGGAGGAAGGAAGGAAGGAAGGAAGGGAGGGATTAATGTGGATGGATGACTGAATGGGTGGGTGGATGGATGGGTATATAGAGGTAGACAGAGAGGGAGGGAGGAAGGGAAGGATTAATGTGGATGGATGACTGAATGGGCGGGTGGATGGATGGACAAAAAAAGAGGTAGGTAGGAAGGTATGGATGGATGGATGGATGGATGGATGGATGGATGAATGGATGCATGGATGGATGGAGGAATGGATTGTGGGAGGATGTAGCTGGATTTGTCCTTTCTGGTCTCACTTTTGGATGTCTGCTAATATTTCTTTTGAAAGAGTGTAATATCGGTTGTTAATTGGTGTTCAATAAAATACGTCAATCAGGAAGAGACGGATGAATGGGTGAATGGATGGAAAGAAACAAGGCGGAATGGATGGATGAAGGGGTAGATGCCTGGATGGATGAATGGATAAAGATAGGGAGGAAGGGGGTGGATGGATGGAGGGAGGGGAGGAGCGAGATAAGAAGCATTGACCGATGGACGAACAACTATTGACGTTTTCAAATGGGTATAAAATACATTCGTTCCCCATCGGTGAAAGAGGAAGGCGAAGATGGGGTGAAGTGAAGAGGGTGGGGTGAAGAGGGTGGGGTGAAGTGGGGAAGACGGCGATTATGAATTCAGTTGGAGGTCAGAGGTCAGCAAACAATGGAGAGAAATAATTACTTCGTCGCAGGTCATTTAATTCCGGCCTCACAGGCAGACAAACAATCGCCGTCGATTTATAGACAGCAATCACTCGAAACAGAACTACATCAATATCCAATTACACAAAATTACACAATGTAACTATGATAATTATAATACTGATAACAACAACAACAAAAACAATAATAATAATATTAATAAAAATAATAATAAACAAACAACAACGACGACGATGACGACGACGATGATGATGATATATGATGATGATGATGATGATATATGATGATGATGATGATGATGATGATGATGATGATGATGATGATGATGATGATGATGATGATGATGATGATGATAATAATGATAATAATAATAATAATAATAATAATAATAATAATAATAATAATAACAATAACAATAACAATAACAATAATAACAATAATAACAATAACAATAACAATAACAATAATAATAATAATAATAATAACAATAATAATAATAATAATAATAATAATAATAATAAAAGGCCAGTTTCTGTTGGTCTTTAAGACTCATGGTTCAATTAACCGCTATAGGATTGTTTTCATCAGGACTAGTATATCGTGGCTATCGTTCATGCAGCGTCTATAATTGTTTAGCAAAAGCGGACAACTAAATTTCCTCGCAGCAGTTTTTAATCCTGAAAGTAGCGATATCAAAAACCTTGCTGATGCCTCGTTTTTGAGTCATTTTCCGGTAGCATGGTAACTTCACTAATTCAACAAGCAAAAATATTTTTATTTCAAAATTAAATTTTTTTCTTTGTAGCAAATCTTGAATGTTTCTATTTTTTCACAAATATATATATATATATATGGTTTTACACTAATATGTAAATGTAGAAAGATTTTGGTAGAAAAAATAGCCTTACTAAAATATTTATCCACTCCGTTACTGTAGGCTATACATTATGAGATATGTTTATACAAGGTACAGCATCTTGACATGCCAATATGTTTCCAGTGTTAATTTTTATGGAATAGAAATAAAAGAAATTAGAATACTTATAATTATTTGATTCCATCACAGTTTCATTTATTTAAAAGAAGGTCCACTCCGTTACGGAAATAGAAGCAATTAATGTTAAGTTGAATAAATTTTTTTGCCCAACAACTAAAAAGAAATCACTTGAGCCAATCATTCCCAGTGATCGAATAAACAGAAAACACTAAAATATTTATGGATTATGGTATTGTCTTAAAAATTTGCTCACAGCATCAAAATATCACATCATTTAGCCTATAATAAGTCCACTCCGTTACTATCTTCCTAGTGTCGACCACAATTTTTCCACTCCGTTACATAGCTGTCCCATGCGTTTCCAAATTAATGTTAACGGAGTGGACAGGTAACGGAGTAGACAATTTGGGTTGCAGCACGGTAAATGCCCTATTATCGCTCACGCGTCCACATCAATCGTCGGTAAAATCATTATTTTGCTTATAAGCAAAGATGTTTCTATTTGCAAAGAAGGCTTTTGCAACATTGAGCTCCTCGTTTGTTACAAATTATGTTCTAGGAAACGAAATAGCGTGGATGCAAGCCCAGACCAATTTGTGTGGCGCCGAGCTTCTTATACACTGCAGCTAATAGTCTTTCAAACAGAAGCTTATCATAACATACTGAACTCGCATTTTTCTTTTATGTAAAATCCTTGTATTGTATTACTATGTATAGTGTGTGTGTATGTGTGTGTAGGTATGTGTGCAGGTGTGTGTGTGTGTGAGTGTGTGTGTGTGTGTGCGCGTGTTTGTGCGTGCGTCCACGTGTTTGCAAGTTTCCGGTAACTTTTTTGTAAACAGATATATCTTAAAGCAACATAGATATACTTCCTAGAAAATGCTGTATTCATCAAACATCAAAACATATATTATATATATTATGCATAATACTGTGTGTGTGTGTGTGTGTGTGTGTGTGTGTGTGTGTGTGTGTGTGTGTGTGTGTGTGTGTGTGTGTGTGTGTGTGTGTGTGTGTGTGTGTGTGTGTGTGTGTGTGTGTGTGTGTCGCTTTTAAGAGGGTTCTGCCGTGGCAGATGATGCAGGATGTATACCTCCAAACTTCTATAAGTGCAACTGGCCAATAATTGCCTCATATAAAAATACAACATGTTATTATAGGCGTACGTGTTCGTGCGTGCTGTATACGTTTATATGTTATACTATATATATATAGTATGCTTGCATACTATAAGATTATATTATGTATATAATTGGCTTTTGTATTATATGCCACATCATATAGTGTGTGCATACTATAGTATACAGTGGTAATGCTATGCTCGTCTCCATTTATAGTGCCAGTATACTTTGTATACGACACGGTATATATATACGACTTCTAAAGAATGTCTTGTCATACAAAGACAGTATGTATTGAGACATCGCCTTCTTTTCTGTCTGTTTTGCCTTGGAACTGACAGCTGTATACTCTGCCCCACCCCAACATCTTACAAATTCCCTCTCTCTCTCTCTGTTTTCGCGCTCTTGTCTTGTGCCGTTCGGAAGATGGATGAACCCGGATGTATACGCGGCATCGATGAAAGAGAATTCTTCTTAAGGATGGATTGTCTTGTGGTCTGGATGAGAGACAATGGGTGCGTTGGAATCGACGCAATAAAAGAGTTTACATTGTCTGATAGGCTTGAAGAATAAGGCACTAAAATATAGTTCTGTCTCTTTCTTCCTTCCTTCTTTCCTTCTGCTTCTCTCTTTTTCTGTTTTCTTCACTTCACTGCTGATGTCTGTGTCTGTCTGTCTGTCTGTCTGCCTGTCTGTCTGTCTCTCTCTATCTCTCTCTCTCTCTCTTTCTCTCCTATCTGTCTCTCTGTCTCTCTCTCTTCTCTCTGTCCTCTCTCTCTCTCTCTCATTTCTCTTTCTCTCTCTCTCTTCTCTCTCATTTACCGTCTATTTGTCTATTTGTCTTTCTTTCACTGTCCATATTCTTCAGCATTTCTCTTTCTCTCTGTCTTCGTGTCTTTTACTCTCTCTTCATTTGTCTCCCTCGGTCTGTATACTCCAGCTCTTCTTCTCTCTCTTTTTCTTTCTATCCATCTCTGTCTCACTCTGTCTCTCTGTGTCTCTTGTCTGTGTCTCTGTCTGTGTCTCCGTCTGTCTGTCTGTCTCTTCACTGCCCTCCGATGCTTGTGACTGTGATGTTTTGGACTTCTTGGACGTTTTACAGCATAAGTCGAAGCTTAGCGATGGAAACATAGCAGCTTAGTCATCGAAACAAGACCTTCGATCAGCGCTTCTAGCGAACTCGCTCACCTTAATGCATAAAAATTTTGTCCAGACGACTTCGCCTAATACATTCGCCTTGCCTCCACAATCGCTTCACCATTCCCAATCATTCAGCCCGTCAATTCTTAAATTGTCCAGTCATGCTGCGCTCGATACACGCACCTATAATTACCGCAAACCGACTGCAGCCGATATACACGCGCTCAGAAAACGCTCCGGAATCCATGCGCGGCGTGCAAAGGGTTAACTTTCTTGTCAGACGATCGGTCTCAATTTGGCGCCAAAGGATGCGCGCAATTCGAACGTCTGTCATGGCGACGTCATCTCAGTCGCAACTGGCGCCATCTATCAGTCGTCGGACGATCATCCTTTTGTCGGACGAGAAGATTTGGAGGCTTTAGTCCGATGTCTCCGCCAGATAGCGCGTTCTGAGACGGCGCGAAATCGACGAAATAACGGAATAATGAAGAGATCAAAGGCGGAGGATGACGGGGGATGCTGCTGCTGAAGCTGGCTTGTCGCCTAGGAAAGCAACCGTATACGTCTGCTGCTGCTGCTGCTGCTTAAGCGGGAAATCGCCTGTTGAGCGCTTGCGATTGACGACGATTTCGGTCGTGACTTTAGGTGACGCCATTTTGACGTGTGACGACAACAAGAAATTCTAATTCCCGCCAAAACAGTAATGCACATCTATTTGTATATATATATATATATATATATATATATATATATAATCCAAAATTTATTGAAGCGCCTGATAAACGCACTGCGCTGTACATTTACATGTTATGCAATTGAGACAATTCACAAGAACACAAATGACGGAAGACATAAATCTTAACTACTAACAGAACAGACAGCCTGCAATACACGGCGCTAATAGCAGCCTACAAAGCATGTCCGTTGTGACTCGAACTCGATACCTCTCGCTCTCTATGCCAGTGTATTATCCAGTGCGCTATCAAGCCCCGATATGTATAGATTAATGTAATAATGTACGCATCTAACACACTAAACATAATCTTGTGAGCTTCCATATATAGCGTATTCCTGGACATATCCCTCTGACGTAGCTTACTCTGGCAGTGCCAGTCTCAAGCTTGCAAGGAGAAAGGAGGAGGGTAATGCTAATCATCTTTGTTATCACACAGCGTCGTTAGACAGACACTAATCTTATATAGTATAAGCTTGTGATCAACGTTAATCTGTAGAAGTCTAAGGATTATATGAGATTAGGCCTACTGTGTGCAAGTGATCTGAGACTTGTTTACTGTTAATAACTTTCATAAAATAACTTACATAAAACGGTTAACAGTATATTTTTGTAGCGCCTTTCTGTTGGGATCTCACAAGCGTAGGTAGTGCTTTTAGAAATGATATCGAGATATTCGTGGTATACGCTCTCTATTAAGGCATCAACTGTATACCAGGAAAAAAGAAGTGAGACTTGTTTTCGGTTAATAACTTTCATTAAACGGTTAAATTAGACCATTTTAAATTCGTGAATAGGCCTAATTGGACAAAAACAAATGTTTTCACTTTCAAAACTTCTGTTCTGAAAGTGAAGCATAATTGTTGATGTGTTTCAACTGAGGTGGCAGATTCGACTGTTTAACTTTATCAACCTGACCCGCTTGCTTCGGGTCACTTGACTCACGCCCGCATGTCAATTACTAAATTATTATTAATCAATAATTTGGCTATAATTAATTGACGTCGCTCAGGCAATTCACGCAAAATAATTAATACATTCTGGTGATTTTTATTGTCAACCTGAAACTGTTTTGTTTGCGCCGTTCACTTTCAGATTCTCAGAGTTCGCGGTTTCAATATTTCTGAACGATGTAAAAATAACAGTGCATGGGCTGCAGGAGCCCGAGCGCGTACACACACGGATGCAAATACAAGTGACCTAGATATGGATTAATGTATGCACAGATTGGCGCATTTGGTTGACTCATCAGGTCAATTCAGGTCAGGTCAGGTCAGATGGACTGAGTGAGAAGTCAAATTAATAATATGATTTACCTAATTTGAATAAGATGAATTCAAATGCATGGACTGATTCGGAAGCACGGATTAAAGAATTGGATATATAGGATAAGATAGCATAGTTTCGCAACTGTAGAGGAGTAGGCTATATCGGCAACACAAACGTCATACAGATGCAGCTTGGAATGAAGCTGAGTGCTGCAGCGTCAAATGTTATCACCAGGGAGATCTTGACTATTCGACGCTTAATCTCCTGTTTGCTGGATCCGCTTTATTTTATTTGGTTGCCAAGATATGTGAAGGCGTCCACTACATCCAGCATATCGCCTGTGGTCTTTGAAAAGTATCTGGCCAGGAAGACAGCCCGTGGTGGTCTATATTGTAGGTTGTTCCCAGTATATCCCAACCAAACGGCATATACACGGTGATTCATTAAAAAACGTCCCCCTACATAAGTTAGCATAACTCATGTAGATGACCATCAATTTTATTGAAATTTCAGAACAATGACGCTTGATGCTCTAGCCAAGTGCTACATAAATTGTTTCACATTTAAATCCAAAATGACGTAACGCGAATGACGAAACTAATGACGTCACGACTATCTCGACAAAATGGTGTTTACCGAAGAAGATAAACACGGTCGTACGAACATTCATTTAATCGAACCGGGCGTTAATGTCAATGGACAATATTACAGAGATGTTCTACTAAAACAGGGCCTTTTACCAGACATTCGTGACATTACCGATGAGTATTTGATTTCCAGCAGGATAGCGCTCCTGCGCACAGAGCACAGGACACTGTTGCGTTACTGTAAACTGAAACACCTGATTTCATCCCGCCTACTTTGTGGCCACCCAACAGCCCTGATTTAAATCCAGTGGACTATAAGATATGGAGTGTCATGCAAGAGAAGGTCTACAGATCTCGAATAATTATGTGATGTCAGTGAGTTGAGAAGTCGAATTGTGGAGGCATGGAACGAAATGGATCAGCGCATCATTGATGAATCATTCAAACAGTGACGTACTCGTCTTCGCGCATGCGTAGCTTCCAAAGGAGGTCAATTTGAACATAAATTGTAACTTTCCTAATGTTTAGAAATAACTCCTCTGTCTTCCTTTAAAATTTCTTTCACATAGCATGACATTTGACGGAGTTACAGTCAAATATGCAGGGGGACGTTTTTAATGAATCACCGTGTATATATAGGCCTCCCTGATGACAGCCCTGTGCATAACTGCCAGCACTAGTATACTATAGTAAGCGCTCTGCCATCTGCTCCACTAATGAAACATCATCCGAATAGTCTGGGTCGGCTAAAACCTCCTCACTAATAGTGGCACCCAATATGCCACAATGGAAGTGGTTTCTATGATTTAGTCCATTGGTGTCACAAGAAGCTCTGAATTCATTAGATCACCAATGTCTGACTCAACTATATATCAACTCGAAACCGATCTGATGTTTCGCCCTCAACTCGCGCATAGCTTGTGGTGTTTTGTATTCAAGGCACGCATGAGATTGACAATTTCAGATTATAAACCAGTCTCCCTTTCCAGCGAGTCGATTCACAGAGAGGCTTACTGACGGCGTTCAAGGTGAAAATCCTGCCCAATTCGCTCTCATCTTCTATACCTCAGGAGAATGTCCTTCATTTAACCCGTTACAATAATTGCGAGGACCTTAAGAACGTACAGAAGGATAATTCCACAATGGTTTACCCTCCCTTGTGTTGCCCTTGCCTTTAGGGAAGGAGGTTCTAATTCCTCACCGATTACTGCTGTCGGTCAGGTTCCTTGCATCACCGCACTCTCCGCTCTGAGCCTCCTCTCTGCATGGTCCTATCTCTGCATAGAGAGGTCGAGTACATAAACCTAAATCTAGGGCAGACGTTAATTTTATGTCTCAATTAATATGCAGCGGGTATAATCAGTCAATGAATGGTCACGCATCCACAAGTTCCATTGACTAAATGAAGCTGTAACGCTCCACAGCTTTCTGAAAGCCGTTTAGTAAGTTATCGAAGACACCATTGACATTATCATCGTCATCGTCAATGCCTTACCATACCTAACCTAATAGTACCTGTTGTCTTGCCAAACCTTACCTACTCTTATCTAATCTTACATTACATACCTTACTTTACCTTGTCTCATTTTACCTAACTTTACAAAGTTTATATAACCATACAAGTATACCTTCATCTGACCTTGCATCACCTAACTAAACCTTACTGACCTATACCTTGACCTTACCTAGTCTGGCTTGATCTTACTTTGGCTTAACCGCGCAAACGTTACTTTCACCTTATACCAGGTGCATGTGCCTACTATCCCCAGACATTCCCTTGAGCCTGGGCTGGATTAGGAAGTGCTCCTGAGTATTACATACTCCTGAAGGGGCGCTATATAAATCTCCCTGAAATTGAATGAATGAATTAACTCTATGTGGATAGACATATATTATTTTCCACAGACATATCAATGTCTACCAGGTTAAAGTTATATGAGTGTGAGGCGCCACAGAAGTTATCTGAAGGTGGTAGAGTGGTATTGTTCGAGGTCTTACCGAAAGTTGCTGAACCACTTGATGAGTTGGGCCGTGTTGTTCTTGTTGAACTTTACGTCCGGAAAGTAGACCTTGAGGATGGCGGAACTTGGGTATCGAACGTAGAAGAACATCAGCTTCGCCTTGCGTAGGTGCATCGGGGTCAGGGTGCTGGTGTGGAGAAAGCTTTGGTTAAGGTCTATCAACTTATACTCTTTGTTCGAATAACCATTCTCATTAAGATTATATAGAAAACAATTAGAGGTTATAAAAATAATGATGATTAAGACAATAACAGTAATTATTATAACCATCAACATCATTAGCGTCATCATCAGCAGCAGCAACAACAACAAGAACAAGAACAACATTGACATATAAACAAATGGATACATATATAGACGCATACATACATGTGCATCTATGATAAATGACGCACATGTGGACAGTTGTAATGATGATGATTCCTATGAAACAATTCGTGTTGGTGATTTGTCTTAGAGTCTATAGGTTGGCAATTGAGACAATGACGTAGGTCAATCGATACTCTGTCTGTCTGTTTCTGTTTCTCTCTCTCTCTCTCTCTCTGTCTGTGTGTGTCTCTCTGTCCTATTTCCGTCTCTGTCTCTGTCTGTCTCTGGCATCATTTCCATTAGAATCTTGATGGAGCCAAGTCGGCGACTTTCCTTTTTGCTGACCAACTCAACGACCGTTCAAGCATTCAGACCTCGACTGAAGCGAATAGAGAGCGAGACGGAAGGAGAGACAGACAGACAGACAGAGAGGAGGGAGAGAGACAGAGAAAGAGAGGGAAAGAGACAGAGACAGATAGGCAGAGAGGCAGAAAGACAGAAAGAGACAGAGACAGAGACAGACAGAGATACAGAGACAGAGGCACTGACGGACTGATGGACAAACGGAAGAACCGAACGGATGAACGGAAGACAGACAAAAGGACGGACGGATCGACACTCCAACTGACGAAAGAACAGATTGAATATACATACGAATAGACAGACGGAAGGACGGCTACACACACGGCAGCAGATGGGCGAACAGACAAGATGGACAGACGGACGGAAAGACAGACAGATAGAAGAACGGAGAGAGAGACAGATAGAGAGACAGACTGGTGTTTGGCGAGCCATAACGTCTTCCAATCCCGGTCTTTCGTTCGCTGCAGCTTTTGTCGACTCACCTGAGTCGTCGCTCGGTTTTCGTCGTCGGTCGTCTTATAAAGACGTCTTTCGTGCGTGTCAGTGCGACTTATACAAAGGAAAAAGGACGGAGCGCATGCGCACGGATTAATGCACCGGTGTGTTCCGGTTGCTCTTCATCGCCGGCGACGAAAGGGATCGATCAGCTTTTTCTTGCGGGTCGGTCTTAGTGGGGGAGAGGTCGAATAAGATAGACACAAGCAGACAGGGAGAGACGGCATTAACTGTCGAAGTCGATTGATTCCAATCGGTCGCGGAGAAATTCTATCGACATCCGGTTCATTGAAGACCAAGTCGAGTTTATGCAGATCTTCGCGTGCGACGGTAACTTAAGTGCAGTAAAAGTGCGACGTATAAATGATGCAGAGCGACCGTGGCTTAGAGAAGTCTTCATTCATTGACCGCCGCCGAATGTTATTACGTGTATAGAAAGCGCTAAGAAAAGGCGAGCTCTTCTGAGGAACATGCTGGTACTCCGTAATCCATCACAACTCTCGAAGACTGCTACGATCACTCAAAACGGAGATGACTTATCCAATAAAGTAGCCGGCCCGTCAACCGCTCGATCGCCACACTCGGCTGCGATTGAAAAAGGCGACGCCAAAGGCTGCACCAGCCATTCAGCCTCCTCCTCAACGTCTCTCAATAAGTCACGATCCAAGCTGAGACGTCATAGTGCTAAAATAACGCAGATGAATTCTATCGCATAAAACTTCAACTATATATATATATATAGGCCTATATATGACTTACAGACAAATAGAGGCAAGCATTTGAGTAGAATATTGCGTATAGAATAGAGGCATATATTTGCGTAGAATATTGTGTAGAATAGAGGCATATATTTGAGTAGAATATTGCGTAGAATAGAGGCATATATTTGAGTAGAATATTGCGTAGAATAGAGGCATATATTTGCGTAGAATAATGTATGTATGTATGTATGTATGTATGTATGTAATACTATGTATGTATGTATGTATGAGCTCTTGTTATAGCGCCTTCACGATTTCTACTCAGAGGCGCTCCCGACTACAGCGCGGACACTGAATCGGAGTTTCATGCCGAAGAGCATGAACAATTGCGAGTGAACGACTTGCCCAGGGTCCCTAGTCCCTACGCGGCGGCTTGAGTTGGATTCGAACCCGCAACCCTCCGGCTGCAAGGCACCGAACATACCCCTACACCACCGCGCCACACAATATCCAAGTGCACAAAATTTTTATATTTAATTTGGTAATATGCTTGATGTAAATATAGAGGGACTCCTCCCTTCGGGTGTGTCTGTTGCTCCCACGTACCTTCACTGCTTATCTTCTATTAACATACATGTAATTTAACTACTTTGTTGCTACGTGTAATTGATTTGCTTCTTGGGAACAATAAAAAAACTGAAATTGAAAACTGAGCTTCGCTATCACTATCAGTTAATTACTAAGTAGAATATTGCGTAGAATAGAGGCATATATTTAGCCAGGATTTTGTTTGGGGGGGTGTTTGGTAATATGCTTGATGTAAATAGACCCCATCTATAGCGGGAGTCTGCGGGACTCCTCCCTTCGGGTGTGTCTGTTGCTCCCACGTACCTTCACTGCTTATCTTCTATTAACATACATGTAATTAAACTACTCTGCTGCTACCTGTAATTGCTTTACTTCTTCGGAACAATAAAAAAATTGAAATTGAAATTGAGAACTGTGTAGCTTCGCTATCACTATCAGTTAATTACGAAGCACATTAGATACTAAATATTCTAGACCAGGACACGATTATAGCAGCACAAGCAGTATACAGTTCAACATTAATTCATATTAAAAACATCTTTCCGCTTAGGCTGCTTTTTGGAGAGATACGTCTGAGTATAGACGACACGAAATAGAGCAACATTAATTACGTATTATACTAAATTAGACAGTACATAACATCAAAATACTACAACTACTACTACTACTAGCTACTATACTATACTACTGTTGCTGCTGCTGCTAGGCTTATTTCATACTATTAGTAGAGGTAGTAATAATAATAATAATGATAATGATAATACCAATATCATTTTGTGTGCCCTGAGATACCTCATTCCCCAAGGTAATAAATTAGGTATTAAACTAGATTATTATTATTATTATTATTATTATTATATTATTATTATTATTATTATTATTATTATTATTTTTATTATTATATATTATTATTATTATTATTATTATTATTATTATTGTGATCATCATCATCATGTACCATCATCATCACTACCACCATCATCATAATTATATACCCCAGGGTGTCAAGCACCAGAGCAACGAAGAATTAAGCCAAACAGAAAAAAATGCTATGATTAAAAAAATTATTACTTTTAATATGAAGGAATACATCCCAAAGGAGTGCTACAAAATTATGCAAGAAAATTGGTCCGGAATCTATTTGTGTGGTGCTCAGGAAAGCATAATAACTGTGACTATGTAATGTAATCTATGGTAAAGACTTCTATAGCGCAGTGTTCGGAACGCACAGGGTAAACGAGACAAAGACAAGTGAATTAGTGAAACCATATATAGTCCGTTGAAGAGACCCTCGTCGAAATCCGATAGATATAGGGAGACGAGAAGTGAGGGTAAACAATGTGACTCAACCGTTTATAGATATGTCATGCAATACAGTACAATAAAATACAATAAAATACGACTTGTAGGGTAGGGCTTAGTATATATGCCATAAAGTTGATATACCGATAGATTCATGCGTTTAAATGAGCTTTCTTTTGCTTTCCATCTCTCTTGCTCTTTCAGTGTTCTGTTTGCCATAAGCAAAGAACAATGGTGTTATTGATGTATACAGCAGTAACACCATTGTTCTTTGCTTATTCGCAGTTGTTCTTGTTGTTCTTCACTTACTCGATCGGCCTTCCTCCTTTCGTGTCTGACAGCATTTCAGATATCTCTTTCTCTTTCTTAATCTCTGTCTCTGTTTGTCTGTCTCTGTCTCTGGCTGTCTGTCTCTATCTCGCTCTATCTGTCTGTCTCTGTCTGTCTCTGTTTCTCTGTCTGTCTCTGTCTCTTGTCTGTCTCTCTCTCTGCGTCTCTGTCTCTGTCTGTCTGTCTGTCTGTCTGTCTGTCTGTCTGTCTGTCTCTGTCTGTCTGTCTGTCTGTCTGTCCTTCTCTCCTTCTCGTCTCTGTCTCTCTTTCTCACGGTTACCCGGTTTCTTTCTCTCTTACATCTCACACTCTTTCTCGCTCACCTGTCACTATTGACCGCGTCATGTATACTTTCACTGGGTTTCACTCTTTCTCTATCTTTCTTTCGTTTTCTAAGTCTCTCACTCTCAATGTTTCTGTATCTTTATCTCTATCTCTGTCTCATAGTCTTTCTGTGTTGCTTTCTTCTTTCTTCCCGTCATGGGACTTCTGTCCTGTCCACATTCATCAGTTTTGTTTATGCGTTCTGCATCTAGCTGTTTGCTTTCCCTCTGCAGCGAACGATTGTCTGTCTGAAACCGATTGTCGTGCACCAACATTATCAACATCAACATCATTATCATCTGCATCAGTTGGAGCAGAACGCTTCCCCTTTGTTCTTTTCTTTCTCGTCTCGTCGCTTTCTCTTTGAAACCCTTCAAGGCTGCGTGGTTCATTTCTACGCCTTCTCTTTCACCTCTGCTTTGGCTTTTCCTTGCCTTGCTTTAACAGTCACGTTGTATTTCTTGATGTATGTATATATATATATGTATATAGCTGCCTGCAGACAGTACTTCCATATAAAAATATTTATTATATACTGTATAATGTATTTACATAGGCCATGTATGGCAGTTTGTGTTTTGGTTAAGGTTGGGGTATACTGCAGGGTTTGAGTTTATATATAGGATTAAGGTTTGGATTAAGGTTAAGGTTAAGAACAGAGTTTTGGATTATGGTACGAGTTAAAGTTTGGATCAATGTACGATTGTGGTTACGGTTTGAGATGTAGTTAAAATTACGTCGATGGTTTAAGTTACAGCTGTGGTTAGGAGTTGGGGTTGGGTAAAGGTTACCATGCAGTGGCGCATTTAAGTGCTCCATGGGTGGCGCGGTTGCCTTGGGTTAAATCACCCAAATGATCAAATCCATTCATTCTTAAATAGGGTGAGAGTCTGACCTAACGAAAGGTTTTATCAACTATTGAATCTACTTACCTTCAGAGTTTTTTTATTGTATTAGTATACATAATTACATTTAATTGAGTAATTTACACAATTATTTATATTAATGTATGCACATAATTATTTAAACAAACATAATATGTGCAAATCGTCTGAGTATACAGGAAATGAAACACTTGGTTGATATTTGGCTATTCGCACGTTAACAGCTTGTCGTCAAAAGAACGCCACAAGTGCCTTTTAAGACTCGGAGAAAGGAGTTTTATTAAAGACGGACACCCGTCGTTTGGGATTTCAACTCCGGAGCTCCGTAGAGGCGTGTACCGGATCAGTGCAATAGGATTCCGGGCGGCTTCTAAGGCAGATTGGAACAGGTATAGCCTATACACGAAGAAAAGGATTATGGGTTATCCGGGCGTGATGGCGTATACGCCGGAAGTTCGTAGCTAAGCTTAGAGGCGAAGGGGAGAGGCTTAAGAACGATCGTTGGCTGCCGCAGCTGACAAAACATCCATTCTCATCATCAGCGAGATTAATTTTACAGAACGGCGCGAAGATAATCTTAGAATCTGGAACCAAAGATCGAAAAACGGGAGGAAGAAATTGAGACAGAGAGGCAGAGAGACAGACAGACAAAGATATTCACAGACACAGAGGAAAGAGAAAGAGAAAGGTTGCGTGGCATGAAACACCGCGGCTGACAGATGAATACACACGATTACAATAATATATTATTGGCTTTGAACGACCCAGTTTCTATGGCTGATAATCACGAACATGTAACACCTATTCACGTACATATATATACATGTATAATTGTATATATATTATATATATATATATACATATATATATATATAGTGTACATGAATTCATATACACACATACATGCAGTGAATATTAGTCAGTATACTTGAATATTTTATTTCCTCACTTTCTGAAATAGTTACTATGCATGGTTGACGTCAATATACATTGTAGCCAATTAATGCACTTCTTGATATGCTGCAGGAAAGGTTTTACATGCAACGGTTTACCTGCCTGCAGACAATAAAAACCAAATCTTGGATACCTTGATAACTCTCTCTAAATCATAAAGGCTGCATTGTATGACTCCTGTCGAATTATATCTTTCAGATAAAAATTAAATGGATTTAAATCAGCTTGAGCATCTAAGCATCTTTGTTATGCATGGTCGCCTCCTATACAGCAACAACTCTTCAAGAGGTTTGCAAACTAATCTTTTCTTCACGTATAATAAAAGCTGTCTTCTTGACACCATTCTAACAGCTGTTCTGAAAGAGTGCTTTGATGTCCTGGGTCATCATTTTTTTTATTTTGTAACCAAACCAAACAATCACTTTACAATTACAGAGTTGCAAAATACACAGACAATAGGAGATGTCCACAAGGAAAGGCCCTGAAGGCTGAAGGGATCATCCAATGGTGTAATGGTCTATCCATTACATCATATATCAGTTTCTCATTGCATGATGTATCCTTCCCATCTGCGTTGGCTCATGCCACAGTTCACCCTCCGATAAACAGACCTTCTTTTAACCTGCCATGGTGACCTGTTAAACTACAGACACATCTCAACTGTTAATCTTGTATCTTATATTCTTGAGCAGATGATCTTGAATCACGGGCAAACTCATCTATCTTCCAACTCACTAATCTCACCATTTCAGTCTGCACTTTGCAAGTTTCACTCAACAGAATCCGCGCTTCTTGCTGTTCATATAATGACATGTGTTCAATGGATGCAGGTATAGGATGACTGCTCTTCTTCTTGACATCTCTGTTGCTTTTGATAGTGTAGCCCAATCTTTTCAATTATTGAATCATCTCCAGCACTGGTTTAGGATCGATGGTCCGCATTGATCTGGTTTGCTACCTTGTTTAGCTCATGCTCTCATGCTCACAGTCACTATGTTAAATGCCAACTATTGTCCAGTGTTTTGTTGAACTGTGGATTTCCGCAAGGCTCCGTGCTTGGTCATTTTTTCTTTGTATTATACACCACACCACGTGAATACTACTCGACAATCATTCACTGGTATAGTATTTCTGGGCTGATGATACCCAAATCTGCATTCGTTTGACACTTTGTCTTGTGACTCGTACATGTGCAGCTGTTGTGCACTGCCTGTGTGGAGGTGCAGTCTCTGATGGTTGCTAATGAACTCCTTCTTAGGCCTATTAAATACAGAATTTCTGCTAATGTGCACTCCAAGATGGCAATTTGAGATATTTGAATGGTATGAATCTTTTCAACTGGATGATTTTCTTGTTGAGTTGACTGATGCTGTTCATAACTTCAGCATATTTTTCAATTCCACTATCTGTTATTGAGATTATAGATATATAATATACGTGGTATTTGTGAGTCTTAAAATATGAATATTAACGACAAACGCAGAATAAGGCATCATGTTCCCATGTCTTCTGGCAAAGATCATAAGTAGATAGCTCTATCGATATTGATATACTTGGCAAATGCATTGATCTGAATGAAGCCGCTTTGATTACTGCAACTAGCTTCTTGTTGGTATCACAAAGTCAACCATGCTGAAGACCCGCGAGTTCCGAACTTCCAAGCTAGAGCCTAACTATTACGTCAAGAGATGATCATATGGGCTTAATCATGTGCTTTGCTTGACTTTCTGTTCAGAGAGGGATTTGTTTCAAACTGGGGTTCATATAGTTTATACAACATTGAACTCTGCATGGCCAATCACAACAGTTAAAATCATCCCTCATCCTTCAGACTTTATCATTAGTCAACTAGGTCACCTAATTGTTTTTGGTCATGTCAAAGACTAGAACAGTTACTATTCATTCATTCATTCATCACGAAGATTTATATAGCGCCTTTTCAAGATTACTACTCAAGAGCGCATTGTTCTTAATCGGAGAACGACATTTTCTGTCTGAATGGATTTTCTGTCTCCCTGCATCTGTCTCTGTCTCTGTCTCTGAACTCTGTCTCTATCTGTGTCCGTTTGCAGTTCCGTTCGTTCTGCTCATTCGCTTATGTCATTTCATTCTCAACTCAAGATTCAATTTTTTCAAATTGCTCAACCACCACAGGCTGCTTCTTTGTCTATTGAGCTGATCTTTTGAGTCCTGAATCTTGACCTGATTGAGGCCTGATTTTGGTGCATCATCAGCTGATACTTTGAGCATTAGAAACCAGCGTGATAGAAGTTACAAATTATGAATAACAATTAGTGATAATGCACACATATTATATATATATATATATATATATATATATATATATATATATATATATATATATATATATATGAATATATTGAAAAGAAAAGGGTGTGAAACTCTGGCACAATTAGATTTGTTTACGGCCAGACAGACAAACAGACTCCCATACAGCCAGACAGACAGCTATGAATGCACCCAAGTATGTATGAATACATGCACCCACCCACACAACAATGCATGCCTAAAAATATGCACGAATATGCACACATAGAAACACAGAGAGTCTGTAGTGAAGGCGATATGAAGTAATGAGATTCGGATGATGACTAGATCGCATGATATTCAGCATCTTTGGTGATGATCACATGGTGTCGCATGCATCGAGGCCGTGCTTCTGCCGCAGATAAGAACCACAACCCTCCCCCCCTTTGCACCCCTCCCCTCACCTCCCCCTCCCTCCCCTCCTCCACCCTTTTATGGTATACAGGACAACTGAACACCCATCTACATCTGTACTCCGTCGTCATGCCTTTTTATGCCTATGCATGTCAGTCTCTGTCTGCTTGTCTGCCTCTGCCTTTATGTATGTGTCTGTGTCTTTCTATCTGTCTCCCTATATACCTTCCTTTATTTTTGTGTCTATTTGTCTGTTTGTGTGTGCCTTTTTTGTATGTGTGTGACTGTTTATTTGTCTGTCTGTTTGTCTGTCTATATATCGCTTCCTTCTCTCTCATGACTCACACTCTTCAAGAGTCGGAACTAAGTCTGAGTTGGCTGTGTTCTAGCAAAGGCCATTGTGACTAGCAGCCGTCAGTGATTATGACTGGGATGCTACGGCTGCTGCTGCTGCTGTTGCTGTTGTTGTCTTAATTGGTCTTAGCATCCGCAAACCTGATACAAGAAGCGGAACTACAGAACTCTGACCCCGGGAATTCATGACAAAGTCACACGGCAAAAGGAAGTAACAATCGACAGCACTTGATGAAACCATTGATAATTACCACCAGCCTTGTATTGTTAACACTGCCGTTAACAGTCTTAACACCACTGTTAACAGTGTTCACACTATCGTTAACAGTGTTGGCATTAACACGTCCGCTACCTGCGTTAACTCCATTATTAGTATAGTGTTAATACTATTGTCTGTCACACACAAACACATAACACTATTTGTCTGTTACACATACACATACACACATAGACATACACACACACACGCACACACACACACACACACACACACACACACACACACACACACACACACACACGCGCGCGCACACACACACATACACACATAGACACACACATACTACACAGGCACACGCACACATAGTATACACTGGTACACATATAGCAATATATGAATACACATACAGACAGAATCTAAGCAGAAAGACATGCGCATATACTGACAGGCAGATTCACACGGACTGCAACATGCAGAAACAACCAAAGGCAGAGACAGAGTGACGCAGAGCGACAGGCAAACAGCCGGATAAAGAAATGGCGACGCATACAATCGACCATCCGGATACGGGGTCATGTCTAGTTCTTATCTGCAGTTGCATCCATTGTTTGACCCCGCTTTTGAGCCTACACCAACCCCCCTACGCCATCCATCCCAACGCCAATGCGCCAATCAGTTGTGGCGGCCTCCATCGGTCGGTCGTTCACTCTCTCTCGTTTCCCATTAGCCTGGCCAGTGATCTATCCAGCGCCAACCGATGTTGCTACAATCGCCCGTTTTCCTACGGAAGCGTTAAATCGCCCGCTTCTAGTACGGAAGCTTAAAACGCCACAAAGCAATTCCACCCTTTGGATCCTTGACTCATTTTGTAACTGTGATGTTCGGTACATCGTCGTTAAAATTATAACCACGATCGTGAAGCACCGTTGTCATCGTCAAAATCCCAGTCATAATAGTAGGCCTAGTTACAGACTGTTGCAGTCACCATCGTTGCCATATTCACGTGCTCGCATTCACGGTAATTAATGACCATATAGTTATTCCCACAAGGGCTTATTTAGGGGTGGTTTCACGGATTCAAAATTTCAAACCCTGCCCAAATAAATAATTGCGATATTTTTCTTATTATTTTTTCCACTCTACACCATGCCCGTTGGAAAAACCCGCCCAGAAATTTCGCCCCTGAAATTGTAACCCCCAAATTATTTCCTGGTTACGCTTCTGCCTGATTCCCACCATCATCACCACCACCACCACCGTCGTCAACCACCACCACCACATACCACCACCACCACCACCACCACCACCACCACCACCACCACCACCACCACCACCATCAATCATCATATCATCATCATCATCATCATCATCATCATCATCATCTGATCGTCGTCGTCATCATCATCATCATCATCTCTGATTATGATAAAGCAAAGGATATCATAGACTGGTCGTCGTAGATGGAACTGTCGTAGTTGTCCATGGAATCCGCCTTCGTCATAATCGACCCGGAAAATCCGTCGGAAGACGTCTGAGCCATCTCCGGTGACGAAGAGGCTGACCTCACGTGACCCGGAAGTGCTCTAGGTCTGTCAAGGCCGGACCCAGAGAAGCGCTGCTGCGAGGCAGAGCCGCGAGGCGAGGACGACGAAGTGGTCGGCAGGTCCAGTTCGAGACAGTGCTGGTGGTGCTTCCGGTGTCCGTAGATGGCCTGCATGATGTCCGAGTGCCTCAGGGAAGGGTTGGGTATGGCGACGGAGGTGGGCAGCGTTACCGGAAGCAGCGAGTGATGGTGGTGTGGCACGTGGTGGGAGTGAGGGTGAGACTGGTGGTGATGGTGTTGGTGGTGTTGAGGGTGGTAGGCGGCGAAGAACGATTCCTGGTCCGTGTCGTTGGAGTTGGGTCGGTCCGTGGACCCCTGTGTGGACGACGGGTGGTTCTGCTTCGACGCCGCCGCCGGGTCCCCCTCAAGGTGAGCGGGGTACGGCTGGTGCTGGCGTTGATGGGTCTGTCCGTTCTCCTGGAGGATGGCACGGGCGGCGCGAGGAGACAGGCGGGTGTCCGTCACCTTAGTGCGCTTCTTCTTCGTCGGAGTGTTGACGATGAGCGGAAGTGCCTCCGTCTGTTCAGGTTCCTTGGCGAACATCCCAGCAGCCACGGCGGCTGCAGCAGCCGCAGCCATGACGGGCGGATGATGGAAGAAGGGATGCGGGAACATGGCCGGCATCGGAGAGCGCTGGATGTGGTGCGACTCGAAAAACGGAGACATGAACTTCTCCGTCAGCTTGTTGGACTTCAACGGTTTGGATGGCGCGGAAAATGGAAGAAGATGCGAGAAGCCGCCGGCGCTAGCCTTGGAGAAGTCGGCCAGCAGGGAAGAGGGCTGTGGGCGAACGGGTTGCGGGAGAACGAGGGACGTTGAAGACGGAGGTGGACTGCGGACGGGGTTTTGGGAGAAGAATGGAGGAAGCAGCAGCAGGGGCTTCGTGTCTGATTGTGGGGAACAGACTTCTTCCTTTTTGTCTCCGGATGTTTTGTCATCATGGGTCTTGTCGTCGATGGAAGAAACCTTTTCCGTGTTGTTTGCGGTGCTATCCGGGCCACGCCAACTGGAGGAAGTGATGGAGTCCTTCGGCTGCAGCCCTCGATTCCTGTTGAGGAAGTTCTTGACGATCTTATCGACCAGTGTTCCGACGGTGTTCGATATCTCTGCCTTGAGGAGACCAGCCAGGTGCTTCACCTCGTTCGGTGTGTCGGCACACAAAGGACTCGACTGTTCCGGATGGTACCTACTTCCGTTGACGAACAACCTGTTGGCCCTTCTGGATTCCCGTTTCCCTCGCTCCGCTGCGTTGGCTTCCTGTTCCTCTTCTTCATCGTCGTCTTCCTCGTATCTCTTGTCCGATGTTGCGTCGCAGAAGATCTGGAAGTCTTTTCGCGCATGTCTGTCAGGCGCTCCTGCATCCGACATAGTTCTTGCTGCAGTTCTTCCTTCTTCGACGTTCGAATCTTCTTCGCCGCCATTTCCGGTTCTTCCGATTCAACGACCTGAGCCGATCGGCAGGAGTCGTGTTGCTTCGGAATGTACTGCTTCCGTTTCGGTCTGCGAGGGTCAACGACGCGAAGCCGTTCCGTCTGAGCGATTTCGTTGGAAGTCGACGACGGAGAGCGCTTCATGTTCGTCACGATGCTCTCCATCCTGGCTCGCTTCGCCTCGACCGAGTCACCATAGCTACCAGAGTCGCTGAACCCTGAGGCTCCGTCTTCCAGGTAGCTGATCACTTCCGGGTCTCCTCCACCTCTGCCGCAGGATTTCCCTTGGTCCTCCACTTCCATGTCTTCCATGTCTTCCTCCTCTGCTTCATCCTCCTGGAACCTGTGGTGTCGATTTCCGTTCAGCAGCATCTCCTCTCCGTCGCTCAGGTCCTCGTCTTCGTCCTCAGAGGATGTGTTGGAAAGATCAGTCAGAGGAGACTTCATCGAAAATTCGTTGTCTTCCATTGAATCCATGAAGTCGTTTGTCGACACTTCGACTGATCTCTCGGCCATTCCGTGATGTGGTCCAGCTGCTCCATTCTTCGACGCCTCGTCGCTGCAATCCGTCCAGCCC
Organism: Aporrectodea caliginosa; assembly: GCA_020284085.1. Taxonomy (NCBI): domain Eukaryota; kingdom Metazoa; phylum Annelida; class Clitellata; order Crassiclitellata; family Lumbricidae; genus Aporrectodea; species Aporrectodea caliginosa. Next base: position 404,026 of record JACEVL010000225.1, on the reverse strand, counting down.
TTCCTGGTCATTCTCTCCGCTGACCTCGGACCCTCTACCGTCGACGCCATGGTCTCCGTCTTCTGGAGATTCTCCTGCTGCTGCTGGATCGCATCCTTCAGGAACTCCAGCGGACGTCCGACTGAATTCTCCACAGAATCCCTTTCGGCGATGATTCCTGCAATTATTTCGGAAATCATTGACGCTCCGGAGCTGGATGCCGGAGGGTATCGCACAGCTGCTCCACCTACCGTCGACTGCTGACTTCCGCTTACAACGCCATTTAAAGCCAGCTGCTGACTTCCGGTTCCTGCGGACGGCGACAGAAGGCGTTGGATCGAGTGGTACTGCGACCGTCCGTTCGTCCCGTCCTTCACTTCGTTTCCGGCGTTATCACCGGATGTCGTCGCCGTTTTTACCATTTCCGGTCGGCTCTCCTCCGATCTTACTTCCGGCGGCGTCTTACTTCCGTCCTGACCGCCATTTTGTTTCGGCACATCCGAGTCTTCGTCCATCCGGGACCCGAGGTTCTCGGTCTTGACGGTGTTGAGAGTGACGCTAACAGCCGACATGATTCTGGAAGTTAACTGGACTTAACGAATCGCGTCCGTATAGATCAAGTGATCTCCGAGGTTGAGCGACTGCGCGAGTAGTATCGTCTATAAAAACCGATCGATCTCGTCAGCAGAGGACGCGTTCTGTTGTCGCATTCCTGTATGTACGAATAGAGAAATCACAGAGTCACCAAACGACAGGTGTCGCGCGCTTTTGACTCGCGACCAAAATAGCTGAGTGATAACAGAACAAAGGCTTGGCGCTTGAGGGAGCCTCGTATACGCCAACTTAGCGGCAGATGTCAAGAGAGTGGCACGCTTCGGCTGGGCTGTCGTAAGCGCTTTATATATGGCAAAGGTGACTCGAGATCAGAGACTAAGTATTACAAGCACAGCGTCGATGGGTAAGTTAAGTAAAAAGTAAGTATATGGTAAGGTAATGAAAGGTACTATCTGGTTTGGTAAGGTAAAAATGCCGATACTAAAATTTTGTTAAAGTAAAATAAGGCGAGGAAAAGTAAAGTAAGACAAGTTAATTTAAGTTAAGGTAAGGTAGGAAAGGAAAGGTAAGTCAAGGCAAGACAGATTCATTTGAATTAAATTATGTTAGGTAAGTTAGGGCAAGATAAGTAAATTTAAATTAAGGTAAGGAATGACATGGCAAAGAAAGCTAAGCAATGTGTAACATGGCAAGGTAAAGTATACGCTCAGTAGGTAAAGCAAGACAATTGAGATAATCAAATTAAAGACAGAGTGAACTAATTAAGTTAAATTCATTTAAGTTGTGGTAAGACTTGAATAACAGACAAGTAAGCATCCATTTGGCTTCACAATGTCCAGTCCAGAAAACGATCTTCTATTTTTCTGTGCAAGAACCGATAAAAATGATGGAAAGGACACAGTAGACTTACACAGGTTCAAGAGAAATAGAATGACAAATCGGATTTGTTTTCATTATCATCATCTCAAAACGTCATCATCAATGGTGCCGTC